>CM046811.1:16965736-17380736 GCA_025617385.1 Murraya koenigii
TTGGCTTTTTGCCGAAATGGAATTTGAGAGGGAGTTGTCGTCGATGATGTTTCCTGTATAGGAGGAGGGCCAATGATACCAGCTGTTGTATTCGATTGCGATCTAGATGGCGGTGTAGTGGATTCAAGAGGAATGGGGATACTAGGCCGCCACGGTAAGTTATTCCTTTCTTCAATCAAGCAGGCTACTCTAATAGCATCTAAGAGGGTGCGCGGTTACTTAACACTGACATCTAATCGCACTTTGTCTTTGAGCCCTGCAATGAAGCTACCAATAAGATGATTTTCAGGCAAATTATCCACTCGGTGAGAAAGCTGTTCAAGCTTTTCTTGATAAGCAGCCACAGTGGTAACTTGTTTAAGACATCCTAAGGCTTCTGACGGATCATCGTAGTCCGTTGGTCCAAAACGACGAAGAATAGCTTGAGTGAATTCTACCCATGTGGACGGGCCTCGAAACTTTGTGAACCATCAATACCATTGTAATGTAACCCCTTCTGAATGAAATGAAGCAAGTTGAACATGCTGCTAAGGATCTATTCTTTTAAACTCAAAGTACTGTTTTGCTTTGAAAATCAAACCCATTGGATCATCGCCTCCGAAGGTAGGAAAGTTTAGTTTCAGGTGGGTTTGGTTATGGTCGTGAGTAGCATTGGGGGTGTGGAATTGATTCGAGAATTGGTTAGGGGTGTGATGTTTCGCCTGGTGCGAAAGGGTTTTCTTTTGGCGTAGCTGAGTTGGTAGTGGGGTTGATATGAAGTGCTTGCAGTTCAGCAAGAATTGTTTGAAGAGTTGCATTAACTTGATTGAAGCTGTTGTTGAGGTAGTCGAAGCTTGATTCATGTCGAGTTAAGATTTCACTGACTTCATTCTTGAATTCAGCATTTGTTAATCCCCCAACAGCAATTTAGCCATAAACCCCCAACAGCAATTTAGCCATAAACCACCAACAGCAATTTACTCCTCTTGACTTGGTCTCACTTAAGTCCACAACCAGCAGTAGAGCAAAAGTAGCAGATAGCATATATCACTCATTTACATGTATAAAGGAAAAAAAAAAATCTAACTTTGAAAGCATTTTAAATAATCAAATTTTTAAATAATTTAGTAAATTATGATTATAAAGCAATCACTAAACAAATAATTTGATAGATATATTTGGTAAATTAATCCTAGATATGAGTGTACTTATGAAACGATGGCAATGTATGTGTTTTTATTTGATTAAAAAAAAAAGAACATATTTGATGACTAATAAACCAAGAGAAATCATATCCTTACAAAGTTTTATATCCTAGATAATAATAATCGGTATTCCGATAATTAATGCTCCATTTAAGTCTAAAAAATTATGTGTCATTCAACTATTGGATAATATATTTCATAACTAATAAAATTAATATTTTATTATCTATTAGATGAATACCACATAAATTGATATTCGATTGTTGGGACCCTTACATGACTTTTTTCTATTGAGGTGTTATAAAATTATTTCGTTAGTCAAATAATCACTTATTCAACAATCCAATTATAACCGAAAAGAAAAGAGGTATAAAATCTTATTTCACAAAACGCCTTTGGGATATAATTAAATTATTAAATAAGTGATTATTTGGCTTATTTGACAATCCAATGCAATCTCAAACATGTACAAGTAAAGAAATTTGATGCAGCAGATTTAGCAACATAATAACATCCCTCTCCTCCAACATCCTATAAATTATGAGCAAATGCGGAGAAAAAATCAACTCTGCAAAATCTATATTTTCTGCGAAATTATCACAATTTCAAGAGAAAAAATTACCAAAGCTTCTATTTACATCGCATAATTCATCATGCTCATATTGATTTTATCTTGTTAGTTTCTTTCTCTTACTCAATTTCATAGACAATTCATTTGACATGTTGCACGAAATTACTCTCATTTGATCCCTAATTTTTTTATTTTTTTTCCCGTAGTTTCTTTTCTTTCAAGTATGCCAGGAGCAGAAGCGGAAGTATCCTTGCCATGTTCAAGTAACGATCAATGCACAGAAATAAAATGTCCCAAAGGAAATGCTGTTTGTACCACTCATCATTGTAGATGCAGCATACCCGCTGCTGCTGATGATCATCAGGCCATCTTAGCCAATGAGCGTTGTGTAAGGGATGAAGACTGCTACAGGATATGTCGCCCAGAATGCGTTGTAAATAGATGTGATGATCATTCAGAGTGCTATTGCAGTTCTTGTCATAATGCTTGAAATCGGAGACCATATGTAGTCGAATACGCTATTATGAGAAATAAATTTACTATACATTAAATATTTTATTTGTGTCATAATTTTGTTTATACAAGATATATAAATTCAATATGTACTATTTATCCTCTTGTTATTTTTTTAATGGCCAATAACCTCCATGACTGCATAAGTTTATAATATTATCCTTATTTTCAAATACTCGTTTATTTATATTTATTATAAATTACATAAGTCACATGAACAAAAATTCAGATTAAAAACAAGATATATATGTTTTGATTAAAAAAATATTAATAAAATATTTTTCTTATAATTTTTTATTTTATAAATATTTTCTTATGATAAATACATAAGAAAATTATTATAAAATAATAAAAATATAAAATATTATTATAAGAAACTTGAATGATAAATAATAAATTATTATAAAATAAATAATAATTTTTTTGTTCTTTTTACATTTAAGTTAAAAATATTTTAAAATATTTATTGTTAGAAAATTTTTATAAAATAAAAAAGTACAAGAAAATATTTTATATTAATTTTTTGTTCACAATAAAACATATATTTCTTACTTTTAATATTTAATTTTTTATTTTAATTTGTATTCATGTGATTTATTTAATTTATTAAATTAAATAATAAAATTGTATTTGAAAATAAGTGTAACATTATAAACTTATGTTATCAATGGAGTTATTAGCTATTAAAAAAAATAATATGGAATAAATGGTATATATTAAATATAATAAGAGAGAGATTGACAATCTCTCTTTAAAATGTGGTACTTTATGTGTTATGTATTCGTTGCTATTGTGAAATTATCTTATCAATAAAAATATTAAAAGTCAATTATTATTTCACAAACGTGAAACATTTGGGATACAATGTATCCTAACTGTAAGTATATCACTCTTAAAAATTTTTGTGTTAAAATATTTAGAAATTCAAGTATTTTCTATTGAAGGAAATGCATGGATAAAAACACTTTAAGAAGAATGATATATTTACAAAGTTAAGATATATTGTAAAATCCTAATTTGACTCTTCAAATGGGAAAAAGAAAACGATGATAGCAAGAATCTAACTGAAGTTCTACAATTATAAAAAAATAAAATTTATATACACTATGTTATTTTAAAAAAAATTGTACAAAAAATGCCACTTATTTATTAGATAATAAATGTTATAACTAGTAAAATAAATAATATATTATTCAATAGATGAATTTCATAACAGTTAGATATAAATTGAGATAAAAAGCATTATTATTTAATTTTTTTACCTTACGGAAAGAGAATAAAGATGGAAATTCTATGTTGTATAGATATTAAGACTCAATTTGGTATAATTTTATAAATAGAGTTTAATGTGGTGCTTTCACCAAAAAAAAAAAATAGTTGTTTGGTTGTTAATGAGAGCTTTTATTAAAAATTATTAAATTACTTGAATATGTAAATTTTTTAAGTTATGTTATAAAATGAATGGAATAAAATTGTAGATAAGTAAATAGTATTTTAGATATTTTAATATTTTAAAAAAATTCAACATCTACTCTCAAAAGCCCAAAATTTCAGCTTTTGCTAGTAGAGATAAAATAACGTATTTAATCTTCAAAAGTTCTACTTATGAAATAATCAAAAAATAACAAAAAATTTAGAAAGAGCTTTTTGGATTAAATAAATATTTATAATCATTAGATAAATCATACCAAACAAGCAATAAAAATAATTAGGTTTAAAGATATGAAAGAAGAGGAAATGAGAGGAGAGGGATGAAAAGAGGAGAGGCAAAAGAATATGAAAATGAGTAATGTTATATATCTTAAATTTTTTATCTCAAATAATTATTCTAAACGATGTGACATTTATTAATTAGTTGAATGAATCAAAGTAAATTAATTATATTATCTTATCTACCAGTTGATGAACGGCACATTATTTGATATAACTATTTAGGATAAAAAAATTTGGTATCTATAGTATTGTTGTAAGAAAAAGAGATGAGGTCCATATCAAATCAAACAACGAAATTGAGATTGCCTCTCTTTTTTTCTTTGTTTTCTTAGCCTCTCTCTGTACTTTTCATTCATCTCTTCTCATTTCATTTGTTCCAACCAAACATGAGTTAAATGCAATCTAATTCCTAAATCTGGTAAATTATTGCACCTTCCATTTCAGTTTCAATTGAGACTTATTGATGGGAGCCTAGTTCTTTCATTATAAAATACATATGAGCGATTCCCTCAACTCTTTTCTCTATATTGTTGTCACCGTAGAATTCCTTACATAGCTGCTCTAGATTTATTTTATTGGATATGTTCCCATAAGCAATAAAGTATTGTAACGCACGCTTGGCTTTATTGGTAGAGTATCCATCAAACCAATATTTTTCAACACTTTTGCAAGCCTATCATTGTTCTTATTAGCGGTGCTCAGAATCCAATTTGATATGCTCAATCCATTTGGTCTGCAATAATCTGATTTGTTAAAACTTGATTTGTGAATTGTGAATTGGATTTGGATTAAAAATTTAAAAATACACACGCAATCAGTAGATTGAGTATAGATTTACTTTTGTAAATCTGCAGAAAAAATTTATTTAATTAAAAAAATAAAACTTATAAATATGACATTAATGTTTACTAATAAATAAATAAATAAAAATATACTTACAACTTTTATTAGCACCATAATATATTTTATCCAATAGTAATATAAAACAATTTTTTTTTTACAAATATAACATGCAAAAATTTTTTTAAAAATAAAAAATCCTAACGAAACAAAACATTTATCTCGACACTTAACACAAAGTGACTAATTAGTAAACAAAACCCTAAACTTCTTCCCCCCGCACCACGAAACCTCTCTTCTTCCCTGCCGCCGCACGACGTCCTTGCTTTAGAGGGGATCGGCTGCCACGATTGGTTTCAAATCGACGTTGAGAATTTTCCGCATGGGTTGGTAGTAGCTGATGAATCAACTAGTTTCTTTACCGAGTCCCGTACAGCCGTTTTCTTACTTTCTTTTCAAGTTTAATTTTTCCTATTACTTTTTTGCAATTAATTTTAACAATATATTAAATTTGTGGTGTTGATGATTTCTCAACTTGATAAAGGCATGGGACAATAAGGGTAAATATTTATGAACTATTTTATTAAATATTTTTCTGTTATTTATTTCAATTATGTTCATTTAATTCAAGTTAAAATAAAAAATATAAATTGGAGGTTTTTGACTCTCAAGTTTCAATTTTTGAGTTGATTTAAATTTACAATTTTAGTTAATTTTTATGTCTTAATTTAAACAATTGAGATTTTTTCCTTTCCGTGTTATATTTTAAAACTCTAAATGTATTATTCTAACTTTATTTAAACAGTTAATATATTTAAATCTAATTTAGTTTTAAATTAGATTGGTAGCTTATCTTAATTTTATATTAGATTTTTTATTTAATTAGTTCTCATATTAGATAGAATTAAAAGTTTTTAATCCACAAAATGGTAGATTTGGATATGAATTGAGTCAAATCCACATCCAATCCGTTGACGTATGGATTAGATTTTGATTGAATTCTACCAATCTGTGAATTGAATTAAACAGAATTTTATCTGGGCACCTAAATTTTGTGGAGCCTGAATTGGTATGGCCACCTGTAACATATGTATTTGTTTTTATTATATATGTTAATAATTAAAACAAGAGGGGGTCTATTTGATATTTTGTGTATGTTTAAGGAGATGAAATGGGGGAAAAACAGCAGAGCGAAACCGAGAGAGAGGGAGAGAACCCATTTGACCAGACCCGACCTGACCCAGAACCCGCGAACTTGACCCGGTCGTAACTCCCTTTTCTGGCCACCTCATTGGCCGAGCAAGGTGTCAAACGAAAGCTTATGAGCCGAAAACTGCACAGAACGATGCCGACGAAGCTCAAAAACCCCATGGGTTTGCCACATACGAGGGCTGCGGATTCCGTGTATATTTGCTCGTGCCACTGATTGGAAAAGATTCCTCACCTCACCATCTTCCTTTTCTGACCAGCCACCAGCACCGAGGAGGCCGATTTGCCACCGCCGTATGTGCGAGGTCACCATCGGCACCATTGGACTCAACTAGATAAGAAGTTTCTAGCCCGAGCTTCACCATCGCAGTTGGGTGAATTCCTGCCAACGTTGACCGTAGGGGTATTTTGGTAATTTTGCATATAGAGGGTAATTTCGTAATTTCTAGCTTTGAGGTTTTTTTTGCAATCTGAATTGAGGATGAATTGATAATTATGTTGTTAAGAATAAATTAGTAAATTATGAATTTAAGGGTTGTCGACAAGTATAATTTCAGATTTTATTAGTAAATTACGAATACGGGGTTAATAAGGTAAGCTGAGGGACTTGAGAGTTGTAATGTTTAGACGAATGTTTATTTTAAGTTTTATTTTTGTGACATTAGTTCGAATTATAAATATAGGAAGTAATTATATCGTTTCTTTAATATAGGTGGATCTGTTGGCGAAAATCTACCGGCGGACTTGGGTGATAGTCGAGTTTGAGTTTATCACTGTGAGTGGAATATATTAAACCTATTTATGTATGTTTTGTTTTTATATAGTAAAATTTTCGTGAAATAAGTATTTTAATTATTTTCATTCAATGGTTCTCCGAAATAAATATTTTATACGTATGAATATTTAGTTAAGCTATATATATTTATTCATTTATGTTCCGTATCGACTTTAAAATGGTAAAAGAGATGATTGATTTTTTAGCATGATTTAAAGTATATATGTGGATTTTGAACATGATTTAAAGTGTATATATGTTGATTTCAAGCATGATTTAAAATGTACATATATTGATTTCGAGCATGATTTAAAGTATTTATATATGGATTTCTAGCATTATTTTAATTTTATATGTGTATATAAGTTATGAAAAATCATGAAGCAAATATTCATTCCCTCTAGATAATATGGGAAGAGATGAGATAAGATAATAGGTCTTTAGGGCCCGTCTGAGCACACATAAAGGCTTTGGGCTGTGTGTTTGGGCGCTTTCGCCCTTTGGGGGCATATGCATGCAAAGAGATATTGGGATATAATGAGATTTAAAACTAGGTGGGCCGAACATGATGTCGCCAGATAGTGCATCATTGCACATCCGTTAAGATCCGGATATGAATTATGATGATAAGTATTAGATGGCAAGTTCATGTTTATCCGTGTAGCTCCGAGCATGATGTTACTCAGATAGTACATCATTCGAGTCCGTTGAGATCCGGATATGACAAGATTATTCCCCCGGATATTTGTTTAAGGATAGTTGTATTTTTTAGTATTTGATATTTCAATATGAGATGCTTTTCTTGCTTTAGTGATAGTATCAATCATATTTATGTTTAGAATATGATTGAAATGAAATGAATTTTTTTACATTAAAATAATTAATTGAAAAAATTAATTATACAAGCGATGAATTTATTTTTATAAGTATTTTATCTTTCAAAACTAGTACCCACTCACTGAGCTCACTGTGTTTTATGGTCACTCTATTTTATTATATTTTTCCCCCAGAAGATTTCAAGTACAATCGTTGACCCAACAGCTGTACATATTTGGAGTCTTTTTTGGCCACGTGAGAGTGTCTGAGGATATAGATAAATTTTTTTTTTGTTAGTGTATATAATCATCCCATTTTGGAATTATACTAGGGATGTGACATAAAAATTAGGAAACGTGTGTACTATTGGATATTTTACTAACTGAGACTGGTTGAAGTAGTTTGATGCATAATAAATTATTTTGAGAGTGCTTATGTTATAATTACAGGTCTGGGAATATTATATAATTAGGGGAGGTTCTATCGAAATTTTCGGTAAAATACTCATTAATAAGATTTTTAATGATTGAGTTCAGTTTCTTGAGATAGACTCGCCTTTGGGGATGGGGTGGGTGTTTTCACCACCTGACACCAATATAAAATCTTTATGTTCTTTCTAACGTTGCTATGTATACAATATTTGTGATTCTGTAATTCAAGACCAACAGGCTAATTAGGCAAGCTTGAAAAATTAATAAAATAAAATTAAAGCTGTTACTCTACATTTTTTTAAGGATTAGGTAATTGTTACCTAATTAATTTTTTTGTCCAGATATTTCCATGTTAATTTTTTTCAGAGCTGATTATGGAGAAAAGGTTTCTATAGAAGGAAATGTGTGGATTTTGCTCTTTAAGAGAGTAAATTTTACTCAGTTGGAATCTCTAAAAGGTGAAAATATAAAAATGTTGACAAAACTCTAACTAGGATACCTTATGTGTAATAAAATAAACTATAAAAAAAATAAATAAAAGTAGTAGACATTTTTAGTGGGTGATTTCCGGTAGAGATCAAAGCTAGACTTTCCAATTGAGGGTCTAAATTTTTTAAAAAATCACTCCCCTTCCTCCTATAAGAGTCTCCTTTTTGCATCACCCATTATAGAGAAAATTGTAGTTTTCACACAATATGGAGAATTCTTTGCTCCACGCAGCTTTCTTTACCGTGTGGATTTTATTAATTGTTGCTTCTTGTAAGATTTTCATTTTATTTTTTCTTGTAAGTTTCTTCTATCTCGATTCTGTTCTAGTATGTGCCTAATTAATATAAAAGAGAGTGAATAATAAAAATAATTTAATTTACAGGTGCATCTTTCTCGATAGGCCTCACGGATGATGATGCCACTATCAAGCTATATTGTTGTCGAAACATTAACTGCCAATTAAAATGTCGAAAAGGTGGTTTCTGTAACCAAAGTAGTACCTGTCATTGCATACCCTCGCAAAAACCATTCGTTGATGTTGCCGCTAATGACCTACACTGTTCTCGAGATATTGACTGCCAATTGAAATGTCCAAAGGCGGCTTCTATAACAAAAATGGCACCTGCTATT
Source organism: Murraya koenigii (assembly GCA_025617385.1). Classification (NCBI taxonomy): domain Eukaryota; kingdom Viridiplantae; phylum Streptophyta; class Magnoliopsida; order Sapindales; family Rutaceae; genus Murraya; species Murraya koenigii. The sequence continues at coordinate 16,974,908 of CM046811.1, forward strand.
GTATACCCCTATGAAAATCAGCAATTGATGTTGCCACTAATGCGCTACACTATTCTCGAGACATTGACTGCCAATTCAAATATCCTAAAGGCGGCTTCTACAACAACAATGGCACCTGTTATTGCATAACCCCATAAAAATTAACAGGCGATGTTACCACTAATGAACTACATTGTTCTCGAAATATTGACTGCCAATTAAAATGTCCCAAAGGTGGCTTTTGCAATGAAAATGGCACCTATTATTGCATACCCTCACAAAACCCATACGTTGATGTTGCCACTAATGAATTGCACTATTCTCGAGATATTGACTGCCAATTAAAATATCCCAAAGGCGGCTTCTTCAACGAAAATGACACCTGTTATTGCATACCCCGCAAAATCCATCAGTAAGTGATGCCTTTAATGAATTGTATTTAGGGCACTTACGTGCATGTATGAGTAACGCTTAAAATTTGTTTCTTTGTCAAATGATAGGAATTAAGTTCCCTAAATAAAGTAGATATCACTCTTTGATTGAATTATTGAAAGTGATTGCCTTATGACTAAATTACATATTGTTAAAAAGTTAAAGCCCAAAAATAAGACTAAACATAATCTCAAAAGTGTGATAGAAACAAATGAATGAGATCATATTAAAAAATGAGTTGTGCTGCAGGTATCTCTCTAAAATGCACTTTTGAAGATTTTTATTTTAATAATCAAACAGCCCTTCTAAATTACAAAAACTAAAACTTACGTGGTTGTTACCTTTTACATGTAAATTTCCTTCACATTGCTTACGATGTTAACTTTTATTCTTTTTCCTCCGAAACATTTACTTCCCTTTCACAAAAAGGAGTGGCTATTTTGACTTAAACTTTTGCCTTGAAATTTTGATACAAAGTTTGACTCATTGATCCTACACAATCTAACGATGGATATTAAAAATAAAAATAATTTAGAGTTCAAGTTTCAAAGTAGGAGGAAAGACAAACCTTGTCCGGCCTGAGAATACTTTCACGAGCCGAGCGTAGCCCAAAATAAGCTTGAACTTTTTTATTTAGAGATATCATGCAAATTTTTTCATTTTTTTTATAAATTTATAGTTTTTATATTATTTTATAAAATTCCCACAATTATAACAGACTCTAACCTCCATCTTATGGATAAAGAGAGAGAATGAAAATAACTTAAACTTTTGGTAAATTTTGTTTCAATAAGATTGGACTCGAAAAGTTAGGATTGAAGAAAATTCAGTTGGATTATTGACAGCACTTTATAATTCTCATAAAACCCCTTTCTTTATTTCCCTATTAAATATTTTTAAAAAATTTATATATTTCTTATAAGATGTATTTGTGCTTAAGTTAAGTCTTCCAATATTATATGATAATCCCTCCTGATCTGATTTCATATCATTTATGACAAAAACTAAATATATGGCATTACTCTTAAACAAATAATACTAAATATAAAGAAAAAAAAGAAGAAGAAAGATATTAAGGCAATAAATAAAGATATTAAGGCAATAAATAAACTATTCAACACATATATTTCAACTCCTAGAATGCAGCAGTTACGAGCAATAACATCCGGTATTCAGATTTATTGTCCATTGCCTTTAAAGCATTAATTAAAACCCGTTTTTAAAAATATTTCTCCTCTTATTATATAAGATCTCGATTATAACTTATACCCTTTACAGGTGACAAAGAAAAAAATAAAATATGGCTTCTTGTAGTGTAGCTTTCTGGACCTTCCTTTTTATCATCGCTTCTTGTTAGTTTTTTTTAACCTTTTTTCTTTAAAATGTATTTTCTTTTATATATGTATATTACAATTGATTAAATTCATAACTAAAATTTACTAGTGGCAGGTGCGCTACAGATATAGGAGATATTGCAGCAAATCATCAACAAAGATAAAATGTCACGTAAACAATGACTGCTTAAGCAAATGTCCAAGTGGCGACATCTGTGTGGATAACGATGACTGTATCTGCTTACCACAAGTGAGACGATTTAAATAATTGCCAAAACAGGGCGTTGAAGGACCAGCTAATCAGGCTGATCTTGACGCAATCTTGCCTTTAGCTGGTTGTTCATACGATCGTGAGTGCACTAAGTATTGTAAAGATCATAGAGGCAAATGTATAAATGGAGAGTGCATATTTAGGGGAGGTCCAGAACAGACTGTTCTTGAAGCAATCTTGCCTTCAGCTGCTTGTTCTCGTAAAAGTGACTGCACCAAGGTCTGCCCTCCTAAATGTGGATTGGTTATATGTTATAAAGGAGCATGCTTATGTGAGTGTTTTTAGTTATGGCTCAAGAAGGATGGTACTTATAAAACTAAGATCTTCTTCTAATTTTTTTTCCTTCTAGCCCTTCTTGTTTTTCAATGATTAGTCAAATGTGTATATTCATTGAAAAAATTGGCTTAATTATCATACACTTAACTAATCGTTAAAAACCGAAAAAGCTAAAAGAGAAAGAAATTAGGGAAAAAAAACCTTTGTTCGTAAATGCTTAAATAATATTTTAATTAAACCTAGCTTCTAGCTGACTTTGTCATTTCTTATTGTCATCGACATGATCATGATCTTCGTAATCTGCATCATGGTTATGTATTAAAAAGTAACATTCTAGACGTACAAACATGCATTAGTATTTTTTTTAATAATTGGAAATTTTCATATATATATATATTCAATGAAACTTTACTGGGAACATGAACTGCTGTTTGAGATGCCAGTAAGCCTGATATGCCTATTAACACATATGTTTATGAATTTTTCAATGACGACAAGAGGCCTGAGACCCATTTCCCAAAAAAACTAGGGTTGTTTTTTCACCAATGGAACCTTTGTTTCTCTCTTGAGTTTAGTGGCTTTAGTCAAATTTCACGAAATTCTCCTGGGGTCTTCTGTGTGGCAAATGATGATGCAGATTCTAATAATTTGATAAATGGCTTGAACTGGGCTTGTGGGCAAGGCCATGCTAACTATCAGGATAGCTTCTTATGCTTGTAATGATTATAATCAAAAGATGCATAATGATTATTAGCAAAAGATGCGTAGTGTTGATGGAACACGCAATTAGCTTCGATGTTACAGCTATGACGACTATTAATGATCCAGTGAGTTGCTGAGACGACCACTCCATTTCCGGAGGCGACCTATCTTAAGAAACCGAACTTAAATATTAAAATCATCTTATTAATGAGAATTCTACCGAAATTTCTGAGTAACCTCCCTAAATATATAACATTTCCAAACCTCGCAATTTCAACATAAACACTCCCAAATCATTTATCGAGAATCAATCTGCATCAACCCAATCTCATCCGATAACATATCCAATAATACACACGTTTCATAATTCATAAATCACATCCCTAATATAAATCCAAAACATGATAATTATACATTAACCAAAAGAAAATAATTTTTTCTATGTCCTCAAACAACCTCAGTAGCCCAAATGACTTCAACTATGTACAATACTTCGGGTTAATCTGTTATACTATGAATCTCCGTGGGAAAAAATTAATAAAATAGGAATGAGTATAAAACTCGATGAGCTTCAATGAGTGGATAGTAATTTTAAAATATAAAATAATTACAAAAATAAGTGCATCACTTGTATAATCACGTTTCTCAAATAATTATTTGAATGTAAAATTACTTTCAATTCAATCATAATTTGAACATAAGCAAAACCGACATCGCACAAAATCAATAAAAACATCTTATATTGAAATATCATCTCAAACTGAAATATCAAACATTAAGTAAATCAAATATCTTTAAACAAATATCCTTAAACAAATATCCTTAAACAAATAGCCTTAAACAAATATCCTTAAACAAATATCCTAAACAAATACCTGGGGATAATCTAGTCTCATCCGGACCTCAACGGACGAGCAATGATGTACTATCTAAGTACCATCATGCCCGGAGCTACACGAGATAGACAAAAGGACGTACCATCTCATGCTCATCGACGATATCTCATACCCGGATCTCAACGGACGTGCTATGATGCGCTATCCCGCGACATCGTGTCCGAACTATCCGATCTCATATCTCAATATGCATGCATATGCCCCAAAGGCTGAAGCGCCCAAACACACGTACCCAAAGCCTCTATGTGTTTCAGACGGCCCCAGAGGCCTACTATCTCATCTCATCTAGAGGAACGGGTATTTGCTTAAAACTTAAAAACATGATCAAAATCATTATATATGTATACATTTAAATCATGCTTTAAATCATACTCGAAATCAATATATATCATGTCCAAGATCCATCATATACTCTTTAAATCATGTTCAAAATTCATATGTATAAACATTCTAAATCATGGTCGAAGATCATATATAAACACTTTAAATTATTCTCGAAATCAACATATAAATACTTTGAATCATGCTCAAAAGCAATGTATATACATTTTAAATCATAAACAAGATCAATCATATACTCTTAAAATCATGCTCGAAAGCCACATAAAGCACTTTAAAACATGTTCGGAAATCAATCATCTCTTTTACATTTTAAAATCGATACGGAGCATAAACAAATAAATATAACTTAACACAATAATTATACGCAATAAACATTTATTTCGGAAAACCATTTAACGAAAGCACTTTAAATATTCATTTCATAAACAAGCTCTACTATATAAAAATCAAATAATTTTTATATATTCCACTCACAGTGATAATTTCAGACTCGGCTATCACCCAAGTCCGCAGGTAGATTCTCGTCCGCAGATCCACCTAATTTACAGAAACGACACAATTACTTTCCATAATTATAATTCGAACTAATCTCGCAAAAATAACGCCTTAAAATAAATATTCGTCTTAATATTACAAACTCTCTATCTTCTCGGCTTACCGTAATTATCCCGTATTCGTAATTTACTAATATAATCCGAAATTATACTACCCTCAATTTCATAATTTACTAATTTACCTTCAACTTTATAAGATTACCAATTTATCTTCAATTCAGATTACAAAATCACCCTCAAAGCTGGAAATTACGAAATTACCCTCAACACGTGAAATTACCAAAATGCCCCTACGGTCAACGTTGACCGGAATTGACCCAACGGCGGTGGGAAAGCTCGGACTAGACACTTCTCGCCGAGGTGAGTCCAACGGTGCCGGTGGTGTCCTCCCACGCGCGGCGGCGAAGCCGGATCGAGCACGTGAAGTCGCGGCTCCTTGGGGTGATCGGACGGCGACAAAACGGCCTCCTCGGTGCCGGTGACTGGTCGGGAATGGAAGATGGTGAGGTGGGGAAGCTTTTGCAACCGGTGGCGTGGCCAAATACGGCCGGAATCGCCATCGATCGTCCGCGCAAACCCGCGGAACTTTCGAGCTTCACCAGCGACGTTCCACTCGTTTTCCGGCAGCAAGGACGGCTGGGGATGGACGGCCGGCTCACAAGCTTCCGTTTGACACCTTGCTCGGCCGGTGAGGTGGCCGGAAATGGGAGAAACCGGCGGGTCGGTTTCGCGGGTTCGGGTCGGGTTCGGGTCTCTCCTCTCTCTCTTTCTCTCGATTTTGCTCAAATTTCACCCGGTTTTCACTCTTTTATAAGCATCCGCAAAATATCAACTAGACCCCCCATGATTATCACATATACCCCCTCTCAATTTATCACATAAACCCCCTATTAAATTCATTATTTACATAAATAAATATAACAAGTTCATATGTTACAGTTGCACTTTCTTTTTCATCATCATGTTTTAAGTTATTGCTTGGATAAACTTTTTGTTTTAATCTTATTCTAGATTTGGGTATTTTTAGAATAACACTTGCAAAGCATTTACTTCGCAATTATATGTAAAGCCCTCAAGCTGTTCTATTGTTTTGTGGGAAAAAAAAATATTTACCATTCTTTAGTGTAGCAAAGAACAATTTGATAATGGGCTCATTTGATCCATTGCCAATAACTCTAGTATTGCTTCAGAAAGTTATTTCTTTCATCATTTTACCATCCGAACAAAAATTGAGTTTGTAGTTATAGTATGGATAGATATTTCATTAACATCAAAAGTAGAGGAGAAAAGTTTTGTGCTTCTTCTTATAACTATTTTTTTGTTGAGACTGCTGTTGGTAAATATAGGATTAAACAAGTTATTTGTTGAAAATTCAATCAATTTGGTGTTCAAATTGGTTGGTGGCACACAATTGAAAAAAAAATGGTTGATTTTAGTTGCCATGCTTAAAGATTTTTTAGAGAAGAATCAAATCCATGCATGATAATTGGCTATAAATAGCAAGCCAAATTTCATTTATGTTTGAACAGACACTCGGCTCCTTTCATTTTATTTTTTATTTTTCCAATCAGAGATGGATGTTTTGATAAATGTACTAGCAAAAAGATAAAAATTATTTTTTAAAAAAATCTACTATGCCGATTGGGAAGGACTGGCGGACTTTAAAATTTCCAATCTCAAAACTTTCAAATCTTTTCATATTTGATTTAAAATTTAATCCTATGGCCTTTTTTTTTATTGTTTTCTGTGATTTTTTATCCAAAAAGTTTAGTTTACAAGATTGTTGCACAAGTTTAAAGTTTATAATCACAAACTTGTGAATTGTTTGTTTTTTTCATTTTCTCCTGAGATATTTCAAGGTTAAGATTAGATGTGATGGAGGTGATCACTATATTTTTTTTCTCTTCTCTAATGAATTTAGTCATGAAGCCGATCAATGCAATATTTCTATGATGAAAATTTGATAAATTAAAAGGACTGGATAAAAAATGGTTGATCAATTGTTTGAAATTTTCTAAGGTGCAGCTATAGTCAGAAATCAATAACCTGAATTTTTTGTTGTGTTGGTTGTCAAAGGAAGTGAAAGAAAATCGGAGTTACGAAAATTAGAACAAATTTTATTAATTTTTTTTAATTAGGAGAAAATCTTATTTAATCTTATGTTGCATATTAGTATATATTAATTTGTAATTTGAAAAAAAAAAATTTACTGTGATCTAATTTTATTTAGAAAATTGACATCTACACCCCAAGCTTGTGAGAAATGGTTACCAACACCTTCAAGTTTTAAAAAATAAACACTAATACTCCCTTCTGATCATAATATTTTTACTTCTATTATATTAAAAAAATTGACTTTAAAAATTTTAATACATACAAATATTATATAAATAACGTAATCTATACAGTAAACTAACAATATGAAATTATTTTAATAAATTCAAATATATAAATTATTATATTATTTTAATAATATATTTTTATTTATTTTAGAGATTTTAAATAAATATTTGCATTAAATGCATTTTACAATTAAAAAAATTTCATACTAATTATTTTAAAATTATTATTTTGAATAATATTCAAAATAATTTAAATTTTAATACATTATTTTAATATTATATTTCTATTTATTATAAAACATAGATTGTAAAATATTAAAATATTAAAATAGATTGTAAAATATTAAAAAAAATTTAAATATTAAAATTATTTTAAAATGAATATATTATTACATTTACTTTAATGTTATATTTTCTATTTATTATAAAACATTAGAGTAAATTTTTTCGGGATAATAGAAATAATGAGTATTATAATCAAAAGGGGATATTGGTGTTCCTTTTTAAAACTTTGAGAGCGTTGATGTCAATTTCCCAAAACCTTGAGGTTGTAGATTCCTTTTTCTCTTTTATTTATGTGAGATACTGTATCAAACATAATTTTAAATTATTTATTTGGGATATTGTGTCACACTTAATTTAAAATTGTTTGATTCAAAAACAATTTTTTGAATTTATGTCAAACAAATTTTTGAATATTAAAAATAATAAAAATTGAACTCATTTATGTATTATATTTTAGTCTGTGAAAGTTATTTTTAAATAGCAATCAAACAGCCCTATTGTTTTGTGTCATGTTGTCAATCCGCCAAATAACATCTTTGAAACTGTAAGGGTATTCTAACCATTAGATTTATCTTCACAATACATAAACAATGTGAATTTGATCAACATTATAAGGGATTTTGTTGAAAATATCCAAAATACGATCAAGCTCAGTTTTGCATTTGGAAGGTTAAAAAAATTAAATATTTTCTTAGAAAAATTAAATTTTCGCCAATATCTTGTTAATTGATTGTAAATCAATAACAACCACGAATTCTTCAACTATGTTTCGCTAAAAACAACTTGATATTTAAAATATATATTTAACGAATGAACCAACTTAAACGGTGTATCGTGCGACTGTTGGCTTCATAAAAAATGCACTCCAAAAAAATAAAAATAAATAAATAAATAAATCGAAGTCTATATGAAAAAAAAATTAAAAATTAAAAATAGCAAACGTGAAGAATTTGGCCACAAAAATGCAAACATTTTAAGGGGTTTAATATTATTTTCAGATAGTAAATCATTAATTCCAATCAGGTTTGGCTTATGTTTATAATTATTATAATAGAATACACAGAGGGTACGCCCGAATGTTTTGTATATAATTTAGAGTTTGTAAAAAGGTTCGGACCCGTGAGCTTTAAGTCCGGCCCGTGTATAAAATCTTTGGACATAAGTTCAAAAATCTAAAGCCTGCTGCGAGCGGGCCTAGATAAAGATTTTTATAAAAAGAGCCCAGACTTTAATTTTTATATATATATATATATATATATATATATTAAATTTTAAAAATTAAGTCCAATTCGATTATATTAAATTAGATTGAATTATATATAATATTATCTTTTATTTTGTATAATATTGAATAGGATTACATTAAATTTAATTTAATGAATTGAAAATAATTCTTTAAATAGTTCAATTATTTTTAAATTATATTACTAATTGTTGAATTTAATAAATAATATGAAACAATATTATGATGAATCAATTGAAAAATGTTTATGTTTCATATTATTTAATGGTTTATATAAATTATTGAATAAAAATTTATTATTATATTAGTTTGTTTTCAATATTAGTATTTGTGAGTTATTGTGTTGTATTGTTAATATTAGATAATCATGTATAATTTAAGTTTTTTTAGTTTATATTATTATTAAAAATTTATTTTAAAAAATTAATAAAAGTCTAAGTCCGACCCAAGCTCGCTTGGGCCCGGCCCAGGCCCGAGCCTGCTCAATATGGACAAGCTTTTTCAAAGCTTGGGCTTATTCTTCAATACATTGGCTTGGGCCTGGGCTTACAAAAGCCCGGCTCAAACCTGCAAATTTCCAACCCTAGCCAAATAGTTTTCAAGCAACTTTAGTTGATCCGGTTTAGTAATGTTGTAGTTTTTAAAATAATTACTGTCAATTATTTTAGAAAAATAATTAGTTATAAGAAAAATCAAATAAACGTTTGATAAAATTTATATTTAAAAGTGTTGTGAGTTCTAAAGATAATCATATGTGTTTAATAAATCTTATTATTAAACTAATATAAAAATATGAATGACTAAAAATATTGAATAAAATATATTTAAGCATTTATAAACAAGTATATAAAATATTTTTTTATGTACATATAATAATTGATGATTAAAATAAATATTTTATATTATTAATTTTATTTTTTATTTTGCTAACTTAGTATAATTGGTAATAATAATATTCTCTTTAAATTTAATAATTTTATTTTTTAATAAATAAGGATAATTTTAAATTTTTATAGTATATATGAGAATATATATGGAATTGTATTAAAGTTAAAAATTAAAAGTGATTTTTTTAATTAGATTTTGAAAAACTGCACCTTCCTTATTTTTTAAAATCTACAATAAAATAAGATAATTTTACTAAAAATAATTTTTAAAAAAATTTACCAAACAATAAAATTAACTTTTAATTTTTCAAAATTAGTTTTAAACTTTTTAAAAGTAATCTCAATCGGATCTTTAATTAGCCTCTAAATTCAAATATTGGGGACGTAGCGAAAAAAAATTAATTTGAGCTCTGCTCACCCTTTCAAAAGAAATTTTAAAAATATAAATATTAATAAAATTCATAAACTGGAATAACAAATAAATAATAAAATTCTTAAAAGTGGTCCCGTGACCAATCATCAAACGTTGACTCTCTAAGTTATATCTCTGCACTTCAAGAAATCAGTGAACAAGAGAACTTCAATAAAACATTTTCATTGGCTGAATTTATCATAAGAAACAATAGTATAGTCAAACCATTGTGCACTTTATATGCTATGAGGGCTAATGTTCATATCTAAAACTAGAAAATGATAAATGTATTGGATCAATTCATAAACTTCTCCGTTGGAAACAATTTGGAAATAGAACTTTCATATTGTTTTAAATTAACTTAGGGATATACAACAAGAGACTTGAGCTACATTCGAGATAAAATCAGATCAATTAATTCACTTTGCATAATCCATAAGTTACTACCTTATAAGATCAAAAACATTGCGAACAATGCAATCGATATGAAGGAGATGAGGGAATATCTTTTATGGTCTTAACGGTTGCATAATCCTGACAAGTCTGGCAGAGCTCAGTAAATATAATTGTAGTCTGTGAGCTTTATGTGCCAATCTCGGTTGATGACAGAATGGAGCTTATGGTGCAATAGAATCTGAAATTATTTATACTGCTGTTAGCTCTTTGTTTGATAATTCAATCACCAACAGCAAAATAACTAATCATTAGCTCTTTGTTTGATAATTCAATCACCAACAGCAAAATAACTAATCAACAATACATAGGCACTCTACATTTTCTTAAGATATGAATGCCGTTTCCTATGTCTAATTAAGATAAAAAATTGTTAACTAGACAAAGAAATCATTTTTCTAACCTTTGGAAAAAGCATCTGCTTCTAAAGGAGTTTCTGATGTTGGCGAAGACGGGTAATCACTCACAGACTGCCTAGCATCAATCATCATTGCAATGACCTCTCTCATAGTTGGCCTATTAAGTGGTGAAGTGCTGCTGCAGAACAATGCAATCTTCAGAAATAATGTCATCTCCTCAATTGTCCTTTTTGCACTCAGATCCAACCTTTTATCAAATAATTCCGATGTGGGTACCATGTCATGAATTGATCTTCTCACCCAAGTGACAAGATCACCTCCCAGCTCTAGAGATTGAACAGGAGACTTCCCAGTTATTAGCTCCAACAGAACAACCCCAAAACTGTAGATGTCACACTTCTCTGTCACTTTCATTGTGTAAGCATATTCTGCAATGAAAATCAAGCACTTGTAATGTTAGAATTACCAATACTAGTAATAAAATAGTGAATAATGTATGTCTATTTTCACAATAATCTTTATATGTGAGACAATTATATAATTTTTGCAGCATGAAATGTGTTATAGAATACAAATCATCATTTGCAACCAGTTGGTGTACGGCCAGTTCTTTGTCTAATTTCTATATGAAAGGTATAAATAAATCAAGTATTAGGAAAATGAAGTTCAATAAATTTGAAGATGTATACAGCATTTTCACTGAGAGAGTTAATCAACAAAAGCGAATTCTTCATATAGAAATTAATAGGGAAATTAAGTTTGAGCAAAAATTAGAGGGAGAGCGAGGTAAGATGATGATATTACCTGGGGCAATGTAGCCATATGAACCTGCAATTGCAGACATGGAATTTGAGTAGGGGAAGTCAATTAACTTTGCCAAGCCAAAGTCTCCGACATGAGCTTGAAATTCTTCATCCAATAAAATGTTGTTTGACTTTATATCCCGGTGAATGATTTGAGGCCTGCAGTCATAATGAAGATAGCACAGACCCTCTGCTGCTCCAAAAGCAATTCTATATCGAGCATCCCAGTCCAGCAAACATGTTTGCTTATTACCATGAAGCTGTTCTCCGAGACTTCCATTTTCCATGTACTCGTAAAGGAGAAGATTAGAGTCCTGGTGGTAGCAGAAACCATAGAGTTTCACAATATTACGGTGTCTAATTTTTCCGAGGGTTGATATCTCTGCAAGGAAACTGTTGTCAGCAGTTGCTCCTTCACCACGCAACTTGATCTTCTTGACGGCAATCACCTCACCATCAGCCATAGTAGCCTTGTATACAGTGCCACAAGCTCCCTTTCCAATAACAGCACTTTCTGAAAAATCACCGGTCGCTTCCAAAAGATTGTGGTATTTGAAGCCTTCCTTTGGAAAGTAATAGTTATCTATAACTTCAGGATTTTTCTGTTCTTCCAGTGGAACAAATGCAGGCTTGCGGCGCTTCATAGCCCAACAAATGCCTATGATAAAAGACAAAGAGATTAACCCAACAATGACAGAAATGATGCTTACTAATTTCTCCTTGGTGGAACCCTCTTTTATCCAGTTTTTTTTAGGAGTATGAGAAGGAGACATCAGTTGATGACAATCTGACCCCAGCATGCACAAACCCCTGTTTCCAGCAAAATTTGAGGAATCTATCCTTCGAAATACAGTGGTATTCGGTACTGTTCCCACCAGGTTGTTGTTTGAAAGGTTGCAAACCAGGAGGCTCATCTGCTCACCCATTGATGCAGGAATTTCACCAATAAGTTGATTATCATCCAAGTAGAGAGCTTCCAACATCTGCAAGTTCCCCAACTCATAAGGAATCACACCAGATAGATTATTATGGGAAATGTTGAGTGCAATCTGGAGAGCTGTAAGGTGGCCCAAGGCAACAGGAATGCTGCCAGAAAAAATGTTTCCTCCCATTTGTAACTCCGTGAGTCGAGCCAGACCTCCTAAGGAACTTGGAATTGCTCCTGTTAATTTGTTGTCAGAAAGCTTCAGGAGTTCCAGATTCACTAGCTGTCCAAGTTCTTCTGGGACAGATCTAGTGAATTGGTTTCTACTGAGATCAAGCCTCTGGAGATTTACACAATTTCCCAATTCACGAGGGATAGTCCCAGAGAGGTTATTTGAAGAAATATTAAATGTAACAAGGTGCTCCAGATTTCCTACCTCAGAAGGGATGTGCCCAACAAAATAGTTTTGTGACAAATGCAACCTCTCTAAATTCCGAAGTTTGCCAATCTCTGGCGGTATTAGTCCAGAGAATCGGTTCTGATAAAGTTCGAGAGCAGAGAGGTTTTGAAGATTATAAAACTCAATAGGAAGACTTCCTGCCAGCTGGTTTTCTCCTAGCATTAGCTGCATAAGAGACTTGCAGGTTTTTAGACCAGGAGGAATGTTTCCAGACAATCTATTTGATCCAAGGCTCAAAAATATCAATTTTTGATACATGCAAAGATGTGGAGGTATGCTACCATCAAGATTATTCATAGACATGTCAAGAATTGAGAGGTGACTGTTGACCCCAATGTGAGGTGGGATAGTTCCCTCAAGGTGATTATCAAAAAGTTGCAAGTCCACCAGATATGTAAGGTTCTGAAACTCCAAAGGAATCATACCCGTCAGATTATTTATGGACAAGTCCAATTTATGAAGTTGTGTCAACTGACCAAGCTCTCTAGGAATGCTTCCCTCTAGGAGGTTTTCAAATAGTTGAAGCAGGCAGAGATTAGGAATCAGACCCAACTCTCTCGGGATGAACCCACTCAATTGATTTTCAGAAAGATCTATCTCAACAGCATTTGTACAATTCCCTAGCTCGTGAGGAATGGTACTGTTCAACTCATTGGTGTAAATATACAATCTTTTTAGCCGGGACAACTTCCCAATCTCTTTTGGAAGCACTCCACTAAAAGAATTTTCATGCAAGGCAAGCAACTCAAGACTTTGGATATTTCCAATTGTGGGAGGTATCTCACCAGATAAATGGTTTTGCCAAAGGATCAAATCAGTAAGGTTCTTAAGTTTCTCAAGCTCACTAGGAAGACAACCTTCTAGACTATTTTGTGCCAACCCCAAAACCTCTAAGCTCTCACACTTACTGATTTCCGGTGGTATTGGACCAGAAAGGTAATTATGACCTGCCCTGATAACTCTAAGCCGCCTCAACTTACTAATCGATGCAGGAATTGCACCGGTGATATTATTACTATATATTACTAGTTCTTCTAGTGAAGTTAAATTTCCTATCTCCTCAGGAATTTCACCAAAAATGTAATTCTCACACAAATAAAGCTTTCTAAGAGTGTTAATGTAGAACAGCTGGAATGGTATTACTCCATGAAGCCTATTTGTGCAAAGGTCAATAATCTCTAAACTACTACAATTAGCAAGGTCTGTAGGAATGGAACCAGTGACAAAATTCATGGAAATATTGAACACAACTAATTGAGAAAGATCACAAATGTGAGGTGATAAAATACCAGACAAATTAAGGCCATGGAGATCAACAGAAGTTACCATAAAATTGATACACTTTACACCAATCCAATTGCATGGAGTCAAGTCTGATGAATTCCAGCTCTCAAGATTGTTGCTAGAGTCGATAAGGGAAGCTTTAAACTCCAAAAGTGAAACACCCTCTTCCGTTAAAGATGTTACTGAGATGTTACTAAAACAAAACATGAATGCCAAGTAAAATAGCTTCTGGGTATGTGATGAAATACCCTGCCTAGCCATTTATGACTCAAAAAATCATAAAATGGGACAAAATCTTAAAGAAAAAATTGAACTTTTTAGAAGATTAAAGATTATTGCTAACTTCCTAAGTGTGAATGGCAAGATTAGTAGTACCAAGAAAGACTCGAGCACTAATAATACAGACACATGAGAAAAATTTAAATTCCATGTCAAGTGACCGTTGAATTGAACCCAAAAGCTTAAGCTATAAGCTAAATATTCTAAGCAAGCAATTCAACAAGCAAAGCCCTTAGAAGAAAGTGAAGTGAAGTGGATTGCATAAGCGAGCTATAAATAAACAAGAATGGAGCCAAAGCAAAATAAATGAAAGATAAAATGACAGTTATCCAACAGAGTCATAAAGCCTAAAAACCTGGAGAGAAAAATAAACGCATCCCATAAACCAAACCCTTAATGAAAGTCTAAGAAGAAGAATAGAATAGACAGAGACAGCAACCAAATTTTTCACATTGATTGATTGATTGATGAAGGCAAGAGACTGAAGAAAGAC
This sequence comes from Murraya koenigii, assembly GCA_025617385.1. Classification (NCBI taxonomy): domain Eukaryota; kingdom Viridiplantae; phylum Streptophyta; class Magnoliopsida; order Sapindales; family Rutaceae; genus Murraya; species Murraya koenigii. The sequence continues at coordinate 16,989,919 of CM046811.1, forward strand.
CACGAGAGTCACGATCATTTCAGCAGTGTGTAAATGCTTTGCACTTTTGGAGTCAACGCTACACTTTACAGAGCAGACGGCAAAGTGGTTCTTTAATTTCTTTCTTTCTTCTCATTCTTCTTGTTATATGTTATGCTACTTGCGTTGCATTTTGGCCATTTTCAATGCACCATTTGATGTTGTTGGTGGTGGGGATTTTTCCTTTTTCGTGTTTATGATAATACAAATGGATTTGAAAGAGATGAAACGTTGGAATTCAGTGGTCATGATCTCTGCCGTTGCTATTGTTGTGATGACAATTTGGGATTTAAAGGAGTCTCGAATTTCATCATTTGCTTCTGGACTTTTTGTTTTTCTTTCTAGTCGTCATCGTAGTCAGTGCGGCTTCTAAGTGGACTAAGCCCCTCTCTCGTTTCTCTCTCTCTCTGTGTGGGCTCTTCCTGCCGACCGACGCTGTTATTGCTGCTGTTCAGTGTTCACCAGCTGCTGACCATATGAAATTTGGCTTTGCTTTTAATGTTGTCACGTACGCGCAATACAAGTTGCATTTTCACACGCAAAGAGAAGACTTTAATATGGTTTTGTCCTGCAGCATCTGTCGGTTATGAACAGAAATAGTTAGTTCTTTAAAGACTGAGGATGATTTGTGTACGTTGGCAAGATTTCGTATAGTCGGCAGAAGAAGAAGGGAATAGGGATTCATTGCTTATTTGGTATTGAGATATTATATTTTTTCAAGTAACAGCATTATAAATATTAAATTTTTTAAGTCGCGCTATTGTAAAATATATATAGTTATGAATAGAATGAATCTACATGAAAGGAAGGTGGAGTGATCAATCTTAAAAAAATTTCTTTATTTTCATATTAATTCTTTTACAAAATTATGTTTGAGAGAGGGCAAAATTATAAACAAATTTTGGTATTGGTGTCAATTTTATAAATTAAAAATTCTTATTGTTAGTTTTTTTTACCAATGAATTAAGTTTTTAGATGTATTTCAGTAAAATAAAAAGTAGATAGTGTATGATAAATATAATTTTTAAATAAAAATTTTAACAAAAATACTACAATTATTATTATTTTTTTATCATGAAGTGTGAGTTAAAATTAACTTAACATTCAAAGAATTAAAATTAACTTAATTATAATAATAAGCATTTACTAAATACTTTAAAATTATAGCCTAAGAGTTACATCTATATTCTCACGCTACAAAATAAACCCTCAATCTTCCTTTCACAAGAATGGGCTTAAGACTTTTTTTTTTTTTTTTAGTTCAGGCTAATTTATATATTAATTGTATTTTTTTTTTTGTGAATGTCGATGCACATAAAGAATAAATAAACACATGTATCAAGTGGAGTGATATCAAAACTCTTAATAAAATACATATATTTAACAAAAGAATAACAACATTGCAACAAGCAAGCTTATAATATTAAAATTGTATTAAATTTTTTTGTCAAATTTTTTTTTTATTTTATTAATAGAAAAGGTGAAATATTTAAATAATTTAATGTACTAAAAGGAAAAAAGAGCGACTCGAAAGAAAATAAATCATGAAATTATGAAATTGTTATTAATTGTTACTATATGTCAATTTGTAACTTTTTAATTCTAGTGATGATATTATAATATATTGGTATACTTTTCTTTCGCTTAGACTAAATCATAACATTTTTATGATAAGTTAAAATAGTATTATTATTTTAGCTTCTATTGATTTCAATTTATTCAATAAATATATAATTTAATCATGTTATAAAGCAAGTCCCTATCTCTTATTAAAGATAAAAAAAAAAATGTTGAATTGAAAACAAAATAAAAACTATATTTTTATATGAAAAATAATTTAAAGGCTGTTAATGAAATTTAACTTGTGTTCGTATTCACGAGTGGGATTGAAAACTGAAAAGCATAGGACGTGGGAGTAGGGCAAAACTACCATATTCCAACTCATCAGTTAAGCTTTGACAATGCACATACCATTTTTTTTTTCCCAAATTATTTGTACAAGTGCTGGGTTACATTTCTGAAGTTTATTAATATTTAAAATGTGTAATGACAAAATTGGAAATGCAATAAAACATTTAAGATGTATAATGGAAAAACTTGAAAAATATAATAAAAAACTTTGGTGCAGTATTTTAATGGATTTAAACCATTGTGGAGAGAATAATAGCACTGCTAATTAAGATAATTCTCTATCCACTGGTTGATGTGAAATTAGATCATGTTTATAGGGGGATTGTCAATTTTTTCTTTACTATATTCAATACATATTATTTACTTTATTATTATTTTTTTAATAGCCAATAACTTCTCTAATAGTATAAATTTACGATGTTACTCTTATTTTTAAATACATATTTTTTATTATAAATTAAATAAATTACATTATTAGAAATTAAAATAAAAAATTTAAGTATTAAAAGCAAGAAATATATGTATTATTGTGATCCAAAAATTAATATAAAATATTTTTCTTGTACTTTTTTATTTTATATATATTTTCTTATGATAAATATATAATAAAATTATTATAAAATGATAAAAATATAAAAAAATATTATAAGAAACTTGAATGATAAATAAAAAAAAATTATTATAAAATAAATCATAAAAATTTTCTTGTGCTTTTTTATTTAATTTTAAAATATTTTAAAATATCTATTTTTAAAAAATATTTATAAAATAAAAAAATACAACAAAAATATTTTATATCAATTTTTTGTTTACAAAAAAAATATATTTCTTGTGTTTAATACTTAATTTTTTTTAATTTCTATTCATGTGATTTATTTAATTTATAATAAATAGAATAAAAGTGTATTTGAAAATAAGGGTAACATTGTAAACTTATGTTGTCAAAAAAGTTGTTGATTATTAAAAAAATAGTAAAAAAGTAAATGGTACATATTGAATATAGTAGAAGGGAAATTGGTAATCTCCTAATGTTTATATATAAAAATTTAGATTCAGCATTGAGCTTAACATATTTTTATTAACTTTTAAGAAATAATTAATATTTATTGAATAAAAATATAAACTAATTTAATCTTAGTCGTATATTATTTTTAGGTTTGGCAAAAAAACCCGCAGGCTTTAAGTCTGGCCCGCGTATCAAACTTTTGAACATGGGCTCAAAAATCCAAAACTTGCTATAAACGGACCTGAATAAAAATTTTTATAAAAAGCTCGAGCCCAAGTTCGGGCTTTAATTTATAAATTAAAAAATATATATAATTTTAAAAATTAAGTCTAATTAAATTATATTTAATCAGATTGAATTATATATAATATTATCTTTTATTTGGTATAATATTGAATAGGATTACATTAAATTCAATTTAATAAATTAAAAATAATTCTTTAAATAGTTAAATTATTTTTAAATTATATTACTAATTATTGAATTTAATAAATAATATGAAATAATATTATGATGAATCAATTAATAAATTTTTATGTTTAATATTATTTAATAGTTTATACAAATTATTGAATAAAAATTTATTATTGGATTAGTTTGTTTTTGATATTAGCATTTGTGGGTTATTGTGTTGTATTGTTAATATTATATAATCATGTATAATTTAAGTTTTTTTAATTTATAATATTATTAAAAATTTATTTTAAAAAATTAATAAAAGTCCAAGCCCAAGCTCTCTCGGTCCCAACTCAAGCCAAACCCACTCAATATAAACAAATTTTTTTAAAACTTAGGCTTATTTTTAAATAACCTAGACTTACAAAAATCCGGCCCAAGTCCGTAAATTACCCACCCTAATTATATTTACAGTAAGTGTTAGAGGTTGCGTGTTATGGTAAATGTCGTTTCCAGCAGCAACTTCTCTAGTCAAGGAATTTTATTTTGGGCCTTGTATTACGGTACAATGTCGAGGCACTATACACATTTTACTTTTATGATTTTTTGTTGAGTACACGCCACTAATTTTAAAATATCGACATTGCAGGATTTAGAAATATTAGCGGATCTGTTTGAATATGGGCCATGGGCCAACAAAGCCTTGGCTAATGGTAAAACTGAAATGAAACAAGTTGTAATGACTACAAACACATTTAAAAAAGCTAGCTTGCATTTCAAATTCGAACGTGTTAAATTGGTGGCAATTCAGATTGGGAAATCTTCATTTAACTTTCCAAAGTTGATTATCAAAATTAGCTATATTACAAAATTCTTTATAATAGTGACCATATACATTTATTTTAGACTAAATTACTCCTCTAACAAAACAATTGAACATTGCTAAACTATTGCACACGCCCAAATCGCCCAAACTCTACAAAATTCCTCTCATTTTACTTCTTAAAACTCCCTCCAACAACTAAACACAAAACTACTCTCATTTCATGCCCATCAAACAACAATTACCACCTAGCATTGAAGACAAAGCCAATATACACAAAAGGAAAAGGATTAAGAAGGATTGAGGTTTGTGCTTTTAATATTTAGATTATAGGATTTTGTTTTATTTATGGGTTTTGTAGAAAAGAATATCTTTGTTAATTTTTATTATAACATGATAAGATATTTACTTGTTTGAGTTCAAAAATTAGAAGAAATCTGAAAAATTTTTGTATTTAATGATATTTTGGAAGAAACCAAATCGTGGGTGAAGGGTGGCATTGCCTCGGCGAAAGCTGGCATCTCCTTGGTGAAGGCCGGCATCACCCACACTTATCATGGGTGATGCCGCCACCCTTGACCCGAGCTATGACTAGCATTGCCCTGCACTTATCGTGGGCAATTCCACCCTTTACTCTGGTGATGCCAACCTTTGCATAAACTTAGCTATTTTGTAATTAATTGTTTGTTGTTTCAGTAACGTAATCAAATTTATTTTTATTTCCTTCATGTTTAATAGAATCATTAATTGTGCTTAAGATGTGCTATGACGGATTATGGAAAACTTATGATGGTCGTATAGAATATAAAAATGGAAAAGTTAAAATATTTTTACTTCGGAATGATGCAACTTTCGAACAGTTTATTACTAGGGTATATAATGTATTGAAGTTAAGTTCAGACAAATATTCTTTAATGGTGAAAATAGTTTGGGACAAAAATTGACCTATGCAGCCTGCTACTTCTTTACCTATAGACATATTAGACAATGAAATGGTGAATGTTATCCTATTTTTGTAACCATATCGCCTAAAGTTATGGAAGCTTCTTTGATGCTTTCTCAATATACTTCAGTTCATTTGATGTCACAACCCAATCATCAGCCTTTGAATGCATATTTAGTTATGGATCCACACTAGACCACTCCAATGACTCATTCCCTAATACTGAAGACAAATGTTTCCAATTATGGAAAGTTACTCGCCATTGCGTGACTGTTATGACGTGCATTACAATCGTCCATTTGATGATAAAGTTTTGCATAGGTACTTGTATTATATGTATTTATAGGTACTTGTATTTATATTGTACATACCTATACACCATAACAAAATCCAAAGAAATTGTAAGTCTCCTGTTTTGCTCATTTCTTAAATTTTTTAGCTTTTCTATTAAGTAAAGTATTCATTTGATCATAAACAATACTCTATGAATATGCTCCCCAAGCAAAGTTATTAAAACATTTCAAATCTGTGATGCCATACGCTATAAATTTATGGATTGGCCTTTTATTGGGTCTCGCACACAAAACTTTATCCGTAAAGTAGAATAAGACAATTCTCAATGCATCATTGCCATTGATTTTAGTAAAATCAAAATCGTCAAACCTTGTATCTAATTCTTGAAACTGAAATTCATCATTGCCGTCAAAATAAATATCACATATTCGCCAACTACTGCCTATTTTTTTCAACTCATCCAAATCTTCCAATTCACTACATTTAAGTCCATTTGTAAGGCACCATTCTCGAATCAATAAACGTAACAACTCATCGCCAACACGAAACCACATTTGGTATTTATCAACTTCAAGCATAACTTGTCTAAGCAAAAAATTGTAAAAGAACATGCCACTAAATCCAATATCATTCATAGTATAAAAAAGCTCAAATATTGATTTCATGAACAACTTTTATTGTTTATCAGTCAACTTACTTTGTATAAGGTTGATCACGCTCTTTATTTCTGTCACATTTTTTAGAACACGTAGGAAGTGATATTCAATTAGTATCTTTATTGTCCAAGATGGCATTTCACTACAAAACATATTTTAAATTTAAATACAACAAATATTATATTAATATTTAAACAAAAAAGTACATTTAAACTTAAATACAACAAACACATGCTGTGGGTGATGGCCATCATCGCCCGCAGAATGTGCAGGCAATATATGCGGGCATTGCCGCCATTGCCTGCGCATGTCAATTAAAAAAAAAGGCATAAAATTCATGTTAATAACTACTTTTAATATTACAGAGTGTACAACTACGGAATTAGCTCAACAAATTTATTAAAATTGAAAAGTTCTTTAGAAACATTTTAACAAACACTTAATATGGCATATTTTTCAAACATTGGTCTTAAAAAAAATATTTAATTGCTCATACCAATACATACCCTAATGTGTTTTTATATGAATAATATTCTACCTTGAACTCGGAACCGATCCTCGTGCCGTTTATAATGTGAAATTTTTTGCTAATGGGGCTGTGATGCTGAGATTGTGATGATGCAAGGCGGAAGATGGGTGGTGATGGGATTTGGGCATGTGTGAGACTCGAGCAATGTTTAATTGTTTGTTGGAGGGGTAATTTAGTCTACAACAAGTGTATATGGTCACTATTATAAAGAATTTTGTACTACAGCTAGTTTTGATAATAACTTTGGAAAGTGACTATAAGCGAAGATTTCCCATTTAGATTAATTTTTGTCGTATTGAGGCTTTGTTTAATATTTTGATTAGAAAACTACAACGTTAGAATATTTAATAAAAACTTACTGTTATGGGTTCAAAGCTGAATTGATTGTATTCCATACACTTGTATAATAAAAAATTTAGAATATTTTTTTATTGTTGCCCTGATAAATATTTACATAGATACTTAAGCATAATCTATAAATAATGTCTTTGTAGGGTAAAGAATTTCCGAGTTTCAATGGAACTTTTATGGTTTGCAGTTGCAGTGCCGCTTGGAATTCGCACATCCATTTATGTTGAAGTCTTATTTCAGTCATTGTTTATATTGAAATTGTTCATTAGAAAAGGCTAACACTGGTTTTGGCTGGAGAAAAATTCTAGTGCTATACACGCACAATCACTAGAATTCTTCTTATAAACTATTATGGTGCGTTTCTTTCGGACTAGATGGTTTAATTGTCTGTCAGTTATTAAGGGTTTTAATGTTATTAGCTATGTTGATGAGCCACTTAGTGATATAGAAATGGCCTCTTAATGAAAGCAAAATAGTCCCACTTTGTCTTATTTTTCATATAATTAATCAAAGGAAAATTAAAAAAAAAAAGAATAAAATATTCTTTTAAAAAAATAAAGAATCATGCACCAAGGTGCGAATCTTCATGTATATAATAATCTCCATTCATTTACAATAGTAAACCACATTCACATGTGTAGAAAGACAAATATGAACTCCCCCAAAATTGAAAATTCACCGCCTCTCTACTCTCTAAAACTCACTAAATTTCAATCCTAACAAAATTACACCCAAAAAAAAAATAAAAAATCTAAGCACATTTAGTAGCCTTGTTATTAAAATAATAAAACTGATAGTAATTGCTATTACTCCAAGTTAAGCTTAAATTATGGTAATTTCTAGACGCCTTATTATTTCTCTTCGCAAACAGGACAAGCTTCTTCCACCAGCAACGCCTGTTCTTATGGGAGCCGATCCCCGTCACGTGACTCACGTGCGACCTTGTTCTCCTAACGAGCCCACGCACCTCCGGGGGTTTGTAGTTTCTGATCAACGGCCACTTGATCCCATCAAAAAAGGGGTGCCGTTTAATATCCGTCGCACCCCTGGCGCACCCTAGCCTCTCCCGCGGATCTTTAACCAACAACTTGTCGATCAAGTCCCTCGCCTCCGCAGCTCCTTCCTCTTCCTTATCACCCACATGGCACAATACCCGCCTGCTCGACACTATATTGCGCAGGGTGCTCTCTTTGCTCCCGCCTCTAAACGGCGTCGACCCGTACATCAACTCGTAAATAAGAATCCCAAACGCCCACCAGTCAACGCCGTTGCCGTGGCCGTTACCAGAAACCAACTCGGGCGCTAAGTACTCGTGCGTCCCAACGCAAGACCTTGAAAACGCCGTCACCGGCTCCGCTACAAACTCCATCACATTCTCGCGCCTCCGTTTGGCTGAACCAATACCATTACAACTCTTCCTCCTCCTACGCCTCCTCGCGGGCCCCAAGTTAGTTTCGACAATAGTGGGAACGACGTCGGATTTGAAGCACAAATCGAAATCCGACAGCATGATGTGTCCGTCTTCACGTAACAAGATATTTTCAGGTTTCAGATCACGGTAAATAACCCCGAGTGCATGGAGATACTCCAAAGCAACGAGCACTTCTGCGGCGAAGAATCGAACGGCTTGGAGGGAGAAGCGGTTATTGGGCTGCTTACGGAGAAGAGAATAGAGGTCTCCATTTGGACAGTAATCAATCAAGAAACAGATGTAATGAGAAACTTCGAGGTGGGCGTAGAGCGAAGGGAGATAAGGGTGGTCGAGCATGGAAAGAATCTCGGCCTCCATTTGTACGTGGGAGAGTTTCTTGGCGCTGAGCAAATCTTTATCGACGACTTTGAGGGCGAAGCTGGCGCTGGTGCAGTCTCTGAGGTGGCAAAGGAAGACGCGTCCAAGGTTTCCGGTGCCGAGGTGGCGGACGAGTTTTAGGTGGCGGAGGTGGAGCTTGCCGTCGGAGGAGAGATTCGTCGCGGCTTTTATGGCCGACCAATGTAAGTCTGATTTGCGGTGGTGGTGGTGGAGTGATGAGGTGGATGATGTAGCGGGAGTTGTTGTTGAAGAATTTGTGGTGCAGCCGGAGAGAAGGGATTCGTTGAAGCTGAGTGTGAGGCTGGAGCGAGCGAGACTTGAGCGGGCGCTGGAGGAGGTGAAGGTTCGGTCAGTAGTGGTGGATGTGAAACTGAGTTCGAGATCCGTGTCCGGAAAAAGAGTTTCATCGTCCATGATCACTTAAATTGATCAGTTGATTGAATGAGTGCTGGAAAGATGAAGGCTTTTCGTTTGGCTATGTTTGCTTATGAAAAAAGGGAGAAAGAATTATAGAAAGAAAGAGACAGATAGAAATTGGTGGGAGGTTTGAGGGGGTAATTAAATAAGGGTGTTTGGTTGACCAAATTGCATGCAGTAGGGTGGAAATAGAGAAAATAATTATCAAGGGATTTTATCACTGAATCTTTGTAGAAAAACTACTCAAATATCAAACGTTTAAAATTTTTTACTCTTTAGTCCTCATTTTTTACCATTTTTTTTTTAACTGAAGTGTTTGACTAAGTGTACGTGACTACTAGAAATGATGAAGGGGATTTTTCCCTTCACAACTAAGAATAGACCTTGAAGAACTTCCTCAAGCTCGTTAATCTAGAGTGCAATGAGTTCTACACATAAAATATATTCTTTAACACTCAAATCAATTTATTTTATATATAAAATGTTTATAAGAAAGAAAAATTAAAATTTTCTTTTCAAAAAATTTCACTATCTCACTCAAAACACTCTCATAAGTTAGTTTTGTGTCTTTATTTATAGGCATCTCTCTCGAATTAAATTCATCCTAAATTTAATACCATCAATCTATTTTATCGAATCAATCTTATCTTTTCATTCAAGTCATGTACCATTTTAAGTAAGCATGTAATTTTAAAGTCATATTCATTATGTGCATTCAATAATTAAACAGTTGATATTTTGAAAGTTCCACCTCTAAAACTAATTTATGCTCACTCATTTTTTTATCATCTAGATTTAGTAGACATGTGACTTGGTGTAATCCCTTCGAAAACAAGACACCTACAAGAGAGAATTAACATGTAAGGGCATTGTATAGTCAAATGAAAATAATTGTCTTTTAATTTACAAATGAGCAAGATGCACATATGCAAAGTTTAAATAACTTATAAGTATTAATTAATGATGATAAAAGGATTTCATAACAAGTGCTCGAATTTGTTAATTCTCTTTTTGTTTTAGAATATACACAACAATTACCAAATCTCTCATTAATAGTGTGAGGTGACTGAAAATTTTTATGGGACTTTTAATGTGGTAATTAATTTTATACTCACTGAAATGGTTAAAGAAAAAAATTAATTAAGGGATAAAGTAAAATGAACTTTGAGTAAAATTAATTAATTAAGGGATAAAGTAAAATGAACTTTAGCCAAAAGTGAGATAAGATCTACGGATGAAAAATGTTATTTCAGGATAATGTATTTATTGCTTCAAGGATTTTAAGGAACAGTGTGTAATCTATGAATCTAAGGACTCAATTAAGATATTTTTGTAACCTATGGTCTCTGAGTTATGTTTTACAAAGTATAAGGAACCAAATTGATAAATACCTTAAAACTAATCAACAAGGTGTTAGTGTTAGGTTGACCAAACTGGTATCTTTGCATTATTTTAATTAAGAAAGATTAATTGGAAGGAATACAAGGCAAAGGGTGATGATGGTTCAGCACTTCGCAGAATTGAAGGCAGCTATCAAATGGAATCGTAGCTGCGTTAATTCCATTTATTGGTAGCTGTGAATATGAAGATTAATTAAATGAAGATTGACAGGAAGGAACGGCTAGTCGGCTATGCGTAGCCACCTTGACCTTATATACTATTGTTTTATGAATTATTATGATTGATTATGGTTTTCATTTTGCCTTTACATTTCACTGGAAATATCCATGTTACTGCATGCCCATCTTGTCGCTAATCAAGCCACTATTCACACTATTATTATTATTATTATATATGTTAACATGCATTTGTATATATAATAGAAAGAAATAATGTGAAAAATGTTATTAATTTTATTTTGTGACTGTTTGTTGGAATTGACTTTGAAATATAAACTAAACTAACCAATGTTCAGAACACAATTTTTAATTTATCAAGTTCGTATATAAGAAACGATCATTAGTCCAATCTATATATATTGTAAGATTTAATAATGTAATTGGAGGTAACTTCACGACCAAGTTTGTAGCTTGAATGGACAAGGGCAACACCTAGATCAATGATGAGTGGTTTTTCTTCATTTTCAATTTTTTTGTTTGTTTAATAAATAGCATTTAATGCGATTTTATTGTTTCTTTTTCTAGGTTCAATCCCTTTGACCAAATTTCCTGACGTATCATTTTCATTACTGAAAATGAGCTATTAAATGCCCTGATTTTTACGTTAGAATCCTGCTACAAAGTTGATATTTTATCATCACCTTCGAAAAAAGCTGGTCACAATAGTGCTGAGAAGAGTCGGCAAGTGAAGTTAAGTCCTGATTTATTGCTTATAGACTTTTTATGAATGGACTAGTCCAATTTTCTAGCGCTAATCGCATTAATGGCTCAGCGATGTCATACATAAAAAATTGGTTTTTTCCGAGGATATATTCTTAATTAAATGGTTCCAATAGCCACTCTAGGGTTGTGGCTATCCATTTGTTTTCTTTTTGGTATTGTAGGGCCGATAATTCAATGTTATCGATTTTCTAATTATTTAATTATATCCAGATTATGAAGTACAATATCACTGATTAAATACCTTAATCTAACCATAGGACTATTACTATATAATAAGTGAGTTGAATTTTATCTCCCATCGTTATAATTGTTTTTATGATTTAATATTTTTTAAATAAATCTATATACAACAAAATTTTGTTAAAAGGAATGATTTTATGAAATGCTTGAATATTAAACTTCAAAGCATACGCAATTTTTGTTACAAAGAGATATTAAATAAAAGATCTTAATCTTTATATATATATATATATATATATATATATATATATATTTATATTGTACATTTCCATTTGAACCCTAATTGTAGCTCGGTTAATTGTGAATACGCAGTCAACTCAGTTGGAATGGTAATAAAAAATTAATGGTTGGTATTTTTTTTTTTTTGCTCTTCGAGGTATTTTTTCTGTGACCTCTCGATAATCGATGGTTTCGCTCTTGTGTTTGAGTCGCTAGTATACTCCAATGGGCAATGGGAGTGCGTGGACATTCTAACTATCATGTGCCAGTGGCTTTCATGTAGCCTCTCTAGTCTGTAATATAATTTTTTGCAGGGTAACATTTACTATGTGGTTCTTTTATTTATTTATTTTTTTATGTGTATTTTTTATTTTGATTTTTTAGTTACATGCTTTTGAGTTTGATCTTAAACGGCAGTGACTTATATGATAATTGGATCTTATTAAGGGACGTAACTACGTTGCCACGGTGGTAAGCTACCATGTATTTTGTCTTTTGTGATGTTAAATTTTATTTGGTTCTATGTTTGGGAAATTTATAAAAATAGTTAAAAAATTTAGTGAATTTCTAAAATAACCACCTAAATTTTTTCTATCATATGTAGCTATATATATATTTTTATAGACTTAAATATCTTTAGATCTATAAACAAAACTAACAATTCACTCATTCTCAACTAAAACTCCCCAAAATCTAGTACACTCTAATCCTTAAAACTCATTCACTAATCATCAACTCATCAATTAGAAAGTAAAAGGTTGGGTTAGTAATTGTTTTTACACAATGTATACTTTTATTTTTTGATTAATTGAAATTTATAAGTTATTTGAGTAAAAACGAGTTTGGAGACAAACTCAGAAAACGTACATTTTCTGAGAAGAAATGTACGACAGGCTACCGTGACACAGGCGTTTGTTGTACGGTTATCCGATTCATGTCTAAACTCTAAATTTTTTTAAGTATTAATTTTTTTTCTTTCTTAGACTTAATGGAGTCAATTGTTCTTCAAATATTTTAGATGAATCATTAGAAGAATTGATAGATGATTGTTTTGAGTACAAAAATGAAAAAAATAGAGCAGTTTTGTTTCAAAAAACTATATGTTTGATGTATTTCTTTTAAGAGTATATGAAATTTTGTAAATAAATTCAAATGATTAAAGCATTACATTAAAGATAACTTTGTAGTTGAGATGTTCTACCCAAATCATATGTTCAATATCTGTAGATATAGTTGATGATGAAATGGTAAGAATTTGATACATGTGAGTTTTAATTCAGTGAATGAGGGGTGCATCCTTATTTTTTATTAGTAAATTTTCTAAAGTAGGAAATCAAGAGTATGTTCAAAAAGAGAACGTCGTTACACTGCCTGTTGTTGAAGAAGAGGTGTTACCACTGACGGCCTCACTGCAATAAGGTTACTCTCCTTTCCATTACAATGATGATCACATTAATGACAAGAATAATACAACAGAAAATAGTATTAGTGTTGATTCATACCATAGCCCAATTACGTTGGGGTGATGCTGCAATATTGATATAGCTAATTACTTAAAAAACTTATGGCAATTGAAGATTCAATAATAATATTATACTTGAATTCAATTATTAACTCACATTATGGAACCAACAAGGGATTCATATATTATAATCCTTTACGCTTCTCCAAAATGACATATCTTTCTCCTGTGTAGTCGAATTGAGTGATTGTTTAACAATCCCCTGGTAATGAAATAACTGAAATTAGCCATTGCACAAATTAGCTTGTACACCTCAGTAAAACTTAATACTTATGACACGTGTGTTGTCGTTGAAAAACTTGTACACTTCAGCAAAACTTATTTTTTAGGAGGAAACGTCTTCCCACTTCAATATATGAGAAGTCTTCCTTTTTGTCTTGATGGCCTACTTTTCTGCTATAAAACCATCAATTACTTAGAACAGCCAAGCCTGTAACATGTGAAAATACAAAGTTAGGAAAAACAAAAATATATTGTATAGAAAAAAAAAACCACATATTTAAAACGCACGTGTACCTCAGGACAAAAGACATAAATATTGTACTTCACCTATTTAAGGGTATTACCTAGGAAAGCCTCCATTTTCTGGTCTAATGCAGTGTCCAAACTTTTATATATAATTTTTTAGGATAAATGACCCCATGGAAGACTTATAAAATACTTAAGATCATCAACATACTTTAACAATAACAAATTAAGTATATATTCATCTTTTCTACCATTAAGTACTCTATCCACAAAGTAATATAGTGCAATATCCATATCATTAAAGTTTAAATCTTCAAAATTTTTATCAAATTATTTAAGAGTAGCAGTTTAAATCTTCAAACTTTTCATCAAATCATGTAAGAGTAGAACCTAGATTACCTTTAAAGTACAAATCATGTAACCTATTATTCGCAGAAAATTTAGCTTCTTTGTGTAAGTCGTATGTACCATAGCAAAGTCCTGTAACTAAACACTATTCAACAATTGATAACCGTACTAATTGGCCACTGAATTCAAACCACAGCTGATTTTCATCATCTTTATCACAACACGCTACTTGCACAAGGATCGTGTTGTGAAGGATTGTACCATTAAACACATAGGTATCCATCTTTGCGAAATGACCAAATATATCTTTCACGAATAATCTTAATTGTTGTTTCGTTAACTTACTCTTGATAGCTTCCATCACTTTTCTAAATTTTGAGGTATTTGTATTACGCCTGGGGAAGTGTTCCGTTATCAGAATCTTTATCATCCCTGGTTTCGTGGTCATTATGTCTTTAAAAAATTAAATTTTTAATTACTTAATCCCATAATTAAAAAAAAACACATAAAAGTAATTCAAGAAAAAAATTATTTTAAAAAACTTGTGATATCGTGTGACAGATCTTATTGCATGGTGCAACAGGAGCCTGTCGCATGCATGTGCGTGAGCGATGGGCGCCTGTCACACCCATGCGCTTGTGGCACAAGTACTATCCCTCGCATGCATTTTTGCTCTCGTCGCACCTGCACTCCATCTTACAATCACACCACCAACACCTTAATCTTGTATACACCATCAATGATTTAATCTAGCACAATAGGCATTTTTATTGAGCACCTTGCGTACCATTGTTTAAATCTAAATTTTATTTAACAATCCTCAATATTTATGGATAATAAATCCTAACCTCATCTATATGCATCTATATACTGATTTATCATCAATTAAACTTACCAAAATAGAAAAAAAAATTAAAACTTACCAAGTGGAAATTACAGAAAATTAAGGAGAATAACACCTTTAGAATGCCGGAATTAAATCCGTCCAACTACCGGAGATGAACTCATTCTCAAAAGCACCTCAACTGCCGTTGATTGTTGCCGGAAAATATAAAATAGAGCTAGTGACATGAAGGAGGATTTTGCCGAGTTTGGATTTGGGAGAGATAAGAGTATTATGACCAAAAAGTTTGGTTAATGGCTAAGGAAGAAATAAATAATTAAGGTGGTTATTTTGGATATTTATTAAAATTATTTGGCTATTTTTGTAAATTTTCCTCTACGCTTCCTTTTGTATTCACAATTTAGTTATAAGTATTACCATAATTTCATTTTTCTCTTTCTTCTTAAAAAATTCAGATTATATCATTATAATTGGTGTAAAAATGTAATTATATAAATAGAAATTAAAAAATATAATAATATTAATAAATAATAAAGGGTGAGATTATTTGAATCTACTAAAATACTGATTAAACTCATTAACTAAAAAACTCCACCAAATAAATCCTTAACAAACTTACATTACAAGACTATTTTTCCTGAATAAATCTATTCTATTAGTATTTTATTTTCTAAAATGATCAATTTCTTCTTCTTTGTTTTAATTAATCGTATCTTAATAAAATATGAATTGGAATGGCAAATTAATAGCAAATAGATCAATATTAATTATTTTGGCATTAATGTTTCTTCTATAATTGATGTATAGTGGTTACAAATACTTTGTCAATATTTAAAAGTAACTGAATATATTTATTTGATGATAATCTCTACTAGGTTCAACCAAGAAATAAAAGAGTTTTAATGAGTAATTCATTTGTCCATTATTATAATTTAATTTGTCAACATTTTAGAAATAAAAAAATTAAACTTATATTTTAATTATTAAAAATTTATTCTTTTAAATAAAAATAAATAATATTTATTTTTCAAGACTCACATTGGTTATTTTATTTTATTAAATATAGTTTAGTTTTTTGAAAGAATAGATAAAATAATAAGCCTATGACTAAATAATATTAAATAAAATTAATAATATTAAATAATATTTTTCTAATATAATAAATAGTATTAAAATTTTATTCTATTGAAAAATAATATTTATTTTTTAAGACTAGTTACTAATTAAACAATATAAATTTGAAACAGTCTGGACTTGTGTGATAAAAAATTTAACTCTTTAAGCTTTTTTGAGTTTTCAATGAATATAAGAAAATATAATGCTAATAATCAAATAAAAAGATCTCTAACATTGCAACTATTTTTTCATTAAATTGAACAGTGAAGATTGAAATTATAAAAAAAACATGGCAACTTTTCAACAGCTGCCTCTGTAGCGTGGTTTGGCACTGCAGTAGTAAGTGTGCATGCAGAGCACTTTTACAATCTAACGGCAACCATCCGTTGATGTAGTTGGTAAGTTGCCGTCGATGTGGTTGGTAATAATGACTTTCTAATAGTGCGGGTGTGTTTGGCAACAATGAATATATTTTGATTACCACTAATTGAATAAATTTTAAAAAATAAGTTAATAATTTTTATTGTCTAATTATTTATGTTCTAAATAATCCGGACTTATATGCTAGAAATTATCTCTTTAATTTTAAAGAATTTTTCATAAACAATAGGGAGCATAATGTTAAAATTCAATTGAACACATCTGAATCATTGAAATTATTTTTTCATTAAATCCGAAAAAAAGATTGAAGTTAGAAAAAGTTAAAACGGTGGTACCTTGCAACAGTTGCAAGGTAGGCGGACCCTATTAAGGGGACTCTTTAGTGGAGTGTGTAACTGTATATGTTAGGCATAGATCTAATTTTTTAGTCAATTATTTATAAACTTCTAATTTCTATTTATATCCAATGTGGCTTTCTTTGTAATCTTAATCAATTTAGCGCCCTCCTCAAAATAACAAAATCAAGTGAGCGCCTATGATTAATAAAGTTCTCTTCTTCTTAAAAAAATAATAATAAAAACAAATTCCTTCAAATGATTGTGAAAAAATTAAAAAAAAAAAAGACAAGGCTTGAAAACTTACTATAGCAGGTAGCAGAATCACAGAAGCCGACTTATGCTGATCTAAAACGTAATATTTTTTTTCATTTTAATTTTTAGTGCCAGTAAATCATTAAAAATATAAATACAACCTTCTATAAATATTAGCATAAATCAATTTTCTTGTTGATGTCCCATGTGAGATGGGCCAATATGATCGCTTCTAAGTTCTCAGTAAATCGTCGGAACCCACGTGGAAGCGGAAGACGAATCTGTCTGCCACGTGATCAACACTGGCCCTACAATGCCGCTTACATCAATTTTATAAATTCATTTTGTTTTCAAATTTTATTTAATGACTTAACTGAATTTCTAATATTAAATTATTATTACAATAAAAAAAAATGTAAAATAATTCATCAATAATGGCTTCAACTTCCTAGTAGTTAAGTGATGCTGCTAATAATGCAAGCAATGAAATTATGAAGCAGATTATTAAACTACACGATGTCTTTTTCCTTTACTTTTTTTTTTTTTGAAAAGAAATGTAAACACAATTAAAAACCCTATCTATTTTTCTTCGCAGAGTAATAAATTCTATTAAAATGGTCATATTGGTCAAATTACATTGAAAATCACGTTCAGCTCAAATGCATTTAAAAGATAGTTATTATTTAATAAGAAATAAGATAAAATGTAACATATATATATATATATATATATATATATATATATATATATATATATATATATAATATGTATTTTTTAAAAATATTTCTTATTATTATTTATTAAAGAAAGTGATCTGTTATTAGAACATTACTACTTAAATATATGTCTAAAAGTAACATTACTTAAAAAGAATGTCTAACTTATACCCCCGACTCTTTAATGAAGTACAGTAAAAATAAAATTACGAATTTAGCCTAATCAACTAATAACCATTATCACCGTACTTGTTCAAACTTTTTATATAACCCAGAGAATATTTTCCAGTTTAAATCAACTAATAACCATTACAAGTGTTGATACTGAAATTTAGTCGTTGTGATCTCAAGCAGATCCTTTTATCGATCAGACTTTAGTATCATTATTGAATTTGTTTTTTGGGGAAGCGGCTTGTCAATCTCCATAGATGCTTGCCAACTGCTAGCAGATTATTTGCGATCACCTAAAATCACAGAAGACGGTCAGAGGCGTCGGAATTTTTTCCAGTCGAACAAATCAGAAAAATGACTTATTTTTTGAGAGAAGAAGAGTCCCCCTCTCATGGAAAAGATCCCCAAAATAAATAAATCTATCCAAATAAATAACCATAATTATCGTAGCCCCTATGATTATAATTGATGTACTAATGAGCATCATAACAAACATAATAATGATTACTAAATTATATTTATCATAATAATTGATTAGCAATAATGACTAACGATTATCATTTATTGCACATATCTGGTCGAGATAATTAGAATTACTCGAAGTGTTCTGCTCAAAGTTACCAGGCAATCATCTACTCTAGACAATCTATTCACCTGATTGAGGTGATCTGCACCAGGTGATCTGTTCACCTGGTCAAGATAATCTGCTCAGGCTCTTCAGATAACAATTTGGTCGAGTTCACAGATAAACACTTGATCGAGATGATGTGCTCGAGCTAATCAGATAACCACCTGATCGAAATGCTCTGTTTGAACTCATCAAATAACTGTCTGGTCATAGTAGTCTGCTCGAAATCACTCTGATTTCTTCATGAAACACCAACCATAACAATGTTTGCGAGTTTGCTAAAAATACTTCTATAAAACAAGATTTTGAACAAAATAATTTCAACAAAATCATTATTTAAACAAACATCCATCATTATTTTCCCCTAAAGATAGTATTATATGCATGTTTTACAGAAGTTTACACCTTCAAAGAATGCACACACTTGGTATATTTTTCAAAATATTAGGAATCTTTTTCTTTAATCCCTAAACATATCAATTTATTCTAATAAGATACATAAAATAGACATATTTATAAATAGTCTAAAACTTAGCGTTGTTTTAGTGGCTTTAAATCCGTCACTATAAAACGAAAGCTCTAATTATTACTTACTAAAATTTACTAGTAAATTTTTAATTTTATTTCATAATTATGTTGAATAGTTAAAAAAATTCTTTGCAAATTGATAGAAAAAAATTAAAACAATAATATCTTTTCACCACATATATTTTTTAATTGAACTTTTTTATAGTCTTTAAGAAAACAGAAAGAAAATTGTCTAAAAAATCTCATTCATATTGTTTGAATTGAAATTTGATATGTAGTTTCTTTTGTTTTAATTTTGTTTTTCTTTTTTATTTTTATGAAAGAAGAACTTCATTAATTAATCAATCAAATTAGCAAAGTTCTTGTTGATACAGAACCCGCAAAGAACTGACAAGACCCTAATCAAATTAGGCTCTAAGATTATTTTTAATTTCAAGATTTGAATGAAACCACAATCCATTGCATGAAATGGTTGAATACTAGGAAAAATCCGATAAGTTCAAAGAGTTTGTTTAAGAACTAAAGAGAATTATACTTTTAAGTAAATTGCATGAAAAACTTCTTATTCCTCTCTTATTGAATGCGAATATATGTAGGTTATAAGAAATCTCAGCCATAATTATCCTAGATATTTCCTGCTATAAATCCTTATGTAAAATCGGAAACAAATCCTAATCCAAAATCAAATCAGAATCTCAATCTAATTAAATAAGAAAAGTATCCTAAATAAATCAGAACTTAATCTAATAAAAAAGAAAAAATCCTGAATAAATCAGGAAATTAATCTAATAATAATGAAAGTATCTTAAATGACTAGATAAAATGAAAATAACTGATTTGTTGTCTCTTTTAAAAATGAAAACACTATATAAAAAGATAGTGACATATCTTTCATTCTTAATGTGTCGATTTCATGGATTTGATTGCTCATAAAATTCAAGAGCTTGAATCGTATATTTATTCGTCTAAACATCTTGTGAGGTTCTTTCAATAGGTCTCCATGAATTAGATTGATCCCAAGTTGCTTCAATCAGCCCATTAAGTACTTATTTAAAATTCTTTACACAAGCTTTTATAATGGGTTCGATGGGAGTTTGCATAGATCTGAATAGGGGTGGGCGTTGTCCGGTTCGGTATACCGAACCGAACCGAAATTGATTGGTTCTCAGAAAATTGAACCGAACTGAACCGAATTTTAAAACCGATCCGAATTCGGTTCGATTTTAAAATTGGTTCGGTTCGGTTCAATATTATTTGAATTTTGTAATTTTGACCTAATGTTACTGAATTTTACAATTTTAACCTAATTTTACTAAATTTTACAGTTCACACTTATATTAATTAGCAACTACACAGACATTACACTCTACACACGTAATAAACAAATACAAAGTCCTCAAATCGAAAGCAAAATAATAAAAGTCACAATATGAAATAGTCACAATTAACAAATACACCTAAATTTAAAATCTATTACAAGTTATAAATTCATAACCACTTAAAAAAAAATTACAAGTCCGTAATCGATAAAAAAAAGTTCACCATAGCAGACAAAGCACAACTACATCCACCATTCATATCACCTACATAAAAATTCAAAGTGAGCCAAACACTCAATAATTAAAATAGATAAAATAAAATGATTTAATAATTAATAACTAACAAATAAATTTATATAATTTTTATTACCTAAAAAGTGTTTATGTTGAATTTCAATTTTCACATTGTCGTTGACATGCCAAGCTGGTCACTCGTTGTTGATTTGCGAAGCTCTATATAAAAAAAATAATAATAAAATAAACAAAGTTCATATTACTAAAAAAATAAATTAAAATTCAACAAATTGCATAAGGTTCATATTACTCAAAATATAAAATTAAATTAAAATTAAAATTAAAATCAAAATTAAACAAATTTTATAAGATTCATGTTACTTTAAAAATAAAATAAAAGTAAAATTTTACAAAACATACCTTCTCCAAGTTGATCCATAAATTCATTGTCTTCAACTAATTTATTTAGGTTCGTTGTTGTATCTACAAAAAGAGAAGTCCGCAACCAATTTTGCAACAATACCAATGCTTCAACCATATCCGGAGTCAAAGAACTTCTATATTGATCTAGTATGCGACTCCAGTACTAAAAGCAGACTCAGATGCAACAGTAGATACCGGAATAGCAAGAACATCCCTTGCTACACTTGACAAGATTGGATAATTGGCACTATTCACCCTCCACCATAATAAAATATCAAAATTTGTGCCCAAATTACTTTTTACAATTTTTTTAGTCTTCTCCATCAAGTAAAGATCCAACTCATTTGATAATTCTGACTTATCTTCACTAATTGCAACCGCTTTACTGAATTCAGAGAAAGGGTCCTCAAGCATAACATCATCATTATCATCCAAATTCCAAAAATTCAAACTACTTCCACTTCCAAAACCTAAATTTTGGCTTCCGCTTGTACTTCTGCTACCACTTCCACTTACACTCCCACTTCGACCCGGTTTATATTGTGCATTATAAGACTCATAAAGCTTACTCAACAAATTTTTGACCATTTCCTTCATCTCAACACATTTGGCACTATCCTTGCCATATAATTTCTCAAAGCAATGTGTTGCAAATTTCATTTTTCCTCGTGGATCAAGTACAAAAGCAACAATCAACAACTTATTTATCTTACCACAGCCATCCCAATACTTATCAAAATTTTCCTTCATTTTAATTGCCATAAAAGCCAAAAGACTATCATTACTACCGGACAATGATTCCAAAGATTGTTCAATTTGACATATCAAATTGTAACAAATATTTGATGTCACCTAAAATAAATAAATAAATAACCATTATTAACAAAGCTAAAGTATACTTTTTATCATATATTTCAATTCAAAAGTATAATAATGATTTAATGTTACCTTCAAAGAAGAAGAAAATTGCAAAGTTGCATCATAAAAAGTCTTCAAAAACTTGACTATGCGACGAGCACTCTCCCAATCACTGCTTAATGGTGGCCCTTCCCTCTTTTTCTTCCCACCCTCTTTTTCTTGGAAATAAGCATCATAAAGCTTATCTTCAAGTGCCATCCGATCAAATGCCGCCTTAAATTTCAGTGCTGTATTCAACATGGAATATGTAGAATTCCATTTAGTCGGACAATCTAAAATCACACTTCCTCGACAATTAATCTTCTCTTGTTGCACACAAATTTGAAATGCTTGCATCCTAGCAGTGGAAGATCTTACATACTTCACAAGATTCGAACACTAACTATGCTCGGTTCCAATTCTCTCAACCCTTCAAGAATAATCAAATTCAATATATGTGCAAAACAACGAACATGCAAATACTCCCCATTCAACACTAAGGCATCATCCCTCCAATTCTTGACTCTATTAGTTAAATACCTAAGAGTACCCTCATTTGGACTTGCATTGTCAACAGTTACAGTAAACACTCGCTCTATACCCCAGTCAATTAAACATGTTTAAAGTTGCTTACCAATTGTCTCCGATGAATGATCATTAACAGTGTTAAAACTAATAATCTTTCTATGTAAATTCCAATCTCTATCAATAAAGTGAGCTGTAATGACCATGTAGCTAGCTGTTGTAATGGAAGTTCAAATATCAGTGGTCAAAGATACTCTTTGCTTATTCCCAACCAATAAGCTCTTCAACTTAACCTTTTCCTCCATATACATATCAAGAGTATCTCTAGTAATGGTTCTTCGTGATGGGAGAAGATATCTAGGAGTCGCCACACTACAAAAATGCTTAAAACCCGGATTCTCCACAACAGAAAAAGGTCAAGAACAATAATTTTCACAGTTGCTCGCCTGCAAGCATCCTGACTAAATCCTCTTGCTACAATTTCATCACTACCAACATCTTGAGTTAAAGCTGTTTGGTCTTTTAGAAAGTCCTTGTACTTTGTACACTTTTTTGATAATGAATCCTCAAAGTGCTAGTTCCGTACCCACTCGTACCACATTCAAATTCATTGCCACAGTAGTTGCATTTGCACTTCTGATAATTATCTGGAACTCTAGTGAAATGTTGCCACACTGTTGATCTTGGAGCCATTTTTTTCCTTGGTAGCGGCGGTTTGGATGACGAAGACTTTTTTCTCTTTTTTCCACCAGTGACAATTGTTTCTGAATCATTTTCATTATCATCAACTTCATGCTCAAAATCATCAGCTACACAATCAAGGTTGTCTTGAACTCTTGAGTAATTAGACATCTAAAATAAAATAAAATAATAAGTAATCTTGATTTACTTTATTAAAATGAAAAAAACTAAATAGAATTTTTTTAAGTTCAATATTTTTCATATTCAATTTTTATAATATATTTGGGAGCAATAAAATTAATATGTAATATCTAAGTTCATGAACTTTTTATATAACTGAAATATAAAATGCCCAATTTAGTAATAAACATCATAACCTCCTTTTCCTTAACAAATGTTTAGTAATAAACATCATAAAGGCACACAATCTAATAATAATAAAAACAAGTAACTACAATGCATTACCTCCTTTTTCTTGGCGAAATCCTGGAATTGGTGGTGCTGAACGAGTTAAATTTGTTAAAACCTTATCAAATACTCTTTGTGTTGCATCGGCAGCATCGCCAGTCAAGTCCACACTTACCTGACAATTGAACATAAGGAGAATCTCAAATGAGGTCTTAACTAAATCATGACTGAGGCAAAACAGTCCAACAATTATCATTGCCACAGTTTTTCTTAAACTCAGAAAATAATTTGCCTAATTTTTTGAAATTGAAGGTGCAATCAATAGCTAAAATAAAGCCAGAAATGTACACGCATAAGGCAGATGCAACTTTTCAACTGGTGGTAAACTGTGTATAAATGGTAAAAGTCGCAATTGAGGTTAGTTATAAAACGTTTGTGTGTGTGATCACCTAGTTTAATTGATTGGAAAGAAAAATAATAATAAATGTTTGGTTCTTGCTCGTCGTAATCAAAATTAATGTTCAACTTTGTCTCATCGTCAACTATATCGCATATGCTAATATCAGCAAACAAATGCAAACCTTGGAGGCATTTATCAAAGTTTCTAATACCTTTTCAGTTCTACACCATAATTGTAATTTGGGATGACTGATATTTATGTAACTAGCAAACCATACAAGTCTAAAGACAGATTCAATCGTGATCAAACCAAATCTAAAGCAGATATTGCAAAAACTAATATTTAAAGTCCAAACCAGTCTCAATACAACAATATTTAAAACACAAAACACACATATATATGTATACATACCAGAAAATTCAAAAAATAGAAAAAGGAATACAACAATTCAGGTTTGCAGATAATATTGCAATCATGGCATCAGTTATAGCAAATCCGTGAAATCGCTAAATGCAAGCGATGCTCTGTCTCATGAATCACCGTTGAATTACAATTGAAATTGAAAGTCTGGCAGGTGTTGTTTCCCTTTCCAAGTAAAAGGAAAAAAAAATCATTACCGAAAGAAGTATCGCGACAACTAGCAGCGAATTCCCCACGAGCTGTGAAAGAAGAATTCTGCTCGTCCTGTTTATTTTCACAGTTGCCTATCTTCGTCACGAAGAAGTGGGTTTGCACAGTCTACAGATCGGGTACGGAGAAAAATCAGTGTGGAGGAGAAGCAGCCCAGCTCTAAT
Organism: Murraya koenigii; assembly: GCA_025617385.1. Lineage (NCBI taxonomy): Eukaryota > Viridiplantae > Streptophyta > Magnoliopsida > Sapindales > Rutaceae > Murraya > Murraya koenigii. Next base: position 17,014,867 of record CM046811.1, read on the forward strand.
CGATTGAAACCCTCTCTGTCTCTTTGCCCAAGCACTAGTTGAGGTTTTTCTGGAACCACCAGCAGAGAATGCAGTGGAGGGAGGTGCCGCATATGCTACCCACCCTTGTAGAGGGAAGCCCCGCCGGTCGCTTTCTTGCAGGCTGGACCGCATGAATCAACTCACGAGCTGTACAGTAAGGGTGGTGCTGCGCTCGACGACTGGAACTGGAAGTTAGGGTGACGGCTGAAGACTGAAGTTTAGGAAATGAGGTAATTTAGGTTTAGTTTTTATATTTTAAATTTTTTTTTATTTAAAATCGAACCGATCGATTTGTTGGTTTGGTTCAGTTTTAAACCGAACCGAATATTTCGGTTCGGTTCAGGAAAAAACCGAACCGTTTGCCCACCCATGGATCTGAATATATCTTATTCCACGTGCTTGTGCCATCCTTATCTATAATATCATAATTCTTCTCTTATTGCAGAGGATTTGTTCTTAAATCTTCACTTACGTCAAAAGGACTTAAATCAGAAATATTAATTATAGCACTTACATTGTACTCACCAGGCAAATCTAGCTTGTATGCATTGTCGTTAATCCATTTGAAGACTTAGAAAGATCTATCCTTTCGAGGTAAAAACTTGGATTTCCTTTGTTTTGGAAATCGTTCCTTGCGCATATGTAAGCACACCCAATTGCCGGGTTCAAAGACTAGCTTATGTCGCCCTTTGTTGGCTTGTTTAACATATTGTTCAGTTCTCCGCTCGATGTTGAGCTTTGCCGTTTCATTTATCTGCTTAGTGGTTTTAGCCTTTTTCTTTCCATCCAAGTTAACATACTCAGAAATAGGTAATGGAGTTAAAGGATTAAAACCATAAACAATTTCAAAAGGTTAATACTTAGTAGCAGAATGAATAAAATGATTATAAGCAAGCTTAATATGTGGCAAACAATCCTCTCAAGTTTTATTATTCTTTTTAATGATTTTCCGCAATAAAGTAGATAAAGTTCTATTTATAATCTCTATTTGACCATCAGTTTAAGGATGACACATAGTTAAAAACAACAATTTAGTCCCCAACTTAGCCAACAAAGTCTTCTAGAAGTAACTCAAGAACGTAGTATTCCTATCAGAAACTATTGTTCTAGGCATACCATGTAACCTCACAATCTCTATAAAGAATAAACTAGTAATGTTAGAAGCATCATCTGTCTTGTGGCATAAAATAAAATGTGCCATCTTAGAAAATCTACCTAGGACCATAAAAATTGAGTATTTTCCATGTTTGGACCTAGGTAAACCTAATACAAAATCTATTGAAACATCAATTTAAGGTATACTAGGTATTGGTAACGGGGTGTATAATCTATGAGGCTACACTTTTGATTCGGCTTGCCTACAAGTGACTCACCTACTACAAAGTTTCTCAATATTTCGTTTCATATATAGCCAATAAAAGTGTTCCTGCAATACGGCTAAGGTCTTTACAACTCCAAAATGTCCCATTAATCCTCCTCTATGGGATTCTCTGACCAATAAATCTCTTAAAGAATAATTAGCCACACATAATTTATTTTCTCAAAACAAGTAACCATCATGCCTAAAGTACTTACCAACCCCAAACTTTTCACAATTATGATATTCAGCACTGAAATCATGTTCATTAGCATACAATTTCATAATATGTTCAAAACCAAGTAATTTAGCTTTAAGTGTTGAGATTAAGGCATACTTGCAAGAAAGCGCATCTGCAACTACGTTTTTCTTACCTTACTTGTAACGAATGACGTATGAAAACGTCTCTATGAATTCCACCCAATAAGTATGCCTTTTATTTAGCTTGTGTTGGCCTTTAAGATGTTTTAAAGATTTATTGTCAGTTTGAATTACAAACTCCTTAGGCCATAGGTGATACGAACCCCACCAAGAACTGATGAGACCCTAATCAAATTAGGTTCTAAAATTGTTTCTAATTTCAGGAATTGAATGGAACCGCGACCTGTTGCTTAATGAAGTAAAAACCTTGGTATTAGGACGCCATAATCAGTTATGGATGGTCTGATTGATAAGTCAAGGGTTGAACGCCATGAAAAATCTGATAAGTTCAAAGAGTTCGTTTAAGAGCTAAAGAACATTGTACTCTCAAGTAAATTACATGAAAAACTTCTTCTTTTTCTTTTATTGAATGTGAATATATATATATATATATATAGGAAATCCTAATTGGAAACAAATCCTAATCTAATTGAAATAAAAAAGAATCCTAAATAAATCAAAATCTAATCTGTTAAAAAGGAAAGAATCCTTAATAAATCAAGATTTTAATCTAATAAAAAAGGAAAGTATTTTAAATGACTAAATAAAATCAAAATAGCTGATTTGTTGCCTCTTTAAAAAGTAGAAACACTATCTAAAAAGATAATGGCATATCTTTCATTCTTAATACGCTGATTTCATAGATTTGAATGCTCATAAAATTCAAGAGCTTGAATCACGCATCTATTGGTCTGAATATCTTTTAAGATTCCTTCAATTGACCCTCATAAATTGGATTGATCCCAAGTTACTTGGATTAGCTCATTAAGTGCTTTTTTGAATTTCTTTACACGAGCTCTTGTGACGGGTCCAGCGGGAACTTGCATAGGATCTGAATATGCCTTATTCCATGAGCTTGTGCTATCCTTATTCATAATCTCATCATTCCCCTCCTCTTGAAGAGGATTTGTCCTCAAATCTTCACCTACATCAAAAGAACTTAAATAAAAATATATATATATTAATTGTAGCACTTACATTGTACTCACTAGGTAAATCCATCTTGTATGCATTGTTGTGATCTGTTCCAAGACTTAGAAAGGTCCATCCCCTTGAGGTAATAACTTGGATTTCCTTTGTTCTGAAAATCTTTTCTTGCGCATATGTGACCAAACCCAGTCGTCGGGTTCAAAAACTAGCTTGTGTCACCCTTTGTTGGCTTGTTTAGCATATTGCTTAATTCTTCGTTCGATATTGAGCTTCGACATTTTATATATCTGCTTAACGCCATTTTATAATGGCGTTAAAGGATTAAAATCATAAATAATTTCAAACTGTGAATAGAGCGATTATAAGGAAACTCAACATGTGGCGAACAATCCTCCAAAGTTTTAATATTCCTTTTAATGATTACCTGTAATAAAGTAGATAAAGTTCTATTTACAATGTTGAGTCCTAGAGAGTGTATATTTATAAAGGGTAAAATCATCATTTTACACCCCAAAGTCTCACTAACATCTCCACCTTTATGTATTTTAAGTTTCTTGATATTTAATTGGCTATGTTTATGTGTATTTTTAATACTTTATGTATTTTAGGGTTATTTTAGTCATTTCACAATAAACAAGAAGTTGGACAACATTTTTGAACTCAGAACAGCTGAAAACCTTAGGAAAGACATAAAGGGCAAAATAGTAATTTTAAGATTTTAGTGGGCCCTGCTGACGTAGTGTTGACTGTTGACATGGCATTGATTGCTGATGTGTTGTTGACCGATGATTTGGCATTGACGTATGATGTGGCAGAAGTCTATTGGACCGAAAAATGAGCTTACAATACATGCAATGTACTGGATTATGTTTGTTGACTTTTACATTGACCGATAATGTGGTAGAATATTAATGGACCAAAAATTGCACGTACCGTACATGCATATACACGGAATGACAACCTTGTGATATGTTCCAACTAATCAGAGAGTGTCACGTGGCACAATCCTGGGCGTTCGAATTGTTTTCATCTGATGGCCATGATTTACTTGTTGTATCTATAAATAGGGTGCTCCTACCCTAATTTGACACCCCTGAATCCATTTTTGGGCTCTATTTTCTGAAATTTCTTCTCTATCATGTATTTTCTATATATTTTAATAAAATTCTCATTTTACCCCTAGTTATAAAATGAGTAGCTAATTTATTTTTAAGCTTGGGTTAAAGGTGAAGCCTCAACATAATCTATAGACTTAATTTGGTAAGTTTATTTTTACTTTATCTAATTTATTTAAATTGTTTTGACTTATTGTAGACATGTAGTAATAATCTTGTCTAGATATTGCACTGGTATATCAGCTCCCTAGTGCAAAATTATTACTATTTGGAACGGTGAGCGCTTTACACTAGATTTATTAGAGAAAAACCTCCCTCTAATTTATGTGGTAGGTCTTGAGTCTTTGATGACATAAAATTCATCTAGGTTAATTAGTGGATAGTCTTGCCACCTTGTCGACAGTTACACTATTATTACCTGGCACAACGTGTTCTTAATACCACATTTAACATAAGATTATTCTTCCTAGCATAATGAGCGCTTGATGACATATTTATTAGAGTTAGGATTATGAGGGGTGGAAATACCCCCCTCATAAATTAATTGTAACTAAAAAAGGAATATTAAGCCCATTGTGAAATGTTGAGTGTGAATCCTAAGACCCAAGCACTTTATTCCATTGATCAAGTCCTAAATTATTCCCAGCATTTTAATTTCAATTTTAGGATAAAATAAATTATGAAATTTCACAACAAACATATTAAAGAATAAAGAATAATAATAATTCTACATAATTAAAATTCACCTCTTCGGGGAATCGACACTCGTTACCATTAATCTATACTTCAATAAATTCATGCGCTTGCGAATTCAATAAAATTTGCACAACAAATTTTTGGTGCCGTTGCCGGGGAGGTAAGTCATTTTAATTTGTAGAATTAATTTTTTTGTGTAAATATCTTTTTATTTTTATTTTCTTTTAATTTTCTTTTATATGGCTGGTTTTACCGCCTAGTATTTTATTTTAATTTTAGTTGATTTATTCTAAGTTAATTTATTTTCTTTTAATTTTTGTAATTTAATTCTCATTTTATTTTTTTTTTGTAACTTTACATTGGTCTTGTTAATCTATATAGCCGATTTAATCGCCTAGTAATTTATCTTAATTTCAGTTTATTTCAATTTTAGTTAATTTATTTTATTTCACTTTTATTTTCTTATTGCACATTCATAGCACTTTAGTGTATTTTCATAACAAAGTTGTAACAAGCGTGATAAGGTTAGTACCATAATTTCTCTTCTTTTTATTTTCAATTTTACTTTTGTACGTGTTCTTTGCATGCATGGTTGAAGGTCACTATCAAATAATTTAGAACCCATAAACCTCGAGTTAGAAAAAGCAAGACGCACACGTAAACACATTGCATCACAAGTGAAAATTGTGGATAAAATTGAAATGGGTTTACAACAACAACCACAAGCACCACAGGAGAGGCCCTTTAAAGACTACTTTAGTCCCTTAGCTAATTTGAGCACATCATGCATAAGATACCCAAATGTAGCTGCTAGGAGTTTTGAGCTAAAACTAGTGTTCTAAATTGTCTCCCATCATTCTATGGCCTAGAAAATGAAGATCCATACAATCATTTGAATGATTTTAATGCTATTTGTCAAACTTTTAACTATGAGAATTTTTCAGACGATGATGTTAAGCTTAGGTTGTTTCCATTTTCTTTAAAAGATAGAGCTTGTTCTTGGTTCAATATATTGCCTGCTAATAGTATTACATCATGGGAACAAATGGTTACTAAATTTTTAAATAAATACTTTCCATTGCATAAAACCAATGCCATTCGCAGGGAAATCTCAGAGTTTACCCAAAAAGAAGACAAGCAATTTTTTGAAGCATGGGAGCTATTCAATGGGCTACTTTTAAAAAGGAGGTTCCAATTGGCAGAATTTGAGGATATTGGCAGCGATGAAAAGGCTAAAGATTATAAAAAGAGGATGAAAGTCTTTCATGACAAGCATATCATGAGAAAATCTTTTACACCAGGTCAGAAGTACTTTTATTCAATTTTCACGTGCACCTATCCCCAGGTAAGTTACACCCTTGATGGTTTTAACCCTTTATTGTTCATATTGTTTTTCCATATGGAGCAATTGAAATTAAGGAACCAAAGAATGGTGTCATTTTCAAAGTTACTGGTCAAAGATTAAAGTTATATCTAGGGTACCAACCATATGACGTAGACACCGAAATGAATTTGAGTGACCCACTGGATTTGAATTGAGATATTTCCATTTCTTTTCGGTGATTTAATTTCTTTTTATCGTTTTATTTTACTATTCTTTTGTTCGAAATTATTTATTTTCTGTTAAAGTGTGTTTGATTACTAGTCATATTTTCTTTCATTATTTATCATGAATATCTCAATCAGACAGATCCTCTTCGTCCAACTTAAGCGGCTTCTACGTGTAAAGCGACATCTAAACGACTTACTCCAGGTTTGTCAATCATATCCTATTTGGGATCTTAGACCACCAGTATTAGTATCCCACTTTGAAGACTTAGAAAGACAACTCAAGGAAATCGAAGGTAGTATCTATGAAATCCAATTGGAACTTGAGGTAAATTCAATAAAAGGACGTTTGTAAGTAGTTGTTTGCTTATACGCATTTTTTTCTTTCCGTTGTGTGTTTTTATTTTGTTTACTTTCACGTGTTACTTGATTTTGCAGGCTTTATTTTATTTAAGTGTGTTTTAATTTATTACCTCGGTTAAATGGCAGATAACGGTACTCCATGACACTCAAAGTCGGTTACTTCAGTTTCCCATAATAGCTGATATTCTGAGGAGACGAAATGGATAAAAACATAATTTTGGCAAAGCTTCACAAATGATTTCCTTCACTTTCTCAGAATGCTCTCCTTACAATCTATAAAGCTCGGTCCAAATGCATGCAATTACTTATGAAAAATAACATCCCTTCTGACATCCGATGGTTAATTGAAGCCAAAGTATTGGCAGGTGAGTTACCCCCCAAATTTATTGCATATATGCCTGGTTGTGGTAAAAGAAAATTACTCAAGAAAACGAAGAGCTCGACAGCTTCCAATTGCTTGTCATAAGTGTGCTAAAATGGAATGCAATAAAAAGAAGTGTACTTTAGGAATGGTGTCTGATAACAGGGAAGACAATATTCAATTCATTAGGGATGGCTTGAATAAAGAGTCATTGGATAATATCCTTTTGTCTCTTAAAACGCATCCCAATGGATACGTACAGAGACCAATTCTCTAGTTATGGTCATTATTCCAGAAAGAACATGCAAGATATAGCCTCGGGAATCTGACTATAAACGACCCTGTTTGCCAGTTTATAAGAAAACTGGATGGGAAGCCTATCTTTGACCCATAGAGGGCGTTCAAGCCATTTCTGGATGTAAAACCAGAGGAAGATGTGAGCCATAATCACAACTACCAGTACATATCCTTTTTATTTACTGTTCTTTTATCATTTGCATTATTGTTTTATCTTTTGTTCACTTTTTGCTTTTGACTTTAAAGCCACGAACTTTACGCGTTATTTGAAAAATGCACCACTTTCTTTACAGCTGTGTGTCATTATGATTATTACCAAGATCTTTAAATATAAGCTTATTTTGTTAAACATTCACAAGTTGTTTATGATTGTCTCAATGGCAGCACTTTCAAGTAGACAATTTAAGAACATTTGTGTGGTTTCTGGGTTTCACTATAGAAAGTATAAAGAGTTTGTTGAGGCAATCATAGATCTTGGTCGAGTCCTAACAGAGAGAAAAATACACTTAGTATATGGAGGAGGTGATCGATGGTTATCAAAGCTTATTGCAGAAGCTGACTACAATAGAGGAAGACAGGTGCTAGGCATCATTCCGAAAACCTTAAAACCTCTTGTAAGCTTGCCCAGCCCACCAATTAGAGAGGAGTTAGTTGTCTCCACCATGCAAGAAAGACTATCTGAAATGTTGCAACATGTTGAAGCTTTCATTTTCTTGCCAGGAGATCTTACAACTTTAGAGGCATTATTGGGCCAATCTGAACATTCATCAAAACCCATCGATTTGCTAAATGTTAACAACTTTTTTGATGGCTTACTTGCATTTCTTAACCATGCAATAAAAAATCATTTCATTCCTTTCACAATAAAAAAAAATTTTATTTGTGCCCCTACTGCTAACGAGTTACTTGATCTTTTACAAGCTTATAGACCAGAGCTAGATCCTAGGACCTCTTCATTGGATTGGTCGACTGATGATGGTAGCAGCAGTAGTAAGAAGTATAAATTAGATTTAACTCTTTATCTATAAATGTTTTCTTTCATTTTGTGTTGCAGCACTCAGGTGATGTCTTCTAAACCCTACTTCTTTACTTTAAAATATTAAAGACAATGTTTCATTCTAGTTGAGGGGAGGGAATAGTTGATGATTGTGGAATGTCTTAATCTTGGAGAAGTTTTTACTAATTTTTTTTGTAAGAGCTAATTTGGCTTAATTTTTGAGTCGAAGATGGTTGAATATGATGTGTAGTGACTCTAGAAATGCATCTTCTTAGTCTTGGAGTTAAAATAATAATAATAATAATAAAATAAAAAAGGCATTTTATGTGATCTTTTGACATTAGATGACATGATGACTTTCAAATTATTGTATTTGTATTATCTTTGACCTTGAGTTATGTTATATCATATTTGCTACTCTGCATGCTAATGTTGGTGACAAATGTGAATTGAGCGAGCTGACAAGTGAAATTGGTTAAGTTACTTGAAAGAATGCACATGTCCTAATAAATTCCAAGTGAGTTTTTGAGCCTATCATTTTTCTTGGAGAGTAATCCTTTTTGCCCATTTTCATACAATTTACTATACATGATCTCTATATTTTCCTTTGAGTCAAAAATTAAAAAAAAAAATGTGTTGCTACATCTAAAAGTCCATTGAGCTAGTAAAAATAGAAGACTTTAGAGCCTTAAAAGATGATGGAAAGGCTATCTTTGACCCGTTTGAGCATTTTTTAGCCATCCCTTTTGTAAAATATTCATAGTTAGCTCTTTTGAGCCTAGATAAAAAAAAAAAAACTATGTTTTCTTTGTTAACTCATCATCATGCTCTACTCCAATTTAGAGTAGTACCCTACGTTTTATGTGTTCCATCACCTACTCATATTTGGGAAAATTTTAGATGATTATTTTTTAATAAAAAAAATTTAGTGCAATATATATATATATATATATATATATATATATATATATATATAGAAAAAGAAAAAAAAAGATGTGCAATTGAAAATAAAAAGAAAAAATAATAATAATAAATGAATTGCACTTTATAATTTTCAAAAGATCTCTATTTTATTTTCTCAAACAATACTTTGTTTTTCTTATTGTCCCTTTTTCGTTAGCCATATTCTTAACCTACATTATATCCTAATAAAAATATTTGATTTTAAGGAACTATAGTTTGAAGTAGAAGCTAGTAATATGGACTAAAATGATGTAGTGATACATATATATATATATATATATATATATATATATATATATATATATATATATATATATATATATATATATATATATATATATATATAAAGAGAGAGTTGATTTAACTTTCATTGTATTTGGTGTCATACTATATGCAAAGCTGTGGGCATTATTCTTGGTGAGAGTGTGTGATATTGCCATTCATTAATTTCTCTCAAGTTATCATTTTTAGAGTGACTGTTTTTCATGGGTTTATTTTCTTCTGAGAGTGTCACTCTAATATGTGAGATTTTGGGGTTGACATGTCACACTTAAAAGTGGCTTAATTAATGTACCTCTGATAATCGATCAGTTTGCATGTGTTTGCTTGACTAACTCATGTGAATGGTTGATATGAGAGTGATATCTCTTTAGGCTGGAGATAATGCTTATACTTTTATTTGATTATTGTCATTAATCTAATTAAAGAAGTAAACATAATTGCCTTTAAAAAAAAATTGGTTGAATTTTGTTATCGCTTAATTTGCTAGGGACTAACAATAAGCTAGTTGGGGGGTGTGTTGAGTCCTAGAGAGTGTATATTTATAAAGGGTAAAATCATCATTTTACACCCCAAAGTATCACTAACATCTCTACCATTATGTATTTTAAGTCCCTTGATATTTAATTGCCTATGTTTATGAGTATTTTTAATACTTTATGTATTTTAGGGATATTTTAGTCATTTCTCAATAAACGAGAAGTCGGATAGTAAAATAAATAACATTTTTGAACTCAGAACAGTTGAAAACCTTAAGAAAGACATAAAGGGAAAAATAGTAATTTTAAGACTTTAGTGGGCCCTACTGATGTGGCATTGACCGCTGACGTGTCGTTGACCGATGATGTGGCATTGACGGATGATGTGGCAGAAGTCTATTGGACTGAAAAATGAGCTTACAATACATGCAATGCACTGGATTATGTTTGTTGACTTTTACATTGACCGATGACGTGGTAGAATATTAGTAGACCGAAAATTACGCGTGCCGTACATGCATATACATGGAATGACAACCCTGTGACATGTTCCAACTAATCAGAGAGTGTCACGTGGCACAATCTTGGGCGTTCGAATTGTTTTCATCCGATGGCCATGATTTACTTGTTGTATCTATAAATAGGGAGCTCCTCCCCCTAATTTGACACCCCTGAATCCATTTTTGGGCTCTATTTTCTGAAATTTCTTCTCTATCATGTATTTTCTATATATTTTAATAAAATTCTCATTTTACCCCTAGTTATAAAATGAGTAGCTAATTTATTTTTAAGCTTGGGTTAAAGGTGAAGCCTCAACATAATCTATAGACTTAATTTGGTAAGTTTATTTTTACTTTCTCTAATTTATTTAAATTATTTTGACTTATCGTAGATAGATAGTAATAATCTTGTCTAGATAATGCACTGGTATACTGGCTCCCTAGTGCAAGATTATTACTATTTGGTACGGTGAGAGCTTTACATTGGATTTATTAGAGAAAAACCTCCCTCTAATTTATGTAGTAGGTCTTGACTTATTGTTAACATAAAATTCATCTAGGTTAATTAGTGGATAGTCTTGCCACCTTGTCGACAATTTAGTCCACAAAGTCTTCTAGAAGTAATTCAAGAAGTTAGCATCTCTATCAGAAACTATTGTTTTAGGCATACAATGTAATCTTTCAATCTTTCTAAAGAATAAATTAGTAATGTTCGAAGTATCATTTGTCTTTTGGAATGAAATAAAATATGCCATCTTAGAAAATTTATCCATGACAAAAAAATTGAGTCTTTTCCTCATTTGAACCTAAGCAAACCTAATACAAAATTCATTGAAATATCAGTCTAAGATGCACTAGGTATTAGTAATGGGGTGTATAGTCTATGAGACTGCACTTTGAATTTGGCTTATCTACAGGTGACACACCTACCACAAAGTCTCTCAACATTTCATTTCATATGTGGCCAATAGAAGTGTTGTTGCAATACGACTAAGGTTTTTACAACTCTAAAATGTCCTATCAATCCTTCCTTATAGGATTCTATCACCAATAAATCTCTTAAAGAATAATTTGGCACACACAAATTATTCTCTCAAAATAAGTAACCATCATCTCTAAAGTTCTTACTAACCCTAAACTTTTCACAATTATGATATTCAACACTAAAATCATGGTCATTAGCATACAATTCCTTAATATGTTCAAAACCAAGCAATTTAGCATTAAGTGTTGAGATTAAGGCATACTTAAGAGAAAGCGCATCTGCAACTACGTTTTTCTTACCTTGCTTGTAATGAATGACGTATGGAAATGTCCCTGTGAATTCCACCCAATAAGCATGCTTTTTGTTTAACTTGTGCTGCCCTTTAAGGTGTTTTAAAGATTCATGGTCAGTGTGAATTACAAACTCTTTAGGCCATAGGTAGTACTGCCATGTTTGCAATGTTTGAACTAATGCACGTAGTTCCTTATCGTAAGTAGGATAGTTTAAGATTGCTCCACTTAATTTTTCACTAAAATAAGCAATTGGTCATCCCTCTTGCATAAGAACATCTCCTATGCCAATACTTGAAGCATTACATTCAATTTCAAATGTTTTGTTAAAGTTAGGCAAGGATAATAAAGGGGCTTTGGTTAGCTGTTCTTTGATCATTTTGAATGACTTCGCTTGTTCTTCTCCCCACTTGAATCCAATGTTTTTGTTGATTACTTCAGTAAGCAGTGAAGCCAATGTACTAAAGTTTTTCACAAACCGCCGATAGAAGCTAGCAAGTCTGTGAAAGCTTCTCACGTTACTTACACTTGTTGGACTCTGCTATTCTTAAATTGCACGTACCTTCTCTTCATCAACCTGTATACCCTGTGCACTTACAACAAATTCTAGAAACACAAGTTTATCAGTGCAAAAGGTACATTTCTTCAAATTAGCAAATAACTTTTCTTTCCTAAGTACATCTAAAACAGATTTCAAATGTGTTGCATGATCATCCAAGTTTTTCTATATATAAGAATATTAGCAAAATAAACAACAAAAAACTTGCTAATAAAAGCCCGTAAAACATGATTCATAAGTCTCATAAAAGTACTCGAAGTATTAGTCAAACCAAAAAGCATAACTAACCACTCATACAAACCATATTTTTTTAAAGACAGTTTTCCACTCATCTCCTTTTTTCATTTTAATTTGATAATATTTATTTTTTAAATCAATTTTGGAAAATACACAAGAATTATGCAATTAATCAAGTATATCATTTAGCCTATGAATGGGATGTCGATACTTTACCATTATGTTATTGATAGCTCGACAGTTAACACACATCCTCCGTGTCTCATCTTTCTTAGGAACTAGCAAAGCAGGAATTGCACATGGTCTCATGCTTTTTCTCACGTGCCCCTTTTCCATTAACTAATTAACTTGCCTTTAAAGCTTCTTTATTTCTTCCTGATTCTTCCTATAGGCTTGTCTGTTTAGAATAGTTGTACAAGGCATGAAATCAATTTGATGCTCGATCCCTCGGATTAGAGGTAATCCATATGGTATTTCCTCGAGAAAGACATCCTTATAATCTTGCAAAAGAGAAATAATAGAAATAGGCAAGATGGTTAAGCTCGTTAGTGTTCAGAAATGCCTCTTTGTACAGAAGTATAATCATTGGCAGATTTGAAAATAATGCTCTTTTTATCTCACTTGCTCTTGTATAAAAATTTTTTATTTTCTCTCAATTGCCTCAATTTTCTTTTCTTTTTGCTCAACATCTTTATGATTTTCACTCTCTTTTTCTTTCTTTTTCTTTCACTTGCTCTCTCTTTGTAAGCTTACTTGGTCTTTAATAACCTATTTCGGTGTTAATGGAGCAAGAGTAATCTTGCATTGAGTAATCTTTCCCTGAAAATAGTTGCAGCAGTTAAATACAAACTCTATTTTTTTCTCCTATTTAAGGTATGCTTTGGGATAAGATTTTCTTTGAAAAGATAGAATTTTATCTTTATGCCACTCACACCATCATCTCGATGCCTAGCTCTTCTATGATCACCTACAGAATTCTCCTTTTACCATACTTGATGAAACAGAAGCTTAATGTTTACTGAGACGGAAAACAAAGGTTTCTGAATAATACGAATTTTTTTTAAAAGAAAACTGAATGAGTAAAACTATGGTTTTGAGGCCCTTTTCTAACAAACCTAAATATCGCGAATTTACTAAAATAGGAAAATCTAAAATATAATCTTATAATAAAATTCTCCTATCCAAAATAAGAAAAGAAAAGAAAATGAAACCAAATCTGAGTTGTAGAAAAAAATTAAAAATCCTAGAAGAATCAGAAAAAATATGAAAAAATCTTAAAATCTAAAAATAACTAGGAAAGAAAAGGAATTTATGAGCCAAACATGGATTAGGTTTTATTTATTTAGGTTTTGTTCGTCTCGTCACAAGCTTCAGAACGGTATATTACACGCAAAAAAAGGACACCTGTAGCCAAAGTTATGGAATCCAGAATGTACCCTACTCACAATACACAACATCCTGCATCAGTCCCCCTCACTTGGAAAAGAACTCGTCCTTGAGCTGGGCTCATACAGCTCCTCATCGTCGGGATGATATTAAAAAAAATCAGTCACATTGAAAGTGTGAGAGATATTCCAATTGTTAGGTTATTGAACTATGTAAGCATTATCGACTTATTCGCTTTAACCTTGTACTTTGCATTGGCAGCCTCCAAGTGAGCTTAAACTTCTGCTTGAATTTTCAGAGCCTTTTCTGCCGTATTATCTACTACCTTATTTTCCCCAATTGCGGCTGTTGGTGGTATAACAGCCAAGTCACAAACTTGTCTTAGAGAACTAGTATAGACAATCTCAAAAGGTGTCTTGCCAGTTGATTGATTCACCATGCTATTATAAGCGAATTCAACTTGTGGCAATGCAGTTTCCTAGTTCTGTTGCTTGTCACCACACACAAACTGTAATATATTACCTAAAGTGCGATTGACCACCTTTATTTGCCCATCTTTCTATGAATGGAAAGCACTACTAAACTACAATTGATTGCTAAATTTATCCTAAAGATGACGCCAAAACTTGCTGATAAATTTGACATCCCTGTCAAAATTGATAGTCATTGGAATCCCATGCAAACGTACTATTACCCGAAAGAATAAATGTGCCACTGAAGCGGCATCTTCAGTCTTTTTACATGGAATGAAATGTGCCATTTTAGAAAACCTATCTACCACAACTAATATTGAATCTCAACCTGTCCTTGTGTGCGGCAACCCTAATACAAATTTATAGATAGATCTAACCAAATATTTCAAGAACAGGTAAAGGCATATACAAACCAGTATTTTGCACATATCCCTTGCCTTCTTAGCAAATCCGATAGCTCTAGACAATTTTGCGCACGTCCTTATTTAGTTGAGGCCAATAATAATGCTCTTCTATAAGCACCTTAGTCTTGTCTCGACCCATGTTTCTGCCTAATCCTCTTCCATGCAACTCACGGATTATTTGTTCCCACAAAGAACTCTGAGGTACATATAACTGGTTGGACTTTAATAAGTATCCATCCTATACTAAGAAATCCTCCGCATTTTGATGGTTAATGCAACGATCCCAAATGTGCGTAAAGTCATCATCTTCCGCATATAACTCCTTCAAGCACTCAAAACCAGTAACTTCATTGACTAGAGTTACTAGTAAAGTTATTTGCCTACTTAACGTATCTACCACTTTATTTTGCTACCCAGATTTATGCTTCAAGAAAAAAGTAAACTTCTGCATATAACTCACCTATTTCGCATGCATTTTACTCAGGTTCTGTGGGCTATTAAAGTACTTCAGTGTTTGGTGATCATTGTAGAGCACAAATTCCTTCTAAATCAAGTAATGCTCCCAAGTCTTTAGTGCTTGTGATCACTGCCGTGCCTCATTCAAGTTCTTAATCATATACTCAATTGGTTGCCCTTCTTGGGAAAGAACAACCCCAATTCCTTTTCCAGAAGCGTCACATTCGACTTTAGATAATTTGTTGAAAGGAACTTGACACACCACATCACTTTTATATATCTTCCCAATAGAGAAAGGAACTTGACACACCTCCGTCACTCTCGTTTCTGTACCCTTCTTTATCCACCTAATTCTGTAAGGCGCTGGATGTTTTTCTGTCGAATGTCCTATTACATCAACTAATGCCTTGGACACTATATTTTCACTACTGCCGCTGTCAATTATCACGTTGCACACCTTGTAATTAAAAGTACCATGTGTTCTAAAAATTTTATTACATTGATTATCCTATTCAAAATTTGGCGCTATTAAAATTTTCTACACAATACAATTCAACAACTCTCCTTCGTCTGCCTCTAATTCCAAGGCTTCTTCATGATCCACTTCATCCTCGGATTATTCGTTCGATCAATGTCCTGGTTCACCACACTTCAAACACTTATTTAATATTGGATTTGCATATGGGTTGTTAGCACCTGTGGTTAGAACTACTGCCTTGCTGGCTGCTGCTTGATGGTTGCTGCCTTATCTTTTACTGTACTGATTATTAAGACTGACTATTATTGGCCCATGCTTTCTGCTTATTTTCAAACCCAACACTAATTGTTATGCTCTGTATCCCAGTGAATTACTACTGTTGGGCCTAAGAAACAGCACGCTGCTTTCATTTTTCTAACTTCTTTGCTCTAGCAACCACTGTACCCATGTCCCAAATCACATCTTGCAATTCTTGTTTCAATCCGCCAAGATATTTCGAAACTGTTTGAATCTTTAGCTCATCTATATTATTTCTTATGAGCAGACGGTAAAATTCTTTTGTATATTCATCCACACTATGATTTTTTTGCCTACAATTCTGATATTTCGCATACAACTGCTGCTAGTAATCTGCTGGTAGAAATACTCCTTTATTAACCTCTGTATTATAGGCCATGACTTGATTAATGGCTTTCCTATAACTCTTCTTCGATTCTGTAAGTTTTGCCACCATGCAGATGTTGCACCCTTCAATTTGAATGCCACGAGCTTAACCTGATTATCCTGTGGAATATCCATATACTGGAAGAAATTTTCTACATCTGTTATCGAGTCTAAAAATTCTTTAACATGCATCCTACCATGAAAATCTACAATATCAATATTAATCATGTAATTAAAACTCTTCTCGCGCCTCCTTTACTAATCCTCAACTTCTTCTTCCTCTGAATCGCTTTCTAACTCTTCTTGTATGTACGGCTGCACTCGTCTCGTAGGTTTTAAATTATGAGGAGCTACTTCATGATTAATGCCCTGACGCACTACTGCTGCACTGTAATTGTTCTAAGGTTGTTCTTGTGGTTCAATAACTTCCTTGCAGTTGTCTCTTTCCCACAATCTTCTCTCTATATTGTTTATGGAAAGCATAAGACCCTCGATTGCTTGCTCTATCGCTGCTAACCTTAGGTTTTTCGCATTGCCCCTGTTTTGAATGACTGCTTCTGCGATCATTTGTCTGATAGTCTCCACAGACTTGCCTGCATTTCTTGATTAGCGTCATCGGAATGGTTACTCCTTTGTTCATGAGGTCGTAGCATGATGACAAACAAACTTACTCTGATACCAACTAACGAAATGAAAGCTTAATGTTTATTGAGACAAAAACTAAAGGTTTCTAAATAATACGAATTTTATTGAAAAAAAAATTTGAATGAATAAAACTAGGGTTTTGAGGCCTTTTTATTACAAACCTAAATATCGTAAATTTATCAAAATAGTCAAATTTGAAATATAATCTTATAATAAAATTCTCCTATCCAAAATAAGAAAGGTAAAGAAAATGGAAACCAAATCCGAGTTGTAGGAAAAAAAGATAAAAATCCTAGAAGAATCAGGAAAATAGAAAAAAACTTAAAATCTAAAAATAACTATGAAAGAAAAGGAATTCTAGGTTTTGTTCGTCTCGTCGCAAGCTTCGAAATGGTATATTATACGCCGAAAACGGACACATGTAGCTAAAGTTATGCCATCTAGAAGGTACCTTGCTTACAATATACAACATCCTACATCAATACTCATCCCTATAATAGTCATTAACATCTTTTATAGCTAGAACTCTCTCCCTTCTATGTGCTTGGGAAGGCATTGTGGTTGCCCTGCATGTGCTTTCTCTAAAGCGCTCATATATGTGCTCTAATTCAGTCCTCATCAGTCGTCTCATCTCCCCCTTGAATTTAAAAATTTTGAATAGCTGGTTGTTGATCTTCTGCATTTGCGCTTCATTTTTCGTCATGAGAAAAAGTTGAAATCTCCAAAAAGAGATTATAAATAATGTGAAAAGGACCTCACTTCACTCTTTTACGTGTTCTACTTAAGAGAATGATTCACTAAATTCTACTCGTGTTTTACTTAAATTTATTGGCTTTTATCTTCTGATACGCTAACACTCTCTTACCTTTTTCTACTCTTAATAATTCTCTATTGGTTCTTATAAAACTAATCAAATCAATATCAATATTCTAGTAGTGATTTACAAATATTATATTAAAAAGATTTGGGTTTTAAGGGCGAGAGCATAACGAACACGTATGATTAGGTTTTGGAAGCACAAAATAATAATATTTTGGGCAAAAAATTTCATATAATAAAAAAAAATCAGATTTAGATTCGATAAAACACCAATAATAGAATTGAAAGATTTTTTCCACTATTTTTTTTAATTTTTTTACATACTGGATAATTGAAAATTGAAGAAATTTAGGGTAAAAAATTTGTAAAAATGTGTGGATTTAAAGAAATAAATCACAAGGATACAAAATTAAAAAACCCTAAATACTGTTCATGAGGCATTGTTCACGTTTTTTTTTTTGAATTGAAACAAACAAGACATGAAATCTAAATAAGGATAGGCAAAACTCTTATTAGAACCTTTACTCTGATATCAATTGATAATAACTCCCGCAAGAATTGACAAGATCCTAATCGAATTAGACTCTAAGATTGTTTTTAATTTTAGGAATTGAATGGAATCACGACCCATTACTTAATTAAGCAAGAACCTTGGTATGTGATTACGCCACAATCAATTATGGATAGTCTGAATGATAAGTCAAGTTTGAATGCTAGGAAAAATATGATAAGTTCAAAGAGTTCGTTTAAGAAATAAAGAGAATTATACTCTAAAATAAATTACATGAAAAACTTATTATTCTTCTCTTATTGAATGAGAATATATATTGGTTACAAGAAATCTCGGCCATAATTGTCTTGGATATTTCCTGCCATAAATCATGATGTAAACTCGGAAACAAATCCTAATACAAAATCAAATCAGAATCTCAATCTAATTGAATAAGGAAAGAATCTTAAATAAATCAAAATATAATTTAATAAAAAGTAAAGAATTCTGAATAAATTATGATATTAATCTCATAAAAATGAAAGTATCTTAAATGACTAGATAAAATGAAAATACCTGATTTGTTGCCTCTTTTAATAATGAAAGCAATATGTAAAAAAGGTAATGACATATCTTTCATCTTTAATGTGTCAATATCATGGATTTGATTACTCATAAAATTAAAGAGCTTGAATCACGCATTTATTAGTCTGAATATCTTGTGAGATTTCTTCAATAGACTTTCATGAATTAAATTGATCTCAAGTTGCTTAAATCAGCCTATTAAGTGCTTCTTTAAATTTTTTTATACGAGCTCTTATAACGGGTCCAACGGAAACTTGCATAAGATCTGAATATATTTTATTCTACATGTTTATACAATCTTTATCCATAATCTCATCAGTTGCATCTAGTAGGATTTTCTCTACTGAAACATTACAACTTTGACTGTTTTGAGATGTCATTTGCCTCTTATTCGGCGTAATTTCTCATTTAAAGTCCTGACTTCAACTGACGTTAATATATATATTATTACAATTCACACTAACATAGCATCCTTGCCATTTCGTTTCGCCTTTTTTAAAGTTTTCAAAATTATCATTATTTTACAACTATTCGAAAACAACTTACTTCAAAACCAATTAAAATTGCTGGAAGGAAATAATAAGGGTGAGATTATTTGTACTCAAAATTTTTTTTGAATATTTTATTATTTTATACACTCATATATTATAATTATAAATTAATTTTTATTTTCTACACTCTTTAGAATACTAAAAAAGACCTTACTTAAACTAGTTAAATTAATTAACTCAAAACATTAATCAAACTATTTAGTTCATCTAAAATGAATTGATAACAATTTATTATAAACAACAATGGAATCAAATTAAATTCTAAACAAATTCTTTAACATAAGTTTTAGTTATTATGTTTTTTTTTTATTAAAAAATATGTTCAATATTGATTTTACACCGAATTTTTTTAACCTAACAATTAAAAAAAGAAATTCATTTGGCACAATATATATATATATAGCAGACGAAGAAATAGAAGAAGATTAAGTATTTTTATAATAAAATAATTTATTAAAATAAAAATGTTCAGAATAATTTTTAGAGTACAAATAACTTTACTTAAATAATAAATTATGAAGAAAATTGTCTCAAGAAATCTTATAAGCTATCTCTTTAATTCTCATTATATTTGTCATAATAATCATCTAAATAATTAAAATATTGCTATAAATTATAATGACAAATATAAGTATCCGAATTCTCAAGATCCCGACACAATTAAACAACAATCTTTCACGAATATCACATCAAATATTATTAATGTTAATAATTAACAATTCAAACATTTCAACTTGTAGGCATGTGCAAGGCACGCATGATTATATTTACATCGAAGCTCTAAGAGAAATATATATCTTCAGCTTCTATGGAATTTGCTGAACATGGATCGATCATAAACTATCTAATAGCTATTAGATATTCGTGAGTGTTTAACCATCATACTTCATCACATGCGTACCACTAGCATATGCCGCAATGAGTTGTTTACAACACTAGCTACTAGTATTTTTTATTTTTTTGGATAGAAAACAAAAGCACTTTCATATAATTTCTTTTAAGTATATTCGATTATATGTTCACATGAAATGAAAAAAAAAATAAAAAGAAATGGTACCGTCAATGAGAAAAAGTTTCTTTAGCTGGCCATTTCAGTTTAATTTTGAGACAGGTGATAGATAAGCTATAAAAACTTAGTTTAGACTTCGTTTATCCTCTTTATTATAGAAAATAAAAAATAAAAATAAATAAGTGCTCTATCTGACATGAATTAGATAAGAAAATAATTTTTTTTAGAGTAAAGAAATACAATGGGAGATTGAACGCTATTTTTTTTTTTCAAGGTTTATTATCATTTCATTATTTTAAAAGTTATAAAATATCAAATCACTACAAGTAGTATTGAGTATTGTTCCTTATCATTTTATTACTATAATTTTACAAAATTTTTCATTTTACTACTTTTTCAGTAGGACCGCTAGTTAACCAGTTAGTTGACTAGTCAAATATTAATTTTATTCTTTATGGTAAAATACATAAATAGAATATCAAATAATAAATATAAAATTATTATAATGCCTTTAAATTTTTTAACTCTAAATTTATGAATACCTTGAATTTATTATAATTATAAAAGTAGTGTATTGACAAAAATACCTCTAAACATTTCTATTTAAAAAAACACAATCTATTCTAAAAAAAAGCACACACTTAAATGTGGAAGTGTTGATTATTTATGTAAGTTTTAATTGTTTTTTTTTTTAAGAATAGATTTTTATTTTTTAACAACTGTATCAAGGGGTATTTAAGATTGTGATCTTAAATATATTTTCTAAAAGTAATTTTTCCAAATTTTATATGGGATATAAATTCCTTTATTTTTTTTTTCAAAATTGAAGGTTCTAATTTGGTAGAGACAGATGGCAGATACATGTGCTGCCTGTCCGAATATCTTTAATAAACAGTCCTCGTTTTAAATTTTTAATGCAATCTTAAATGATGTATTAGACAAGATCACAATTGAGGGCCCAAGGACATGTGTGAAGTTCTGTTCTTCATGGGCCATTAAATTTCGAGGCCCACCTCCGTTAAATGAAATTTTATAGTCTGTTTTGTCTAGGCCCATTGAACTTTGACTCTATAACATTTTTTAAAATTAATTTAGAAATTATATTTTCTTTATATTATAGCCCTACAATTATGACATAGATCATAAACACGTTGAATGTTAGAATTGCATGAAAAATTTATAATCCTCAAGAAGGAAAAAAATGCATTAATAAATGCATAACTGTTGGAAGTGTATGTATTCATACAGAGAACAAGGAAAATACAAAATTGAGATATTAAGTTTGTATATTAATTGATGTGGTAAATGATGTGTTATCATTTTTATAAGGTTATGTGATAAGTAGTTATTAATTCTTTCTATCCTTCTTCATCTAAATAGTGAATTTTTATTTGTGTAATGAAATTTTAAGTTGTTTAATGGTCACAAAATCCATTTTTTAGAATACAAACATTTAAATCAAATTTCGCTGAATGATGGTATAAATAAAATCAAACTCAATCCTCTTATACAACTTGAAGAGATTTAATTAGTTGAATGATCAATTAGTCGTACTCAGAAATAAATAAAAAATGGAATAGTTGATCTGCCTTTCATACATGGATAGTATAAATAATGATATATTTAGAAAATTAAATAACAAATACATGTTATAATCTGATCTGTAATGGACTTTGAAGTTGCAAAAAAGTTGAAATTTAGTTGCATGCAAGCTCTAGTATAATAGTAAAAACAGAAATCAAGGCAGACATCCTTCTTTCCTCCTTTAAGGGTGCAATGTATCCATCCATAATCAATTTCTTTTAGATATTAATTATACCTTAATTTAATAAAATTAATCACTATTTATACTTATGCTTTCTAATTCATATTTATTTAATCTTTTCAAATTTCAAAAGCATTCCAACTTCACTTTGTCACATGCATCAAGTTCCATTTTGTAAATTATTCTTAGAAGCCCATAATCATTTGCTTAGATCTCTTCCATTAATTAATCAAACTTATAAGTACAGAATTTAATAAAAAGAAAGTATGCGCAAATACATGGAATCAACAACTATAAAGGCAATAATTGTCATAAAGGATAAAATGGCTTGCCTTCAGAACAAATTAATACAGTTGGCTTTGGATTCTGTTTGTCTGGTGACCCACCAAATTGCAGTTTGATGAATCAAAAATATCAAAATTCAAAGCACAATTCATAATAATTAGTAGGAAAAAGATGCCGAAGTTGTTAGATGGGGAAGACGAGATGGTTGATTTAGAATAATTCCAATAACTTCATTCAATTAGAACCTGATAACCCCACTTGCTTATAGTTATTTTAGTTATAAAGCTGCAGTCTTCAATCGACAATGCCTAATAATATTTATAATAAAGAGCAGGGAAATTAAGAGAATGTAATGATTATGGGCAATTGGACAAGACTACATACAAATTATTATTAATTTTTTAAAACGGATAGATTTACCAAGTGTTTGGGTAATATCGGGCAGGTCTTCGCGAGGCCCTTCCAGCTCGAATAAAATATCCCGAGGAAGGCCTGACTCGAGCAGAAGTCCAGACCACTGGCATGAAGACAACCTCACTAGACGTCAAAGCTGGTCAAGGTCGAAGAATTCAGAGTCGCTCGAACTCCGAGCTCCTTTGCCTGCTCGAGGTCGTCCACCCCGGTCAAAGCTGTCGAGGTCGAGAACTGAGCACTCCTTTCCTGCTTGCAGAGATTAGTCCTCGAGCACAACTGGGTTGCGCCAGTAATGGGACGAATGGAATGTAAAGACCCAGCCCAGGGCAGCCCGACCTGTTTTCTCAGAATCCTGACACACCTTTTAATGTCTGATCAGGGCCCCACATGGTATCTCGCCGAGGTCGCCCACCCTGGCCAAAGCTAGTCAAGGTCGAGGAATGCGAGTCGCTCGAACTCCGAGCTCCTTTGCTCGCCGAGGTCGCCCACCCCGACCAAAGCCGGTCAAGGTCGAGAATTGAGCACTTCTTTCCTCGCCGCAGATTAAGTCCCCGAAGCACAATCGGACAAGATTCGACTCAGTGCGCCCGACCCGCTTTCTCCGAATCTTGGCACACCTTTTAATGTCTGATCTGAGCCCCACATAGTATGGTGGTGGTACTATTGTCGATGGCCGGCACATGCCCCCACGGTGTCATCATTTCTAGCGCACATGCCCGACATTGTGATCTGACCACGTGAACCGGGTTAAGAAGACAGCCGCGCATCCCCAGGGAATATTACACCAATCCCTACCGCCGAGGGACCCGGACACCACCGACGCGGAATGGATGCTCTTGAGAGAAAGAGCGGGAAAAATGGAGTATAAAAGGAAAGAGACGGGTACGTTACAGAGGTTGGAAAAATTCATTCACAAAGATTACAAAAGCTTATACAGGTTCTTCTGACTTTCCTTACATTGATTCTCTAAAAAGCACCATATTTATTCAAAAGGGAGGGCGAAATAATATCCCTTTCATCTTTCCGGTCTCCCTCACTAAGGGAGATACCAAAAAGAACAACCCGACATCGACTTGAAGCGTCGGAGGGTTTTCACCGAACACGCCCGGCCACCCCGACCCTATTTTCTGTGAGTACAGGTCCGGGAGATCTCTGTTCTGGAAAAGACAGCGGAATAGGACGAAGGAAGCAATCCTGCTCGAGCTCGAACTGATCGCGAGCAGAAGATTACGAGTACTACAGAAAGTCGCGAGCATAAGGTTCGAGGCAGTGTTTGAAGGCACGCGGGAAAAACAACATCAACATCTTTTGGCGCCGTCTGTGGGAATCGGCACAAAAAGCCTGATTTCCTAATACATTCAAGATACACAACGCAACGATGAGGGGAAACAGCCAAAGAGGAGTAAGTCCAGAAGAATCAGTAACTTTGAGAGAAGTGGCCAATGAGGCCCAGAATAGGGAGATCCAGGAAAGAATGGATCGGATGGAGAAACAGATGGAGACTCTGACTTCCTTATTGCAAGAACTCAGGGAGGGACAGAGAAAAGCATGTAATGATGTCCCAGAGTCCAGCCGAGGGAATGCTTATGTTCGGGAAAATGTGGGAGATGAAGCCCAAAGACCTAGGGCACCAAATGCTGCAGTGAGGGAGGAAACAAACATAGAGGAAAGGGGGTCCCGTCAGCACTTACAGGACACAGCCCCGACCTCTCGCGCGGAAGAGTTGGAGGGAGAGGTGCGCAGGTTGGCACAAGTTGTGGAAGACCTCCGGGGGAACGGAAAGAGCCCAAGCTGGCGAATAATGCTGGATAACGAATCTCCACTCTCGACGGAGATCATGGGCATCACGATCCCACGTGACTTCCGCTTCCCAGATCTGAAGTTCTCAGGGAAAAGTGATCCATTAAGTGCACATAGAACGGTTCAACGACATGACAGGGTGCAAGGATTGTCGCGAACTCGGAGGTGCTGGCCTTCCCACTCACCCCGGAGGGAAGAGCGAGAGAATGGTACCGCAGACTCTACCTGGGAAGCATCTCGAGCTTCGAACGATGTGTAGGGAGTTCGCAGAGCAATCCCGGGCGCAGTGACCCCGAGGATGACATGATGGAGCTCGCCGAGCAAGGCGTAGGAGGGAGAGTCCTCCTGGAGTTTGTCAAAAGATACCATAGATCGGTTCTAGATCTCAGTGCGCTTAACCATCCCCAAGCTCCGAGAGGATCAAGGATGGGATCCGGATGGGGAGACCATGGTATAATCTGCGAAGTCCTTCGATCCGCTCAGTATTCGGACGCTGTATGAGCGGTGTAAAACCGGATATGGTAATCGAAGAAGAAAAGCCGCCAAACCGAGGAATGAGCAGGTCAATGGAGCAAGGAGGAAGGAGAAAGGGGGTCTTGCCCGAGGGACACAAGCTCCAAAGGCAGCAGGGACCGGGTTGCCTCAGTACAACCTGTACTGCAGAGCTCCCCACCGCTGGATGGTTCCTCTGCCATCTCAAAGATCTCCAGGTCGGGATCACAGGGAGTATAGGCGTCACTACGACCACACATCCCGCAACCAGCCACCAAGCAGACCTGAAGCGGGCCACAACAGGGCCGATCCTTCGTTGCCACCCCCACCGAGAAGCTTCCCAAGGGATAGGGCAATACAAGTGGTGGAACAGAGCCCTGCTTACGAACATTATACGAGGTTGAAGGTATCTCTTGAAGAGATACTTCAAGTGGCTGAGGAGCGAGGACTGCCGAGCCCTCCAACGCCGATGGCCAAGTCAGCTAGCAAGTGGAATAGGGCGCTCGCTGCTTCCACGGTGACCACGGCCACTCCACATCACAAGGTCGTGACTTGAAAAACCAGGTGGAAGATCCGGTTAGGAATCAGTACTGGATGAGTTTATCAAGGAGGGCATCCGGTGGTCGAGCAGAGCATCAAGAAGAGGCCGGGCTTATGAAATAGACATAGAACCACCGCCAACGAGGGTAATCTCGTGAGGGCCCACGATGGCAGGAAGTTCAAATAGAGCTCGAAAAACTATTGCAGATATGCCGCTGCCGACTGAGAAGTCTTGTTCACTGCCCCTGCTGCCAAGAAGGCCAAGGTTCGGCAAGTGCCAATTATGTGGACTGACTAAGACGAGGAGGGGTGTCAGTACCTCACGAGGATGCCTCGTGGTAAAAGCCAATGTAGCAAACAAGGAAGTTGATCGAATCATCGGTTGACTCTGTGGAGCTCGGTGGATATTCTTTTCAAATCCACACTCGAGGATTTGGGAATAACGGCGCGAGCCTCGAGCGCATCTAACACTTCCTTGAAAGGATTCTGGGAGGAAAGCTAATACCTCCGGAATCATCATGTCGGCAAGAACTATGGGCTCGAGGCCTTTCGAGAAGGACATGATGCTCGGATTTCGTGGTAGTAGATGAAACCAGCCCATACCAGGCAATTCTAGGGAGGCCATTTATGAGGATCAGCCAGTGCGTGCTATCCACCCATTACTTGGCCCAAAGTATCGAGTAAATGGGGCCGTAGGGGTCGTGAAAGGCAGCCAAAGGTTGGCGAGGAGCTGCTACGCTGTAGCTGCCAAAGAAACTATGCAGATAACCTCGCTGGACACGAAGGGGGAATCGAAGAACGAAAGGCAAGAGCTGGCTGAAAAGTTGGAGGAGGTTGAGGTGAGAGCAGGCGACCCCGAGAAGAAAATCCGAATCGGCTCGGGCCTTAGCGAGCCGTTGAAGGAAAAGTTGGTGGAATGCCTGCGAGCACATGCAGATGTGTTCGCATGGACACACAAGGATATGCTTGGGATCGACCCAGAAGTGGCGTGTCACAGGCTGGCAATACGGAGAGATGCTAAGCCAGTAAGGCAAAAAAGGAGATGCGTCAACCAGGAGAGATACGAAGCCATCAACTGCGAGATGGAAAAGCTGCCAAAAGCGGGATTCATACGGGAGGTCATCCAGACGGACGAGAGGTCAAGAGGCCATGGAACGCACAACTCCTGATGAA
Organism: Murraya koenigii; assembly: GCA_025617385.1. Lineage (NCBI taxonomy): Eukaryota > Viridiplantae > Streptophyta > Magnoliopsida > Sapindales > Rutaceae > Murraya > Murraya koenigii. The sequence goes on from CM046811.1 coordinate 17,041,692, forward strand.
ATATTTCCAGTAAGTCCCCTTGTATTGTGAAGTGCTAATGTAAGATTTCTTCCCAAAATGGGATGTGTAAAAGTATAAATGTATATAAGAATAAGAAAGATATTCATAATGTAAGTTCAAGATGAAGACCAGAAGTACAAGAAGAAGCTTGGGTCAATTGCAGGCCCGAGCAGAAGAAGCTTGGGTCAATTGTAGGCCCGAGCAGCAGAAGTTCAAGAAGAACTCCTTGGCCAGAAGTCCCAAAGCATAAGTCTTAGGCAGGACGGTGCCACGCTTGGTTCAATTACAGGCCCGAGCAGAAGACGTTTGGGTCAATTGCAGGCCCAGGCGGGAGTATAAGTTCAAGAAAAACTCCTTGGCCAGAAGTCTCAAAGCCTAAGTCTTAGGTGGGACGGTGCCACGCTTGGGTCAATTGCAGGCCCGAGCAGGAGTATCACAAGAAGAAGCTCGGGTCAATTGCGGGCCCGAGCAGAAGACGTTTGGGTCAATTGCAGGCCCGGGCGGGAGTAGAAGTTCAAGAAGAACTCCTTGGCCAGAAGTCCCAAAGCCTAAGTCTTAGGCGGAACGGTGCCACGCTTGGGTCAATTGCAGGCCCGAGCAGGAGTAGAAGTTCAAGAAGAACTCCTTGGTCAGAAGTCCCAAAGCCTAAGTCTTAGGCGGGACGGTGCCACGCTTGGGTCAATTGCAGGCCCGAGCAGGAGTAACAAAAGAAGAAGCTTGGGTTAATTGCAGGCCCGAGCACGAGCAGAAGTCCAAGAAGAACTCCTTGGCCAGAAGTCCCAAAGCCTATGTCTTAGGCGAGACAGTGCCAAGCTTGGTCAATTGCAGGCCCAAGCATGAGTAACACAAGAAGAAGCTCGGGTCAATTGCAGGCCTGAGCAGAAGACGTTTGGGTCAATTGCAGGCCCGAGCGGGAGTAGAAGTTCAAGAAGAACTCCTTGGCCGAAGTCCCGGAGCCTAAGTCTTAGGCGGACGGTGCTAAGCTTGGGTCAATTACAGGGCAGAGCAGAAGACGTTTGGGTCAATTGCAGGCCCGAGCGGGAGTAGAAGTTTAAGAAGAACTCCTTGGCCAGAAGTCCCAAAGCCTAAGTCTTAGGCGGGACGGTGCCACGCTTGGGTCAATTGCAGGCCCGAGCAGGAGTATCACAAGAAGAAGCTCGGGTCAATTACAGGCCCGAGTAGAAGACGTTTGGGTCAATTGCAGGCCTGAGTGGGAGTAGAAGTTTAAGAAGAACTCCTTGGCCAGAAGTCCCAAAGCCTAAGTCTTAGGCGGGACGGTGCCACGCTTGGGTCAATTGCAAGCCCGAGCAGGAGTAACACAAGAAGAAGCTCGGGTCAATTGCAGGCCCGAGCAGAAGACGCTTGGGTCAATTGCAGGCCGAGCGGGAGTAGAAGTTCAAGAAGAACTCCTTGGCCAGAAGTCCCAAAGCCTAAGTCTTAGGCGGGACGGTGCCACGCTGGGTCAATTGCAGCCCGAGCGGGAGTGAAGTTCAAGAAAACTCCTTGGCCGAAGTCCCAAAGCCTAAGTCTTAGGCGGGACGGTGCCACGCTTGGGTCAATTGCAGGCCCGAGCAGGAGTAACAAAAGAAGAAGCTTGGGTCAATTGCAGGCCCGAGCACGAGCAGAAGTCCAAGAAGAACTCCTTGGCCAGAAGTCCCAAAGCCTATGTCTTAGGCGGGACGGTGCCAAGCTTGGTCAATTGCAGGCCCGAGCATGAGTAACAAAAGAAGAAGCTCGAGTCAATTGCAGGCCCGAGCAGAAGACGTTTGGGTCAATTGCAGGCCCGAGCGGGAGTAGAAGTTCAAGAAGAACTCCTTGGCCAGAAGTCCCAGAGCCTAAGTCTTAGGCGGGACGGTGCCAAGCTTGGGTCAATTAGAGGCCCGAGCAGAAGACGTTTGGGTCAATTGCAGGCCCGAGCGGGAGTAGAAGTTTAAGAAGAACTCATTGGCCAGAAGTCCCAAAGCCTAAGTTATAGGTTGGACGGTGCCAAGCTTGGGTCAATTGCAGGCCCGAGCAGGAGTAACACAAGAAGAAGCTCGGGTCAATTGCAGGCCTGAGCAGAAAACATTTGGGTCAATTGCAGTCCCGAGCGGGAGTAGAAGTTCAAGAAGAACTCTTTGGCCAGAAGTTCCAAAGCCTAAGTCTTAGGCGGGACGGTGTCAAGCTTGGGTCAATTGCAGGCCCGAGCAGGAGTATCACAAGAAGAACTCCTTGGCCAGAAGTCCCAAAGCCTAGGTCTTAGGCGGGACGGTGCCAAGCTTGGGTCAATTGCAGGCCCGAGCAGGAGTAATAAAAGAAGAAGCTTGGGTCAATATCAGGCCCGAGCACGAGCAGAACTTCAAGAAAAACTCCTTGGCCAGAAGTCCCAAAGCCTAAGTCTTAGGCGAGACGGTGCCACGTTTGAGTCAATTGCAGGCCCGAGCAGGAGTAACAAAAGAAGAACTTTGGTCAATTGCAGGCCCGAGTAGGAGTAGAAGTTCAATAAGAACTCCTTGGCCAGAAGTCCCAAAGCCTAAGTCTTAGGCGGGACGGTGCCACGCTTGGGTCAATTGCAGGCCCGAGCAGGAGTAACAAAAGAAGAACTTGGGTCAATTGCAGGCCCGAGCACGAGCAGAAGTCCAAGAAGAACTCCTTGGCTAGAAGTCCCAAAGCCTATGTCTTAGGCGGGACGGTGCCACGCTTGAGTCAATTGCAGGCCCGAGCAGGAGTAACAAAAGAAGAAGCTTGGGTCAATTGCAGGCCCGAGCACAAGCAGAAGTTCAAGAAGAACTCCTTGGCCAGAAGTCCCAAAGCCTAAGTCTTAGGCGGGATGGTGCCACGCTTGGGTCAATTGCAGGCCCGAGCAGAAGTTCAAGAAGAACTCCTTGGCCAAAAGTCCAAAAGCCTAAGTCCTAGGCTGGACAGTGCCGGGCAAAGCTAATCACAAGTGAAGGAAATTCATGAATAATGCTAAGGCCAAAAGTCCCTGAGCCTAAGCTCTAGGCGGGACGGTGTCTAGCAAGAGCCAAATGTAGGCTCGAGCAAGTTAAATGAGCTCGCAAAATAAACATAAGGCTTTTAGCCCAATTCAAAGCGAAGCTCTACCATGCATAAGTTAAATAACATTATACTTGGGCAGAAAACAGAAAGAAGAGCCCAACTTAAACATATAATTGTTGCTCAAACGAATGTTTTTTATTTATTTATTGAATGATTACAAGTACAGGAAATGTAAAAAAAAAAAAAAAAGAGAGTCCAAATCATTCAGCAGGAGGAACGTCATCAGCAGCAACAGGAGGAAGGCCAGCATCAGCAGAAGGGACGTCGTCAGCATCAGCAGGAGGAGCAGTAGGAGGGACATCAGCAGGGGTGTCAGCAGGAGGGGCATTGGCTGGAGAAGGAGCGAGCTCTCTGACAACAGTTTGGGGCTCGGACGGAGTAGCTTCAGGATTGCTCATGTATTCAGCTACATACCCTTCAACCTTGGACATGTCGGCCTCGGGGTATGCCTTGCCAAAAACATACATGAGGCAGTCGTAACTAGAATCCGCCCCATTGTTGTACTCAGTGGCAAGCTGGACCTTTAAAGTGTCAATTTGCCCTTGAAGACGAGCAGTTTCCCCCTCAATGAGCTGCTCGTAGTAAGTTTTTTGAGTGTCCAGATCCTTTCGAGCATGCTCCAATTCATCGTGGATGCCAGTCAGCTTCCTCTGAAGCTTAGAGGCCTTGGAGTCGGCCACTGTTGTCTTCTCTGCAAGATTTAAGTTCTCGTCCAGAAGCTTTTGATTTTCCTCTTTCAGCTCGCCCACAATCTGCTCCAAGCTCTGAATCTTTGCTTGATGTTCTTCCCGGGAGCCATCAGCCATCTTATTGAGCCTAGTTGCAGTTGCCAAAGCTCGGGAGGAGAGTCGTTGGAAGGCACTGAACAGCTCATCAGAATTAAAGGATTCTATCTCATCCAAAAATCTGCTGGTCAACTCCTCGTTGTAGGTCCTCAAGTAAGGCTCGGAACGGCCAGGCTGACTTTGCTCCTGCACATTACCGGTTCAAGGTTGAGCTGGAGCAACGGTCCTTTGCCGTCTGCGTGGATGACCCTTCTCTGCTCGCTCGACCTGCCGAGCAGAAGAAGAAGCTCGAGTGGATGGAGGTGGAGCACCCGTTTCTGCTCATGGCCTCTTTGAGGTGCTCGTACCTTCGGTCGTCCCCACGCGCCGATGTAACATCTCGTGCATTCTGCTGCTCATGTCTTCACTCGGTACTAGACTGGACTCCAAAAAGCTTTGGGGTGTCAACAGCTCCCTGCACGAGCTCGCGTTTATAAGAGCGGTCTGCACAAGTGCTCGAAGCTGGCCCCCAATCGAATAAGAAGCACCCCAGGAGGCTGCAGATAAGACCAAAGCAAAATAATGAGAACAGACACAAACATGAAAGTTAAAAGTAAAATCCACAAGACAGATAAACGACCTGGAGTGCAAAAGTGCCGCGGGACTGGAGGGACTCCCTCGCTACGAAGTGAAGATTGCCCCCACTCTCCCCCAACGAAGAAGAATTTGCTCTTCCAGTTGCCACCAGAAGTTGGGAGATCGGTGATGGGCTTTTTACCCTTCAGTCGGAGGTAGGTAATACCAACCAACGATCCTTCGGTTGCACTTCAACCGGTAAAGGTGTCCGATTTCCCACCGAGGGCTCACCCGGATCACGCGGCTTCCACAACACAAGGAGTCCGGAAGGACCCTCCACCCATTCGGGTTCAATTGCCCGGGCCGACTTGAACCCGACAAAACCCGGAAAAGTAAGGTCGAGAGGCACCTAACCCCCATTCGAAGCACTCCAAGTAGAAGGTCGTGTATCCTCGGGGACTGACTGGCATTTCACCCGCCTCAGAACCTTAAATCTACATTTTCAGTATATGGTAAGTCCGCCTAAGCCTTTCTAGGTCCGAAGGAGTGGTTTCACATCTCAGGTGGTCAATGGGGTATTCCCCACACTCAGACCTTTGACTGGCCCTTGCCCTTGCCCTTTGATGCGGCTGGGTCTCGGCCACGGGTAATTCCCTATCTGGACTAGAATCCCTCACAGGGATTATACTAAGGGGTTGTGCCCCACTAGAAGAGGACGAATCCTCTGGCAACATCCTACGAGCCTGTTGGGGATTTGAAAATTTTTTTTTTCCTAAGGAAATAAACTAACGGAGTTCAGCAGGGGAAGAAACAGAGTGGCGGCAGGAAATGGAAGAGTGGCTTGTACCTGAACACGAAAAGAAGTGTGGTTGGCCGAAAATCACCTTGACAGAAAAAAGAAGACAAGTAAACGGCAGAAAGCAGAATTAATTTTTAAGTTTGAACGAAAATAAGCAAACAGAGGGAACAGTGAAGAAGTTGGGGGTTTTTAAAGAGGAGGACGCGTCCCTTCGACTGGCAGCGTGCGTTTCGAGGGACACTACCTTTCATGTAACGTCCCTTCGAATTTTAAACGCACGGCTGGGATCAACCCACGTGTCCCGCCTTAAATGCGAAATGATTGAAGTGAGAGACAACTGGGAAACGTGGGGAAGCATAAAAGACCGCGAATTCGGCCCATCATTAATGAGTTTCCAGTCTTATCTCGTTTCACTCAAAAGACTAGAAATTGGGGGACTGGTGTTTGGGTAATATCGGGCAGGTCTTCTCGAGGCCCTTCCAGCTCGAATAAAATACCCCGAGGACGACTCTAGCTCGAGCGTAAGTCCGCACTCATCGGCATGAAGACAACCTCACTAGACGTCAAAGCTATGAAGGTCGAGGAATTCAGAGTCGCTCGAGCTTCGAGCTCCTTTGCCTGCTCGAGGTCATCCACCTCGGTCAAAGCTAGTCAAGGTCGAGGAATACAGAGTCGCTCGAGTTCCGAGCTCCTTTGCCTACTCGAGGTCGTCCACCCAAGTCAAAGCTGGTCAAGGTCGAGAACTGAGCACTTCTTTCCTGCTCGCAGAGATTAAGTCCCCGAGCACAACTGGACAAGATCCGGCCCAAGGCAGCCCGACCCACTTTCTCTGAATCTTGGCACACCTTTTGATGTCTGATCTGGGCCCCATATAGTATGGTGGTAGTACTATTGCCGATGGCCGGCACATGCCCCCACGGTGTCATCATTTCTAGCGCACATGCCCAACATGGTGATCTGGCCACGTGAACCGGGTTAAGAAGACAGCTGCGCATCCCTAGGGAATATTACACCAATCTCACCGCCGAGGGACCTGCGACACCACTGACGCGGGAATGGATGCTCTTGGAGAGAAAGAGCGGGAAAAATGGAGTATAAAAGGAAAGAGACGGGTACGTTACAGAGGTTGGAAAAATTCATTCACAAGGATTACAAAAGCTTATACAGGTTCTTCTGACTTTTCTTACATTGATTCTCTGAAAAGCACCATATTTATTCAAAAGGGAGGGCGAAATAATATCCCTTTCATCTTTCCGGTGTCCCTCACTAAGGGAGATACCAGAAAGAACAACCCGATTACTGACTTGAGCGTCAGAGGGTTTTCGCCGGAACACGCCTGGCCACCCCGACCCTATTTTCACGTGAGTACAGTCCGGAGATCTCTGCTCGGAAAAGACAGCAGAATAGGACGAAGGAGGCAATCCCGCTCGAGCTCGAACTGATCGCGAGCAGAAGATTACGAGTACTACAGAAAGTCGCGAGCGGAAGGTTCGAGGCACTCGTTTGAAGGCACGCGGGAAAAACAGCATCAACACCAAGTAGTCTAATTTAAGTTACAAATAACAAAGATGCAAAAATGTTGCTTGATTGTCTTTCAATTGAAAATAGAGAATGCCAGTTTATTTCGGGTATCCAATGTCATCTTAAAAATTTCACTATCCATTGATTCTTTCTGTACCTTGTTTTAATATGATAACTGTTGGCAGTAAAATTTAGGTCATGCAATTAAGATGCAACGCATAACTCGCAGCCAACATGACTGGCATGCCCTCACAAAATGTGAAAAGGGAAAATTAAAGGGTAAGAATAAAATGAAAAAATCTTCAAAAATAGATTATTAGCTATTCTGTCAACCTAAAATATTTAAAGGATATCTCTCAAAAAGGCCGATTACTATAACAATGACAGGCCTCCACATAAATTAGGGGTGGGCACGGTTCGGTTCATTTCGAAATTTAACAGAACCAATTGAAATCGGTTTGTATTTAAAAAGAATCAAATAAGAACCAAATAAATAAAGAACCGAACATGAACCAACAATTTGGTTCGGTTCGGTTCGGTTCAGGTTTTTTAGTTTTGGGCCTATTTTCGAATTTTTAAATTTATAGCCTATTGGACTTCATTAATAGAATAAATTTTTCATCACAATTTCATTACAAATACAGAAATATTGACAATAACTACAAAGTATTCAAAATACATTTAAGAATATAAATTTAAACTTAATCTCAAATATACCATCTAAATAAATATAAAATTGCAAAGATTAAAAATATAAAAATAACAATAGCTACAACACAAATATAAAAATTACAAATAAATATTAATAACATTCACTTATTTTTATGATTCCATCACTCATCGGTATGCATTTTACAAATTCCAGCTCAGTACTTGAATCTATAAAAATAAATAATTAAATAAACAAACTATGTAAACAAGATACTAGTTTTTTTTAAAAAAAATTAAGAAAACTTATTAGTCAAAAATATCAATCAACGGCCATTTGCTTTTGTTGAGATTTCATTGGCCTAAAAAATTCTTTAAGAAATTAAAACAATTCTATTAAAATCATTAATTCTAATAAACAAAATGTTACAAATATTATATCATAAAACAAACCCTAAAATCAAAACTTATTCTAAACTTTTAATCTAACGAATTAATGATTTTAATAATTTGAGATAACCAATTAAAATGTAATATGTTTTAAAATTTAATAAAATTATAAAATATTCTGTTTTTTCAATTCGATTCTTCGGTTATGCATTATGAACCAAATCCCGAACCATTGTTTCAGTTTTTTTTTTATATATAACTGTATATTCAGTTATTTATAAGAAAAAAACCAATCCGTAACTAAACCGAACCACCAATTCAGTGCGGGTTTTTTCGGCCACTGTGTTTTTACCCAGTCCTAACATAAATTATTACACATCAATATGATATGGACCCTATAGAGACCTTCCCAAATCCCTCTAAAACACCTTACCAATGATCACATGTACTAGGAGTGAGAAAGAAAACCGTGTTAGGTAAAATTTGATCCGTCAGCAAAGGTTCCAATTGCTCTAAAAACCCAATTGGTTCATTTTAAATGAGCCAATCAGATGTTACCATATATTGTCGTCAAAGACAATTTTTTAGCTAACACGTGTTCAATTCTAAAGAGGCTGAAGGACTTAAGTTAAATGAATATTATCAATTTATCATTAAAGTTATTCTGACATATCATATCAGTATCATGATTTGAAGAAAATATTTTATACTACCAAACGTTCATAATTTTATCAATTTACCATCAATCCATTAGCTTAGTTAAAAATGTACTGATGTCTTGCTAATGTGATGAGGGCATTTAAGATATTTTACGTGGAACTCAAAACGTTGCATTTGACAATGAATTAAACAAGAAAATTTGCAGCTGTCATGAGAGCATATTAGACATTTCTCGTGGAATCAAAACACTGCGTTTGACTAAGAAAAGAATTTAACAAAGGATTAAGTATTGGAAACCCTAAAATAACCCCTATCCATCTTCGATCTCTCTCTTAGTGTCACCGCATAAAGCTCCAACTCCGTTCATCCTGTCTCTCTCTCTGTGTTGAAGTTCCATCTCTGTTCTCTCTCTTTGTCACTACAGTGACTTCTCTCAACTATAAGTTGTTGACTTTTTTTTTCTTCGCCTATTGTGCATTATATATATGTACATATGTGTGTGTGTGTGTGTATTGCTTATTGTGCATTAAATTGATTTGAGATGTGATTAATAATTGACTTTATTGCCGTTTGTTGTAAATTTTTTTGTTGTTTATTGTAATTTGGCTTATTCTTCAGTAATTGTTGATAATTCCAAATTTTTATTTTTTGCTTTAATTTGGCTTAGTGTTCATTATTTGTTATAAAATATAATTTTTTGCTGCTTAAGGAATCAACTGTTTGTTCATTATTTTTTATTTTGCCCTTATTTAGTTTATTCTTCATTATTTGTTATTAATTCCATTTTTGTACTATTTGCCATTATTTGGTTTATTGTTCATTATTTGTTATTAATTCTATTTTCTTACTGTCTGCTATAATTTTTGTTTATTCTTTGTTTTGTACAGTTAAATTGTGAAGTCTCTTATTCTTTATGTTCTAGCTGCATTAATTTTTTCTCCTTTCTTTTTGGTAGATCACGTTACCAATACAACTGCATATAATCTACAAAGGCGAAAGACATTGTAAAGGCTTGATTGAACATGATGAATGCACATTGCTGCAAAAAAAGAATGAGGCAATGAAGATTACCAGTGAAGATGGGTTGACCACTCCTCAAAGTGTGCAGTTATTTGACTAACTTAAAGAATAAGGCAGAAGTTGTTATAGATTCTGAGGAAGTCTTGTAGATTTTATTCACTTTACATGATGCATTAGAAGTGACAGTGTTTGAAGTTAACGTGCTGCCGACCTTACTTCCTAATTTACCACTTGGTAGAGTGCTACAAGCCATGCTGCATAGCTTAGGAGTTAATCTTTTTACAGAGCAAATTGCATGGGTGAATGATAGTGAAAATGAAGTACCACCTAGACCTGCAGGCATATATGGGTCACAAACAGACCTGAATGAGAATGTTGGGCATGAGATTGATTATGATGATGAGGTACCTACTAGGATTGAAGGCAGAGATTAACCATTAACTGTTGGGATCGAGAATGTTCAACATGATATTAATGATGATGATGAATGGTTATCAGATTTTAACAAAAAATTTACTGCTGATGATAGTAACATAAATGATTAAAATAGATCTAAGGGTGTAGAAGTTGTGGATAATGCAAGATCTAGTACTGATGATGAATTAGTTGACATAGATCCTCAATTATTAGTAGATTCATCTGATTCTGATTATGATATGGGGACTACTCAATTGAAGGATTATATTGAACTGCATATGTATAAGCCAGGGCCTGATAGTAAGCATAGGCTGAGATTAGGAGATGTATTTGATGATGTTGATCACTTTAGATGTGGAGAAGTAATGGTAGATAAAGACTTTGAGATTACAAAGGTGTACAATGAGCATAGGAGATTTTGCGGCAAATGTAAGGTTAATTACTATCTGTGGTATATGTTGGGAAGAACAATTAGAGGTAAAAATGGATTTGTAATCAAACAGTTGCAGAAAAAACATGACCGCAAACAGACTAAAAAATCAATGAATGTTAGCGTTAAATGGATAATAGAGAAAATAAAGAACAAAGTTGCTATAAATCCCCATGTGAAGAATTTTGTTCTTCACTAGTTTATACAAGAGACCTTTGGTGTAAAGATAGGGAATTTAAAACTCTATAAGGTTAGAGAAAGGCAAGAACAGACATTCATAGAGACCATTCAAGGGGTTATGAGGACCTCTTTTAATATGTTGTAGTAATTCATAAGTATGATCATGATCCAATTTGCAAAGTGCTTTGTGATGCAGTAACTTGGCCAAAGAAAGTGTTGTTTAAGAGATTCTTTATAGTATTTCTAGCTTAAAAAAATGCACTTAAAAATGGTTGTAGACCATATATTAGATTGGATGGGTGTCATTTGAAATTAAAATATGATAGAGTTCTTTTAGCTGCAATAGGTATGAATGCTAATAATGGAATGGTCCCATTAGCAAGAGTAGTGTGTGAGATAGAGAAAACTAAAATTTGGACGTGGTTTTTAGAAATTTTGTATTCATACTTTGATAATAGAGCAGATCAATTTATTTTTTGCAGTGATAGATAGAAGGGTTTATTGGGAGCAATTCATAGCACATGGCCTGCTGCATTTCATAGGCCATGTGCTAGACATATATATGCTAATTTCAGTAAAGATCATCCTGGTATTAGTTTAAGAAACTTGTTTTGGAGGGCTGTCAGTAGCACTAATAAGTATGACTATATAACTACAGTGGAAAAGCTGAAAAAAAAATAGAGGCATGGTAGTGGTTGGATACAGAACGTACGAGGTATACTTGTTTAAGACATGAGTACAACAAGAGTTGTACAAGTAACAACACTTCAGAGTAATTCAACACTTAGATCTTAGCCCACAGAGAGAAGCCTTGCTTGACTATGCTTAAAGAGATTAGATGCATGTTTATGACACTATTTACAGAAAGAAGAAAAGAACATAGACTTGGTCCAACATTCCATCTAGAGTGAAAAAAGAATTAGATAATGCTTATGAAGCAGAAAGAAGGATGAATGCAATGGCTTCTGGTAATCTTCACTTTCAGGTATAAATTTGATTCGTTTTTAGTTATTATTATTATTTTTATTTATTATAAAAGTAAAATTTGTATAAATCTAGTGTGTATAATTCTTTTCTCTCTAGTGTATAGAAGTCTTTTCTGCCTAAGAATATGTTATGTAATAATGCTAAAATATATTAGGTTGTGGTAGTTAATTATTTTTTGAATTTAGACATTTTACCTTTAATGCTAGACATATTACGCTCTTAATAAAGTGAGCACTGTAAAGCTTAAAAAAAATAATAATGTTGTGGCATGTATATTCTAGGCAAACTAAACTACAAATCTTGCTATTATTTTTTTTGAATTTAGAGAAAGGGTTAATAATAATAACAGAATAGATTAGATAGATAAGTCCATCTCATTCAAAATGTCATTATTTGCATAAATAACAACAATCCTAATTAATTGAACTGAAAAGCATCTAATTAATTGCAATTGCATTTCTTTTTCTATGAATGTCATAATTTGTATAAATTTGATTCGTTTTCAGGTTAAAAATAAGAGTTATTACCCAATAAGGAGGTTCATTGTTGATTTGGTGAGCAGGTCCTGTGATTGTGGATATTGGAAACTAGTTGGACTCCCCTATGCTCATGCTATGGCTGCAATTAGTCATGCAAGACATATAATAGAGTACCTACCAAAATACTTCACCAAACAGGTGTACTTAAACACCTATGTAGTGATATTTAAGACAATTCCTGATATGGTTACATGGGACTCTTGTGATAGCCCTAAAATTTCTCCACTTGAGATTACTATAAAGGTCAAAAGACGAAAGAAGTCAAGGAAGAGGGCAGCCACTGAGCCATTGAAAAAAATAAATTTTTCTATGTTTATTACTCCTTTTGTGGGGGGATGAGCCATAATGTGAGAAAATGTCTATTAAGGCCATCAATAGCTTGACAAATAAAAGCTCAAAATTAGGTATCGAGATTTTCATTTTTAATTACTTTTGCATGTACTGAGCTTAATTCTTTTCTTTTATATATGTGTATTTTGAAATAGGGTGTCAATGGACTAGGAGAAAGTTCTCATGATGCAATAAGTACTTCAAAGAAGAAAAATAAAATGGTAAATGCTTATTTGATTATGTAATAATTTTCAAATTGTTATAATTGTTGACAATTCCTTTATATTTATATATTTTAATTTAAATATTTATAGGATTTCAGTGGCTTAGAAGATATTTTTAATAATAATCGAGAAAGAAGAGGTAATAAAGGTCAAGAGGGTTATAAAGGAAGAGGAGGTAATAAAGGAACAAGAGTTAGAGGTAAAAGAGGTATCGTTTCTTAATGATATTTGATGTCTGAAAATAACTAATGGTTGTCATAGATAATCAAGTTATAACTTTTGTACTGGCCAATATCAAGCTGAAAAGCTTTCTTAAAATCCAACTCAAGACTTACAAGCTTCATATCATAGATGGTTAGTGGAGTGTTTAGTATTAGGATATTATGTATTTGGAATACACAAATTAATTTTACTACAATAGGCTTCAATTAGATATTTTTTGAGTGCACAAACTATGTTATTATGCATTAGGCTGCTATTATGTATTTTTGAATGCACAAATTGTTATTAGTTCATTAGGCTTTTATGTGTTCTGAATGCACAAATTACTTTTATGGAAGTACTCTTAATTACATTTTTACTTTCATTGCATCTCGAATATGTCTATTACATTACTTCTTTTTTTTTTATAAATAAGCCTACCACAATTACACAAATTAGAACCATGATGAATTTTAGGTTCGCTTCAATGCCTCGTATCATTTCATTCATCTTCATTATATTTTCATTTAGGTTCATGACATGAGCAAATGTGGTGTTAAGCATTTCTAGATCTTCCTTTACTGCACATTGCCAAAATTTACACTTATTAAACCTGCTTATCCAAAATAGTTTATTAGGATTTTTCAATGTAATAGATACCATATCACATGCCTGCAATCCATAATTACAGTATTTAGGAAAACAGGTAATTTCCGTAAGTTTCTTAACTCGGCCCCTAAATTAACACTTGAGTGACTACTGGAGGCCATCAGTTTGTTTGAATTTATATGTGTAAAGATTAAAACAAGTGGATTATTTTTGTGTTTGAATAAATTATTGTTGCTGTTTTTTAAAACTACTAGTGTGTTTGAAAATTGAAACTACTGTTGAAATAAGACTGCTAGTGTGTTTGAAAATTAAAATAAGGTTGTTGGTGTTGAAAAAAAAGGGATTATTATGTGATTGTCAGATTGTTGGTGGTGAAATTAGATTGGTGGTGTTGAAAAGAGGTTATTAGTATATTTGAAATTTGAAATGGGGTTGCTGGTGTCTTTGTGAGTTGCTGGTATTGAGGTGGGGCTGCTATGATGTGTATGGGGGTGTGTTTTTTATATAAAGCTGCTTGATTGTTTTGAAATTGACACGTCTAGAAAAATAGCCTTTATTGACACTTAGTTTACTGAAACTTTGTAAAAAGTGTTAGTAATTATATACATATGCACAATTTTTCACTTTTAACAAATAAATGTCACAAACTACTGATACTAGTGTGTCAATAAATTAATCACTAGAAATTTGTGACACTAAGGTATTAGTAGTTAAAAAATAGAATTTTAATTTTGTAGTTATGACAAATCGAATCGAAGAGTTCTAAGGCATAAGTTGCTCAATTTTAAACACTAAACCACTGAGCCAAGAGTTTCATTTTAATCTTTTAAGTTACATTAAATAATATATAACAATTAAAAATTAAAGTAAGTTAACATACTATACATGTCATTTTAATGGATGATGTATATGAAACCTAAAATAGAAAATTTTTTATTTAAGTTAAAACTTATCCCATGGCCGCCAAGCTCTCTCTTTTGTTCTTTATCCCTCCCTCGATCTCTCTCTCTCACTCCTTCCCTCTACTTCTCTTTTTCTCTACCTTGAAAGCTACCTCCATCAAAACCTTGAAGGCTGCCATCCTTAAGCTAAAATATCCCTAAAAAGAACCTAGAAAGTTTTGTGAAGAATTTGGGCAAAGCTAGGGTTTGAAATTTTGAACAATTTGTGTTGCGGTAACTCTTTATCTCTTTCTCTATTGTCATTGTTTAACTGTTCATTTTCTAATTGGGTGATGTTTATTGAGTGCAAATGCGACCTTGTACTTGTTTGAAAAAAATCTAGGGTTTTTGTTGCGTATAAACTAATTTAATATTTAATAAAATAAATAAAGCTCTGTTGTTTTATTAGGATTGATGATATTCAAGTTGCTAGAAACTTGATTTTGAGTTGAAAAGTTTATTAATATTTAAGAAATTTTGCTGCAAATTTCACGATTGATTGACTGTTACTGTAAACGGGGTTGTTTGAAAACATGACTGAGTGACTTTTAATTGATTTGAAACTTTGACAAACTAAATTTAAATGCAAACATTTCCGTTCTTGAAATTTGGAATGGATTGGGTTTATATTTGATTTTTAAATGGATTTTTTAATTTGGTCGGCTGCTGTCCAATTTTATTAGAAATTACGTACATATTGTGTTCGATATTGCAAATGAATAGTCTAACAGTGTTAAAACAAGATGAAATTTGGATAAACTAAACTTCTATACGCATACTTCAAATCTGAAAAATTTCATTTCGATTGAACTTGTAGTTTTTTTAATGATTTTTCAAACTCTGTTGCCTCTATGCAGTAACCTATTTTGATAGAATTGTTTATTAATTTTGATCCTATTAAACAACAGCCTAACGATACCAGAATGTCTACAAATTTTAATATGTTGTTGACTTATATGTCCACTTAAAATCTAAAAAGTATCATTTTGATATGTTTAGTATTTTAAATTTAATAAATATTCAAATACCTGCTACTACTATTGTAGTTTCATTTGCAGTTTTTGACTTACATGTTTTATAATGTGATGATCTGTTGTAGAGTTATTCAAATCACATGGAAATTTTATATATGATGCACTGACATGTCTCATAATACTTTGAAAGTTTCATAACATTATGAATAGTATTGAATTAAAGAAAATCTTAAATTAAAGTTGTCAATACTTCCTATCAATACTTATGAAATTCTACTGTAAATTTGAAGATTGATTGACTGTTGTTGTAAATGTAGTTGTTTGAAAACATGACTAACTTTTAATTGATTTGAAACTTTGAGAATCTAAATTTAAATGCAAACATTTGAGTTCTTGGAATTTTGGAATGGATTAGGTTATATTTGATATTTAAATGAATTTTTCAATATGGTTGGTTGCTGTCCAATTTTATTAGAAATTACATACGTACCATGTTTGATATTATAAATGAATAGTTTAACAATGTTAGAACAAGTTGAAATTTAGATAAACTAAACTTGTATATGCATACTCCAAATCTGAAAAATTTTATTTTGATTGAAATTAGTTTTTTTAATGATTTTTTAAACTCTACTGCCTCTCTCCAGTAACTTCTTTTGATAGAATTGTTCATTAATTTTGATTTTATTAAACCACAGCCTAACGATATCAGAATGTCTTCAAATTTTAATATATTGTTAACTTATATGTTCATTTAAAATCTGGAAAGTAACATTATGATATGTTAAGTATTTTAAATTTAATAAATATTCAAATACATGCTGTTGTTGTTACAGTGTTTGACTTACATAGTTTTATAATTTGATAATCTATTGTATAGCTATCCAATGACTGGAAAATTTTATATATGTTGTACTAACATGTCTCATTATATTTTGAACGTTTCATAGTATTCAAATAGTATTGAATTAAAGAAAATTTTAAATTTAAGTTGCCAGTGCTTCCTATTAAAATCTTATTAACGATAAATTTGCTAATTTGCAATAATTTTCAGGAAAAAAATTTTATCGACTGTGGCTTGCAATGATAAAATAAAGTACCAAGGGCATAAAAATTTTTTCATTATATGCGGGACTATTCTCTTAAAGATTAGTCTTTTCTTTTTTTCTTTTTTATTGAATTGATTTAACTTTAATTTTAGCCTGATTATTGATTTTTGTGGTTTATGATTTATTTGAGTTTTACATTCACGTTTTATTTTTGATTGAGTTTTACATATCTATTTTAAGACTTTGAAGGCTTTCAAGAATTTATTTTGGATGATGAGCAAATGAGTGATAGCTTGAAAATTAATTATTCTATCAAAAATTTATTGAGTGTAGTGTATTAATTTTGAGAAATATGGATTATTTCATGAATATTCTAATAATGGTTATGTTATATATGCATGTCTTAATTTAAAATAATTACATTTTAAAGTTTATTTTCTAATAAAATATTATGTTATTTATTTTATCAATTTAATTAAACTTATTAAGCTAACAACTTGTAATAAATGAACAGGTAAAAATACATGTCATAGACAAAACTTGGATATTCTGTGATAGATTGTCGGATAAGTATTATGATGGGGTTGATGATTTCTTGGAGTTTACCATTATTAATTCAGAAAATAGAATGTCGATTAGATGTCCTTGTACCTCTTGTTGCAATATGAAGTTTTTGACTCCTGAACAAATGAGGTTACATCTGTTTAAATTTTTTTTTCTAAAAGAATATTTAATTTGGAATTGGCATGGTGAGGAAGACCCAAAACCTACCTCTGTAAAGTGCCAAGACCAACCACAAAGTCAGCCTTTTAAATGTCCAGATTACAGTAATTTAGGTGACATGGTTCATGATGCTTTTGAGCATTGTGATAAATATCCTAGTTCTTTTAAAGATATGCTTAAAGATGCTGAAAAATCCTTATATTCGGGTTCAAAGTATTCAAAGTTATCGGGTTTAATGAAACTGTACAATATAAAAGGATTTTACGGCTGGTTTGATAGTGGATTTTCAGCTTTATTAGAAGTGCTCAATGAGATATTGCCAAATGATAATAGTATGCCTAAGTCTATGTATGAGGCTAAAAAAACAATGAAGCTATTAGGCTTAGATTATGAGAAAGTACATGCATGCCCAAATGATTGCATTCTTTATAGGAATGAGTTCCAAAATCTTAGTGAATGCTCAAGCTGTGGAGAATCTAGGTGGTAATTAAAAAAGATGAATCCAAAAAAATTAGGAAGGGGGTGCCAAAAAAAGTGTTATGGTATTTTCCTATAATTCCTAGGATTAGAAGAATGTTTGAATCACCACAAACTGCTGAGAACTTAACATGGCACGAAAATAAAAAAAATTAAAGATGGCAAGCTTCACCACCTGGCAGACTCGCCTGCATGGCATCTAATTGATAATAAATAGCCTAATTTTTCTCAAAAGCCAAGAAATCTTCAGTTAGTTTTATCATCTGATGGGATTAACCCACATAGCACAATTAGCACGACTTACAGTTGTTGGCCTGTTACATTAATAACATATAATCTTCCTCCATGGTTATGTATGAAGAGAAAGTTTATGATGTTATCTCTACTGATATCTGGCCCTAAACAGCCTAGAAATGATATAGATGTGTACCTAGCACCTTTGATTGAGGGCTTGAAAATCCTATGGAATGTAGATGTTGATGTTTTTAATGCATATAGGAAACAAACTTTTAATTTACGGGCTGTGTATTGATGTGGACAATTAGTGATTTTCCAGCATATGGGAACTTGTCTGGGTGTACTGTTAAGGGATACTATAGTTGTCTAGTTTGTGGGATAAAAACATATACATGTTGGCTGCCGCATAGTTGAAAAATGTCATTTATGGGCCATAGACAAATTTCTTGAAAACCCTCATAAGCCTTTGTTTGGAGTTGAGATCTTAAATTTAGTGGCTGACATTCACACCAAGTTTGGGAAAAAAGTCCAAAAAAAGCGAAAACGTGGTGAAGAAAAGGGCGAGGGCGGGGGCAGGGATAATAGTGACAGTAAGGATAAAGGTAAGGTTGAAGGTGAGGGTGAGGGTGAGGGCGAGGGTGAGGGCAAGGGCTAGGGTGAGGTTAATGGGGATGTAGCTCAATTGTTGTACAAAAATAATTTTTTTTTTTTTACTTAGAATATTGGAAACACTTGTTAGTTCGTCATCAATGAGATGTGATGCACATTGAAAAAAATGTATGTGAGAGCATTTATGGCACATTACTTCATCAACCGGGGAAAACAAAAGATGGAATTAATGCTAGAAAAGATCTTACACATCCAAACCTTAGAGAATCAATGAACAAATTTTTTATTGCATTAGCTCCTGATCAGCAAAATAAAGTCATACCCCCAGCCCCATACACTTTAAGTAAGAAAGAAAAAAATGTTCTGTAAAATATTGCAAGATGTCAAAGTTCATGATGGTTGCTGTTCTAATTTTAGAAATCTTATTTCAATTGATGATTGTCGTCTTCACGGGTTTAAGTCTCATGATTGTCATACCTTGATGCAACAACTACTACCATTGGCAATCTGAAATTGTTTGCCTCAAAAAATTAAAACTGTCATAATCAGGTTATGTCTTTTTTTTAATTCATTATGCTCTAAGATAGTAGAGACTGATTCTCTAAACCAATTGTAAAAGGAACTTAAAAACACCTTATACAATTTAGAACAATACTTCCTACCTACTTTATTCGACATAATGGTCCATTTAACAGTCCATCTATTAGAAGAAGTTAGGTTATGTGGTCAGTTTACCTTCGATGGATGTATCCATTTGAGAGAAATGAAACCTATAAAGGGTTATCTTCGCAACTGAAATCATCCTGAAGGTTGCATTGCCGAGTGCTATATTGCTGAGGAAGCACTTGAATTCTGTGTTGAATACCTTTCAAGTTGTGAATTAATTGGACTGCCTATTGGTTGTCTAATTGATTTTACAGTTGAAAGGCCACTCAGAGGTGTAAATATTAAGGTAGTTAATGCTCCTACATTGGCACAAGCACACTGATGTGTTTTGGTGAACACCCTTGAGATTCAACCATACATAGAGTATGTAAACACAAACTTTTCTTAGTTTTTGTTAAATTTTTTGTAATCTTGGTAATTAAAAGGATATAATTTTATTAATTCTGTGTGTATAATTTTAGGGACATTTGGCCTTATTGCAACCAAAGCACCCTCGTCAATTAAAAAAGCCTTTATGGTTGCTAACCGAGCGCTCTCGTACATTTGCTGATTGGTTGAAACAATACGTTAGATTAACTTGATTAGGTCTAAAAGATGTTTCCAAGTAAAGGTAAACAAACTTTTCTCATTTAACTAATTAATGTGGTTTTATGTTTTGAAACTATAGGTAAGAGCTAATAAAGAAAATAATGTGGCAGTTGAGGAAAAAATATGGTAGCTGTCAAACAAACCATGCTCAAGCGTGGTGACATATGAAGGGTATTGTATTAATGGTTTTAAGTTTGCTACGAGAGCTCAGGATAGAAGTCGTGTAACACAAAACAGTGGCATTCATATTGTTGCCAAAGCTTTACAGATTTCGAGCTTAAAAGACAAAAATCCCCATTATGGGGATATGCTTTTTTATGGGGTTATTGATGAAATTTGACAACTTGATTATTTAAGGTTAAGAAAATTCTTTTCATGTGTGATTGGGTGGATGATAGAGGGGTTAACAATTATAAGTTAGAGTTCACCGTAGTTAATTTAGATCGAATATGTTATAAATCTGATAGTTTTATTCTAGTTGGTCATGCAAAGCAAGTGTTTTATGTGAAAGACTAGCAAGATAATAATAAATAAATTGTTTGTTCAGTGAGTGAAAAATGTAATTATTCAAATGGGGTTGAGTATGATGACATGGATGTGTATGTGCCATTATCCAACAATCTTCCAGAGTGTAAGTTAGATGTGGGTGATGAAGAATATGTGTAACATCAGATAGTGATGTTTTCATGTAAATATTGAGGTAGAAAATGTATACACATTTATGGTAACTTGTTAGCACTATTTCCCATAAGTAATAAAATGATATATTAATTATACTGATATCTAATGCGCTTATCTCTTTTATGCATTTGCAGATTAGTTGGAGACATGGCAGAAAATGATGAAAGGAAATATGATCTAGATCTCAAAGGAAGATCAAGAAGAAATCTTACAAAGAAGAAAGACTTGCAGAAAGAAGTTAATGAGGAAATTGAGCTTGAGTACAATTCTTATGGAGTTTCGATTGGAAACAAGAGAAACGACCTGAGGAGTTACATTGGGCTGATTGTACGGGAAAGACTTCCAATTATATGCGATGATTGGAGGAAAGTGCCACTGGACATCAAGGAGACATTGTGTTCTCTTTTTCAAGAAAAGTTCAAGTTGAGTTTGAAGGCCAAAAGCCAAGTGTTGAAATGGATGGGAGTTGCATTAAGGACATTTAGAAGTAAGTTGGAAAATGAATATATTTTGCCCAATGCAGACAACTTAAATTCTTTGAAAAAGCCTCCTCTCAAGTATGAGGCCATTAGGAAAGAAGATTGGAAGGGCTTTGTTGATAAAGTTTTATCCGAAGACTTTAAATTTTTTTTTTTAAATTCTATGAGTTTGTTAATATCAGAGTGTTTTTAGCCATTTTATCGATATCCACTTTGTATAGGAAAAAAATAAAGTAGCAAAGGATAAAAGAGCAAAGAATTTGTATTACCATCATTTGGGGAGTGCAGGATATGCGGGGCTATTGCATAAAAGAGTAAGTACAAAAACTGCTATAATATAAACTTATAGTATTGCCAATACAAATAATAAGGTGGTTCAGAGTAGTTTTCAATTTAATTTTATTGATATGTTGTAGAAGTTGGAGCTCGGAGTTTCTGAGTAAGAGATTGACCATTTTGAGGCTTGGTTATTGGCGCACAAGAAAAAAGATGGAAGTTACACCCCTGAAGTGCAACAAGTGGTTGAGAGAATTGTAAGTTTCTACCACCACTGTTCATTTAAGAAATTAAACATTTAAATTGTCTGAAACTGAATGTTACGATAAAATATTGCTTATTAATGCCTTTAGCTTTCTTGATTGGATAAAATTTATTGAATTTTTTGAAAATGTAGTGTTTTGTGTTAGTAATAGACAGCTTCAACGTTGATTATAAGATAATAATTGATAAAGCTACTGAATTAATGAGTGATTTCACAATCACGAACTGTGAAGTATTACTTACACGCGTCAAGTTTGTTTAATTTAAGGTGTGTGATTAATTCTAGTTTTTTGTTTATTGTGCCATGAATGTTACTGAATAATAAATCGAATGCATCTAAATTAACAAATTCGATTGCTCTATTTCTGTCTATAAAGCTTGTAATGAGATGTATGCTTTAACTATCATTATGTAAATTGTTTGCTTTTGTTATTCCTAATTTTGATCAAATCTTTCTGTATTTATTTCTCATAGTAAGCTAAAAAGCCAAGTTAAGCAAGGAACATTCCAATCCTAGGGACCAAATGATATCTTAGGTGAAGCACTTTAGAAGAAACCTAATGGAGGTCGGGTGCAGGGCTTGGGTCAATTTATGACCCCAACCATGTATTTCAATAAACCTGATCCTACTAAGTTGGCGCGAGAATGGAGAATGCAAGGATAAATGGTTGCAACAGTACTGAAGTTAGCAGTTCCAACTTTCCTAACTCTAAAGGTGGTTGCAATGTTAAGATGAAGATAAATCGTCAATCCCCCATCAAAATTACTCCTAAGTCAATGACCAATAATCCTAAAGCTACTCCAAAATTAGTGACTAATGATCCCAGATTTACTCCAAATTCATTGACCAATGACCCTACACTTTGTCCAAAATCTACCAAAAACATCAACTCACTGCCCCTGTTAGCTCCTGCACAAATTCCACCCCAAGTAGATTGTGAAGCCACTTCAAAACATACCCCAAGAAGATCTTCAAGATTGACTCCTTTAAAGAAAAAAAATTGATGGCCTTAAGTCTCCTATAGATGGTGTGGTATATCTGTATCTGGAGAAAGGAACACCAAAGGAACCCGTTGTTGTGAAACCAGTGACAACAAGGAAACTTGTTATGAGAAAAAACACCCACGGAGTTGTCAAAGCAAGAAAGGAGACCAAGAGTGCACAAATGGATATCTTTTCTTGGATGATTGAGAGCTCCCTGTCACGGTCGATTATGATTTCACATGATCTCAAAACTTTTGGTGTGCACTGGGAGAGTTGATTGGACAAATAAATTTGCAATGAAATCATTGAGTTTGCAGAGCTCTCAAATTTGGTTATTGAGATATGGATCAAATAAAAAAAAAAACTTAATTTATGCATTTATTATATTTTCTAATTTTAGACATGTGTTATTTTATCTCTTATAAAATATATGATATAAGTTTCTTTTTGTATAGATACTTGTATGAGGAGATGGATAATGGTAGTGATGTTAGTCCAATTCAATTTGGATGTAAAGTTAAGCTACATCCAACTCAAGCAAGCTACCTAAATAGGTGTTTCTATATTTCAGACCTTTTGGACAAGATACAAATAGCCCAGATCATTGTTTTCCCATATAACCAAGGGTATAGTTTATTTATTTTTTTATCCATTTTCTTTGTTTCCATGAATGATTTAAATTTATCTTGTAATCTATTTGTCATTTTTTTCCAATTGGTTATTTGGTGGCCACTGGGTGCTAGTATCAATTGATATGATGAGGTGCAAAGTATATTATCTTAATCCATAAGGTGATAATCCTAATAATGAGCTGAGGCAGATAGTGAATGATTATATTCCTGATTGGTTTAATTATTATTATTATTATCATTATTTTGGTTGTGGATTCATTTGTCGACATCTGTTATTTATTGCTTATAGTGAGATAACAATGCATCAAGTGAAGACTAACAAAAAGAAGGCTGTGCAGTGAGCTTCTGTTAAGGTATTAATAAAACAAAGTTATAACATTCACTGTTACTTACATCAGATTTGTTTAGACTAATTTTTTTTAAGTGTCCAAAAAAACATGGAACATTTGAATGTGGCTATTATGTGATGAAGTACATCCAAAAAATTGTTCGAGATTTATACATTCTTGAAAACAATGTAAGTTCCTCTATAACTTTTTTTGAATTTTGTTGAAGAATGCATTGTGGGATGAATTATGATCCAGAACAGTTTTGATCAATTAATTGCCATTGTTGTGATAAATTAATTAACTTAGATTATGTGATTTGTGAAGATGTTTAATTGGTGAATTGTGTGATGCTAAATGCTTAATGCTTGGAATTTTCAATCTATATATATAGTACGTATAACTTTTTTTGAATTTTGTTGAAGAATGCATTGTGGGATGAATTATGATCCAGAATAATTTTGATCGATTAATTGCCACTGGTTGTGATAAATTAATTGACTTAGATTATTTAATTTGTGAAGATGTTTAATTGATGAATTGTTTGATGCTAAATGCTTGATGCTTGAAAATTTCAATCTGTATATATAGTACCTAGGGATAACATAGGAAGTTCTTTGTATATTACAATATTTTAGTGATGCCAGAATGATTGTAGTTGTTGAACGTATAAAGGGAAGATGTATGAAGCCCAATGTTTTGAATGCTAATGTAATATTGATTTGAAGTAAACTAATTAATCTAAAGTATTAGCTTGTAAGACAGTTTTGGTAATTATTGTTTATTATAATGATACTCTTTATTTGCATTAGCTAGATTTTTTATGTTCAGTAAAACAGATTTAAAAATATATCTATACACTTTGTTGCTTTGTTTTTTAAGTTCAAGGGCTGTGATGAGTACACTATAGATGATATTTCGCAACTTCGCGATGATTGGGCCACGTATGTTGCAAAGTTAATTGTAGCATAAAATAATCAGGTAAAATTATAAGTATATTTTTTCTTGTAAATATATGAGAATTGATTTGTATAGTATGCTAGCTAATTAAATCTATATGATGTAATTGTAGGTAGGGAAGGTGAAGGGAAAGGCAAAGGTCAAGGAGTAGATGTAGTCAGGATAACTGAATGATTGCTACAAACTGTCATTACGTTGATTTCACATTATATTTGAAATATTTGTTTTGATTTCTACAAACTGTCACTATTTTGATGTTAAATTATATTTGACATATTTTTTTTACTGTTATATTTGTATTAATGTTTGATTCAGACTTATTTAAATTTTGTTGGGAATTTTATATGTAATTGTTCATTTTAGTAGTTTAGCTTAGTTTTAATATATATTTTTTTAATAATATCATTGGATTGACTAAACTTAAAATGACAATGAAAACAGTAGGGTAACATAAAAAATGACAAAATATAAATACAACTAATAAAAGTCATTGATACTAAAATTGTATAAGAAAGTATCAGTTCCATTGGGGTGATTGCACTAATGATATTACTAACTAGTGATACTATAGTAATAGTAATTATTGACACTAAAGTATTAATATTTGTATTCTATTGACACGTAATAATTGTTAGTGAATATTGTTACAAGAGTGTCACAATATTAGTGATACTATAGTGATACGAACTTTTGACACGTAATAATTATTAGTAAATTCTATCAACATAGTGTTATAAAATCTGTAATACTATAATAATAGTAATCCCTGACACCATTTTCATGTGTCACTATTTTTCTAACTGCCAGATCACTGATACTATAAATAAATGTCACTAAAAGTAATTAGTGACATTATTTTATTATCACTAAAGGCCATTTTTCTAGTAGTGTCATGAGTTTGTGTGTTTATGATATGAAAGCTGCTATAATATGTTTTGAAATGGACTTTCTGAGTTTGAAACGGGAGTTGCTTATGTTTTCATGATATGAAGTTTTTGTGTTGAAATGGAGCTTGTGCGTAAGAAATTGAGTGTTTGCAGTGTTGAAATGGAGCAAAGTTGCCATTTTATAAGGTAGAAAGTAGCCATTATTTCATTCTAATGGCTATTTTCTACAGTTTTTTTTTTGTAATTTTTGCTTTTATTATTTCATTATACATATAAAGCCATCCATTTACACATAAAAAGCCATATTTTTCATTAAAGATCATATTTTCCACTAAAAAGCTCACATTTCTCCAAAAAGCCATTACTATTACCTTTAAAGATATCTTATCTACCTAAAATCTAATATGCTCACCAATAACCTCTAAGAGGATGATGACCACCAAGAAGCTACTAACCATAGCCGACCAGGCTTGGGCAACTAAAGGCAAAGGGCAAGGCGACCTCTTAACAAAAGGAAAAGCCTCTAATAAGAGACGATCTCCAAAAATTGATAAAAGACACTCTCTAAACTTCCAAGCAGAGTTGGCCTTATTCCTTAGCTTGTCTAGAACATCCTAACCGCCCCATCTGTAAGGGTTGGACTAAGCAAAGCCTCTCAAACCAGGTTAAAAGTAGAGTTTATAAAAATGAGGACATTTAATCCTCTGCCACCACTTAAAGCACCAGGGCAAGGCTAAAAAACTAAGCTCCACCCAGTTTTATTGATTATTGTGACAAGCTGAACATCAAGAAACAGCTTGAGGAGCAAAAGTTAGCTAAGGATAGGCTATTTAATGATGATGTGATAGCGGGAATCTATCGCCTTCATGGAAGGTAGATAAAATCGTTTAAGGAAAGGAGATCGTCCCCGAAGATCTTCCTCTTACGTCCCTGCACTCCCCACTCACAAAAGAAATTGCTAAGATAGTCACTTCCAATGACTTCAATATGCACAAGATCCTATCTTATGAAGGTCATACTAACCTCGAGAAGCAGCTTGAGTCATATTAAGACCAATTGGCAATTAAAGGCATTACAAATGATACTATTTGTGGAATTTTACTCATACTTTCAAGATGGCAGCCAAGGCCTGGTCCAAGGGTCTCCTAGCTGAGAGGACTCATTATGAGAACAATTGCAGCAGGACTTTTTCACTCAATTTTGATATGCAAGAGAAAAAGAAAAGGCTTCTTAAGATGGTACAATAGGAGGATGAATCTTTAGATAGTTATGTTTAGCAGTTTCACGAGAAAGTCTTACCCACGGGCTTAAATAGTGAGAGAAGAACTCTAAAGATCATCTATAAAAACCTCAAAGACAGGAAGATCTACAAATAATTGATAAAATATTATGAGCCCAAACATATGTAGCAACTTAACATTGAGCTTTTGAGGTCATCGACATCGAGGAATGTTATACCATCAAGAGGCACGAGATAGCCCGACCACTATGGGTGGAATCTGAATCTTCAAGGCAATGAAAGCCTAATTAATGGTGCCTATCATCTTTTCATAGAAATTGCCTATACAACAACCTTCCTCATTCATGGCCCCACCCAAATAAGAGGATCATCCCCAATTGCTTGACCATTATAAAATGAGCATCCCCCCCAATTTTTTTTTTGCTTTCCCCATTATAACGAGCTCAGTACCACTTGATGAAAAATCTTTTTTAGATCGAATATAAAGGGACATTCAAGGCCCCCTGCCGATAATAAAGCACTTAGGACTATAGTAGAGCGACAAATATCAGTTTCATTGGGATTATGACCATACAATTACGGAATACTTTCATTTTAAGGTGGAAATCTAAGCCCTAATCAACAATGGCAAGCTCTAAAAGTTTATTACCAATGTCTGCAAAAAAAAAAGGATAGAAGGGATGCCACCAGTGGCAGTGGCTCCTCAATAGAGGTTTGAGTGGCCAAATCCCTCATCTCTCAATCTAATAATTAATAGCATTAGAAGGAACTTACTCTAGTAAGATCATCAAACCGAGCAAATGAAAGCAATGCTAGAAACACTGCAAATGAAATGGTCGACAGCTATAAGGTCAACTTTAATCATAAAGCTCTTAACTATCTAGTTCAATATGCAATGCCAATTATCTTCTCCGATGATAATGCAGAAGGATTATTTTATTCCTATGATGATCGACTTGTGATTATGTTAGATATCATCTCCCACAATCTTGTAAGAACCATGGTTAACATTGAAAGTTTCGTAGAGATCATCTTCACTGATGCCTTACAAAGAATGAATATAATATCTATGATAATGCACCTACAGGGAGCTCCACTGGTTGGATTTATAGGTGAGTTGGTGATGACTGAGGCGATTGTATCTTTGCATATTACTGTAGCAAATGATTATCACCGAATTATCTATCTTATTGGTTTTTAAATTGTCTACAAGAAAAGTGCCCACAACTATATCATTGGCCGCCTATACATAGTTGCATCTCAATGCACCATCTCCATGCACTACCTGGTAGTGAAATTCTCTAATGCAACAGGGATCGTCACTATAAAAAAAATGTCAAAAGCTACTTGGAAATGTTACTCTAACTCTGCTAAAGGGACCTTCCATATAGCCTTAATAATTCAGATTGAGGTATACTATCTCTAATACTACATATCCCTAAGTAATTAAGGGATCTCTTCAAAATGTGCTCCACTGAAATAAAATAAAATAAGAAGAACCCAAGCTTGTAGATCATTCCAAGGAGACAGTCCCCTTATCTGCCAATAATATCCCATTAAAATTCTAATCTTATGAGACCAACCTTTTATTTTCCAACATCATCCCTTCAAGAGACCAACCTTTTATTTTCCAGTATCATCCCTTCAAGAGACCAACCCCATAAGACTATCCTCTCATTTGTCAATATCGACATACTAGTTGACCATTCATAAGATACCATACCTCTATCTCAGGCTATCCAACATTAGTCCACCCTCTCCTCCACTATCGGTGTTCAGTTAGGCTTTCCACTCATTTCTAAATCTAGACCTATGGGATCGCAACCACCTCACCATAAAAGAGGATGCATTCTACACTCGATCTTAGATTTTCTAAGGATATAGATAGGGGGAACCAGTAGAATCAATAGTGCATGCACAAATATGTTAAAATGAACCTAGTTTAGTTGTTGATGCTGTTTTTCCCGCGTGCCTTCAAACAGTGCCTCGAACCTTCTGCTCGCGACCAGCTCGAGCTCGAGCAGGATTGTTTCCTTCATCCTATTCCACTGTCTTTTCTAGAACGGAGATCTCCCGGACTTGTACTCACAGAAAATAGGGTCAGGGGTAGCCGGGCGAGTTCCGGCGAAAACCCTCCGACGCTCAAGTCAGTAACCGGGTTGTTCTTTTTAGAATCTCCCTTAGTCAGAGAGACCGGAAAGGTGAAAGGGATATTTTTTTTTGCCCTCCCTTTTTAATAAATATGGTGTTTTCAGAGAATCTAGGTAAGGGAAATCAGAATAGGAAGAACCTGTATATCTTTTTTTTTTAGAACCCTTGCGAATCAATTTTTTCAACCCTTGTAACGTACCCGTTCATTTCCTTTTATACTCCATTTTTCCCACTCTTTCTCTCCAAGAGCATTCATTCCCGCATCAGTGGTGTCTGGGTCCCTCTGACAGCCGGGATTGGGGTCATCTTCGCTAGGGATGCGCGGCTGTCTTCTTAACTCGGTTCACGTGGCCAGATCACCATGTCGGGCATGTGCACTAGGAATGATGACACCGTGGGGCATGTGCCGGCCATCGGCAATAGTACCACCACCATACCATGTGGGGCCCTGATCAGACATCTAAAGGTGTGCCAGGGTTCGAGGAAAGCGGGTTGGGCTGCCCTGGGCCGGGTCTTACGCTCCATCCGGTCAATGAGTAAGATGGTCCAGTTGTGCTCGGGGACTTGACTTTCGCAAGCAGAAAAGGAGAGCTCGGGTCTCGATCAACCTCTGAATTCCTCGACCTTGACCAGATTTGACTGAACCTGATGACCTCGAGCAGGTTAGAGAGCTCGGAGCTCGAACGGCTCTGAATCCCTGACCTCGACCAACTTTGACGTTTGATGAGATCGTCTTTGTGCCAGTGGTCGGGACTTCTGCTCGAGCTAGACTGTCCTCGGGGTATTTTATTCGAGCTGGAAGGACCTCGAGGAGACCTGCCCGATATTACCCAAACATTAGTTTTACTATATTTTGCCTGATGTTACTTCGCAAATTGAAAAGTTGTGTTGCTAGTGGATGCTTGTGAGGATAAGCTTATATGAGAGGTTACGCTTGATGATATGTTCTTATTTCTTTAGGTTATTATTGTTTGTGTTATAAGAGTGTATTGAATTTTCATTAGAAAAGACTTTAGGGATCACATATTCAATCTAAGCACTCTACTCTTGCTTGGCATATCTGTAAAACAGAATTCCCACTGACATTCATCTTAAGAAGTATGGTATTGTTATGGCTTACTGTTGTGTTTTATGCCTTTATCTTATGCATGAAAGATATATGATTGGTTGGTTTACACTTTCAAGATGGCTTTTCCTCGGTTGGGCCCAACTATAAAGTATTTCAAATTTTATTTTTCACGGGCTTTATCTTGTTAATTTCATAAGTTGTGGTATGGATGACAATGAGTTTGAGTGGGGTGGGGAGTACTACCTCATTCCTTCTCCCTTTAAAAATTTTGTCTCCATTCTCCACTCTATTACCTAATAAATTTAGTGGGCTAGGGATGAAGAATCCTTATGTGAAGAATGATTTCTCCGTCCCCACTCCATTTCCCATTTACTTATTTTATAATAAGTATATACATATAATTTTTAATAAATTAAAAATTAAAGACATAAACAAAATCATTACCATATTATAAAGTATTTAAATTATTTAAAAAAATTTAAAAGTTTGAAATAATATCTTAAAATGATATCAAAACTATAAAATATTTGGATAAATAATAACTAAAAGATAAAAATATATAGTAATGTTTTAGGATCTTCCTTGTTAATAACTTCATCTTCTCTTTATCATATTCATATAGCCTTTGTATTCTCCATTAATTTTCTGCCTTTTAAAGTGATTTCACATCACAAATCTTAAATTTCTTCTTGGAGTGCTATTATGCTCTAACTCAACCTTTGCTTCATAAACTATTATTGCATCATTATTAAGAATTTTTTCAAGCATCGTCATATCAATAATTTTAGTTGGAACTTGGCTATCTTATTGATTCTCATGTGATTGTCTTGATATTTTATCTTTTATTTATATTTTATAAAAATAAATTAGTTCAACTTCTATACATAATTACATACAACATATCGGAAAAATTATTTTATTATATTAATTATTGTCCTACAAGTTTACAAGATTGTAATTTTTATTGTTCTTCTACAAATAAGCTAAGATAAAATAAGTTTTGTCGGATTGCTTCTTATATAATTCAATACAAAAAGACAAAATAATAGTAATTTTCCATTTGACACGCTAGTAAATAAAGAATAAAAGAAAAGATTGTTTCTGAAATTTTGACTATATCAAGATTCAAGCAAGTTGAAAATGACAAAACATAGTAATGAAGGAAAAAAAAAAAAAAGAAGCAAGTACATATGTCAAGATCAAGCTATAATTAATTCTCAAAGAATCGTTACTGAAAATTCTTGATGATTATTTACTGAAAATTTTTTAAGAATGAGGTTGAAGAGAACGACAAAAGAAAAGAAGAGATAATAATATTTTAGGGTTGAAAAAGAAATTTATTTTATGGATTTTTTTAGTTATAACCTACTTATATTGGGTAAAATAAAAAAAAAATATTTACATATAATAGGGATTGGGGTGAGGATGGGGGTAGGGGTTGGGGTGGGGAGTACAAACCGAAACCTTACCTTATTAAGAATTTGGAGATTATTTTTCTCCCATTCCCCACCCTATTCCCCAAAAATTATTAAAAATTTACCCCATTTGGGATGTGGCCCCAAACCCATGGGAAATTTTGCCATGCCTACTTATGGGTGACTATATTTATGTATATCTTTAGTTAGATTTGGTTAAATAGGCATAAAGCTCTCTTTGATGGGAAATATACTCCAGCTATAGGAGTTATTGTTGTTTGCTCAACATATTTGGTTAAGATTGCCAAATTTGTCTAGGTTATTCTCACTTTGGGAGTGAAAAAATTCTTTTTCTAAATTTGGTGTTGCATTAAGTATTATCGATCTCTTCATGTTTAAATTGTAAGTTGAATTCCCTTGTCTTAATATTGGATAAAAGTTAATACTACTGGCATATTGAAAAGTTCATTACATGTTTCCGCTTGTAAGGTTGTGTTCATCTTATCTTATATGGGTATATAACATTTTGGTTTTGATAATAACAAATCACAAGTTAATAACATTGATTATGCTTCTAAAGTAAAGAAATGAACGATGATTTCTAAAAGCTCTTAAAACATTTTCTTTACAAAAAGGATAGGATTTTACATTTTCAGTAAAAATGAGTTTTTCGTAAGAAGTTAAATTTATTGATAAATGATATCCTGCTTAATACAAATAGCAAATCAGATTAAAAAAATGTGCTTACTAGAACCAATCGGCATCCTGCTCAAGCAAACGGCAAATCGAATATATGAAATTCACTCTTTGGAATCAATTGACAAATTAGATAATGTTAAATGGCAAATTGGGTACTTGAAGTGAATTCTTTGGAATCAAATGGCATTCGGTTCTCCATAAACAGAAAATCGGTTATTCAAAAATTCAAATAACGGCTACAATGGTTACTGTAATCGATAGATCGGTTATGACAACTGCAAGTCGAGTATGTGCAAAAAGTCAATAACGGCTAGTTTCCAAATCTAACTATAAAAATGGTCAATCATATTTAAACATGATGGATTCTATAGTCATCATTGAGCTTGTTATTGCTTATTAAATCTTTTTTAAACTTTAAACTTGTCAATATTTTATTAAATCACACTTTGAACTTTCATTTGTAAAAATGTACATTATGTGAGGGAAACTTTTTGTAATCTTTATTATAAAATCAAAGTTGAGTGATTATAACTGTGATAAATATTTAGGTTAAGAGATTTGGGATAATCTCTTTTTGTAAAGGTTGATTGACAAATTAGAACTTAAGTGTATGCAACTTTGAAGCCTTGGAGGCTTGCTTAGTGGAATCTTCAAGCCTGGTAAGGTTAGAGGCATGGACGTAGGCAGGGTTGGCCAAACTATGTAAAAATTTTTATATTTGATTCTTTTCTCCTTTCACTCTTTATATTTTGAATTGCCTTATTTATATGTTATTGTTTTAAATTCATTTTATATTTGCATTAATTTTTATTCAAGCTCTCATACCAAATGAAATACAAGTTATACAACCCAAGATGGGGAGTAAGTTGGATTTTTAAAATTTAAGCTAAATAAACCAGAAAATAATTTATTATAATGCCTTAATGGAATCAAAGACAATAAATTTAACAATGAAAAAAAATAAAAATAAAAAAGTAAGGGAAAAGAGAGTAAACACAATGATTTTACATGGTTCGATTGCACTTTCAACCACCAAGGTAGAATATATTACCATCAATACTTATTATGCACAAGCTCTTTAGATGAAACAAATCCTTAGAGATTATGATATTATCCTTGATCAAATTCCTATAATATGTGACAATACTAATGCTATAAATCTCTTAAAAAACCCTATTTAACATTCTTAGACCAAGCATATATAAATTAGACATCATTTCTTTAAATCATGTTCAAAGGAGATATTGCATTAGAATTTATCTCTATAGAACAATAACTTGCAGATATTTTTACAAAGACTTTTTATGAAGAACAATTTTCAACAATTCGGCATGAACTTAGGATGATGAAATTTTCACATTAACATCTCTGATTATGTTATTGAGATAATTAAAATTGATTGACGTGTAGAAAAAAAAACAAGTAGCTTGACGTATTGGTTTCCCGCTCAGCCCCCTAAACACTATGACATCAAGGTCGGCAACTCGAAAGGAAACGGTCGGGCCTCAACCAATCTACTTATCTCAACCGATCTATTTATAAGTAATAAGTAAGGGGAAAGCCAAGAATATCGGGGAAACTCTTCTATATAATAGGTATATCCTAGAATCGCCGGCTACCCACCTAAATTTCAATAAGTGATATAGCCGTGTTTACTTCTCATTCACATGTTATACTCTTCCAAGCATGGAAGGAACCTTATTTACACCTACTTGTCCCAAAGCCTACCTATAACCTTTTTCCGTTCCCTACTTTGGTAAAGAAAAGATAGATTTTTTACTCTCTTTCCCTCTTTTACTTGCTCTATAATAGAGGGTTTTAGTTAGTTGCTGATAGAAGGGCACAGTCTTCCAGTTCTCTATTACTCAAGGTTGATGTGGAGTAGATGGATGAACAAACGATGAACTTCAAGGGGATCTTCCATTCCAAGAAAATCTTTAAATCACTTCTTTGTAGTTCTCAATAGATCTTAGATTTTAGGAAAGTGCCTACAACTATGCACTTCCTGCTGGCTTAAATGCAACCATCTAGATGGAATTTTGCTTTAGCAGAAGCTATTTCAGGAGGAGAATCTTTAGATTCGTTATCGGACGGAAAAGTCTTATTTGATCGGGGGAGGAAGCTGTGCCCCTTGTAGTTGAGGTAGATGTCTTCTTTAGCTAAACAGAACATTTCAATACAGCTATGGCAGAGATGGGTTAACTTATATGTTAAAGGTGGTCCCATGGAAAGAGAGTGAAAGCAGTCACTGATACCTTGCTTTGCAAGAGGAGTTGACTTGTGAGGGTCTAAGGCAACCCAGGAAATGGTTGATTTCTCACCAAAATTCAACGGGTGTGGATAGTACTTTACTTCTACTAACAAGCTCGATGTGTGACATATATACCAAACAAAAACCTTTTCCACAAGAATAGCCGACAGAGGAAGTAATTGAGTCAAAATCACGATTAGAGTTAGTCCGGATAATAAGAAGAATCCAATCTGTAGCTAGTCTTGGGATCAAGGCTTCTTTCCTTTACTGAATCAAGAACAGCCGATTCCAGATAAATGATTTTCCCAGCTCAAAGGCTATGACTAATAGATTCAGAGGTACCTAGAAAATGAATAAATGTTCCCATGGTCCTGATTATTGACTAAACTGCCCTTTCTCTTATTTCCTTTCCCGACTCTGAACTAACTCATGCTTGAATGTGAACAAACGATAGTACGGTATTCTACTGATTTGATTACCTTCTTCCCTTCCTTAGAGTATGAATTCTCTCTTGAACCCTAGAACCTTTGGGCGAGGAACTCGAGAAAAGCAAATGTTTAAAGTTTTCGGTGGAACGGGCTAGAGTCGTCTTCTTGCTGTTGTTAAATGTGAAGTTATGACCAGCTTAATAGTAAAGAGCTCTTGTTTAGCAAATGTCGTATTCTAATTTTGCTTGAGCGACCTTCTCTCTTTAAGTTAAAGCAAAGGTAGTTTGGTAAGCCTCGTAATCTAGTATGAATGAAGCATTAGCCTCGTCTCTATCCTTGGACTAAGGTCCATAGACTGGACTTAGTGCAGTGAAGTAGCTTAAGAAACCATAACTGATGACTTTCAAACTTTATTCTGTTAGAATGCATCCAGGGATCGATGAATCCGTTGTCGGAATAAACGTAAGCGCTACTTTTATTCTAACTTTCTCGCCTAGAAGGAATCAGTCTTAAAAAGGGGGAAGAAATGATGGATGAAATTTCTTTTTGAGTGACTACCCTAAGATCTCTGACTTATTCTCTGTTCTCCTTGTGATAAACTGTTCTTATTTCATAAGCAAATGTGGTAACCTGGTGGTATAGTGAGCTCTCTCTCTGGATTAAACTTCAGTCATTAATAGAGAATAGAGGAATCACCTAGCCTAGTATTAGACTAGACTAGCTTAGCCCTCCTTGGGCAGATTGCTTTGAATAGTATAGTTTTATTGCTTTGCTCCGGGAAATAGACTTACCTTATCAGATGCGGGATTACCTGTTGATGCAGCAGATGAAAGAGTTGAATTTGAACAGGCGCACTCACTGAAGGAAGCCTTCCGACCCGAAAGAGACCTATTCCGCTGGTTCGGATTGGGAAAGAGCAGCCCTAGACTCTGGTTCTTAGGTAGGATGCCTACCTATGCTATGTATGATTCATCGGATTCTTCTTAGAGCTAACTATAGGTAAGATAAAGATAACTATTACTCGGGGTTGTTCCCTCTCGGAGCGCCCTTTTATTATTATTTTCATGTATAGAGTAACTTACACAACCCCTTAAAAGAGGGAGGCATGAGCGATGGCTCATTACTGGTATATGGATCTCTTTATCTTTATATATAGTGGTTAGCCTTCTAGAAGCTTCGTCGGAAGCGACTAGTCGCTTCCCGAATGACTCTTTACTTTAGTATATACATCCCCCTTGCATTTATGCTAGAGATGTCTCCAGTGCTATAGGCTTTGGCTTATGTAAATCCAAAATGATGAATGGGATTGTGGCACTCCACTCGCCGCCAATACGAAAGGATGCCGCCGAAAAGAATGGAACGCTGCTTCGCTCTGCTGGCTGAGTCGGATCCCGTATAAAACAAGTGAATGTCCTACGAAATGAAATATTCCACTAGTGCTCTTCCAATATACGTTAGAATCGGTAAAAATCACCATTCGAATAATAAGTTAAATTTATATGGGATCCTCTGAGATACCAAAGTCCAAGATCTATGGTTCCACTTAAATAACGAAAGTTCTTTTGATAGTAAGAAAATGAGATTCCTCAGGACATGACTGAAATCTTGCACACAAACTACACTAAACACGGTATCGGGTTTACTAGCAATTAAGTAAAGTAAAGATTCAATCATACCTCGATATATTTTGATGTCAACCTTTTTACCTTTTTTTATCTTTGTTAAGCTTAATTATTGTACTCATTAGTGTACTCTTGGTCTTTGACTCATCAATGCCATATCTTATGAGTAGATCTTTGACATATTTAACTTAATTGATGAAAATTCATTCTTCGTTTTATTTTATGTGTAGTCTAAGAAAGTATTTCAGCTCTTCCATCATGCTCATCTCAAATTTTTTATTCGTACAAGATGAAAATTTCTTACACAACAACTCATTAGTAGAACAAAAATAAAATCATTAACATAAATTTAAACAATAAGTATATTTTTGTTCCTATGCTTAATGAAGAGAGTAATATTTGCTTTTTCTATTGAAAAAGCATTATCCAACAAGAAATTTTTAAGATTATCATACTATGTTCTAGGTGCTTGTTTTAAACCATACAATACTTTTGATAATTTATGCACATACTTTGAAAATTTATCATATTTAAATCTAAGAAGTTGTTTCACATAAACTTTCTCCATAATGTAATCATTTAAAAAAGCACTTTTAATATCCATTTGATATAAATAAAATACTTATGACATACAAAAGCTAATAACATCTTAATTGATTATAATCTAACTACCGGTGCAAATGTCTTATCGAAATTAATTTCATCTTCATAGTTGTAACCTTGAGGTATTAATCTAGTTTTATTTCTTAAAAATATACTAGATTCATCAATCTTATTCATAAATACCTATTTAGTGCTTATAATAGATTGTTGTTCCGATTTAAGAATTAGTTCTCATACATTATTTCTTACAAATTGATTTAACTCTTCTTGCATTGCCATAATTTGAGATTTATTATTTTCTGGATCCGAAAATGATTTTGGTTCAATTTGAGAAATAAATGCAACATGTTCACAAGTGTTTTTAAAGGATGACCTAGTAGTTATTCCTCTATAAAAATCACTTAAGATTAAATCTTTTTAGTGAGAAGAGACATTCCTCTATTTCTTAGGAAATATTTAAGAAGTACCTTCATTTTGCTCAACATTTGTTTCTTCATGTTGCTTTTCTTGATTTTTAAGTGGTGCATCCTTTTGTTTGTCTTTTGGTTGTTCTTCTTGTAATTGTCCATTTATACCATAATTAACAACAACTTTTTCTAAGAAAGAGGGGTTATACTCATCAAGTGTGACATGCATGCACTCTTATATAACTAAAGTTCTTTTGTTATAAAGTTTATAAGCTTTGCTTAAGTTTGAATATACAAAAAAGATGCCAACATTAGATTTTGGATCAAATTTACCAATATTATCTTTTGTGCTCAAAATAAAACATTTACATCTAAAAATTTTTGAAATATTCAATGTTGAGTTTTCTATCTTTCCAAAGCTTATAGGAAGTTTTATTGAGAGTAGGTCTTATCAACATATGATTTAAACATATCTATTTAAAAAATGATTTTAGGAAGACATTTAACTAAATCATTTTTAAAAATCATTGAGATTAAATTTATGCTTGTATGTCCTAATTCTTTATGCCATAGCCAGTCATCATCATGCAATGTGGAAAAACATCTATCATGAATAGATGCACATTCTATGTCAATAGTATAAACATTTCTATATCTATTTCCAACAAATATAGTATTACAACACATCTAATTTTATAAAAAAAAAATAACTCTACAAACTTTGTTGTATAATTGACTAATAATGATAAAGTTATGTTTCAAATTTTCAACCAAAAACACATTCTTAATTAGGGTAGAGGAGACATTACCGAAATTACTAATTTTGAGAATCTTTCCTTTTAAATTGTTTTCAAAGGAAATATCTCCACCGTTTTTAATCTTGGTAAAAATTGATATCCAAGAATAGTTTCTTGTCATGTGTCTTAAACATCCACTGTCTAAATAATATTTATTCTTTCTCTTCTTCAAACCCTGCGGAGAAACTTTCAAGTTTTAGGTACCAACACATTTTTTATTCCTTGAGTATTAGCAATAGTTCTTTTTAGTACCCAAATATACTTCATTCCATAATAAATATTTTTCTTGACAAGACATTTATTTTTTGTATGACTATTTTGATTGTAATAATAACACACAACTTGATAATTAATAGAGGCACTCTTCAAAAATAATTCTTATAATACTTTTGTTTTAAATTTGGCTTATAGCCAATACCTCTATTGCCAAATATACATTTTTGAGAACGAAATAAATTATTCGATATCTTTTGTCCATTAGTAAACTTTAACACAACATCACTAAGTTCATTATTTTTTTTCCTTAAGTATTGCATTTTTATTTTTTAAATCATCAACAATAGAATTCGCATGCTCAAGAGCAATACTTTCTTTAGGACAAACAAGTTTTGCTTTCTTTAGAACATACAAGTTTATCATGCAAAATTTTATTCTTTAATTCTAAGAATGTAAACTTTGCATTTAGAAAATTATTCATATTTGAAAGTTTTGTCATTTTCTTTTTAAAGAATGCATACTTTTTACCTATTCTCATCCAATCATCAAGTAATTCTTTAAAAGCATCATATGATTCATCATAGGTAGAAGAATCATTTACCTTATCAAGTTCGTTAACCGATTCATCTCTGTGTATCATGAGAGCTAGATTTGACATTTCTTGGGGATCTTCATCGCCGCTTGTTTCTTCATGCCTGTCATCCCATGTAACCACTATGACTTTATTCTTAAGCTTGTTGAGAATAGGGCATTTTGATCGAATGTGTCTACGCTTCTTGTATTCGTAGCAAGTGATTAATTCATTCTGCTCCTTTTGATTTTTCTAGTTTCTGAACTTTCCCCGCTCACTAGTTTTCTTATAGAATTTTTTGAATCTCTTGGCCAGTATAGCTATCTCTTCATCATCTAGTTCGTTTTCCTCATCATTCCAATGTTTAAAAGCTTTTAGAGCAATGCTTTTCTTCTTCTTGTCCTCATTTCGTTTCTCTGTTGCTAAATCTTCCTCATAAGAAATAAGAGAGCTAATTAAATCATCAATAGACAAAGTGTTTAAATCCTTAGTTTCTTTTATGGCTTTTCTTTTAAGTCTCCGTTTAGTTAAAAGTAAACTAAGCTTGATAATTTTACTATCCGAGCCTCCCAATGTTTTAAAATCTTACAGTTGACTTCCAATGTGTCAATAAACCTTTACAACAAGATATTATCTTTCAATCTCTTCACTTAA
The DNA here is from genome assembly GCA_025617385.1 of Murraya koenigii. Lineage (NCBI taxonomy): Eukaryota > Viridiplantae > Streptophyta > Magnoliopsida > Sapindales > Rutaceae > Murraya > Murraya koenigii. Next base: position 17,080,902 of record CM046811.1, read on the forward strand.
ATTTTTCTCACGTATACACTCACAAATATTTATAATGGATTCAAGGATTACAACAAAATACTCTTTTTTAAAGTGGATATAGAAATGATAATGTTGTGCAAATTTTATTGAAATCAGAGGCTCACGAATCTATTGAAGTATAGATTAATGGTGATGAGTGTCGATCCCACGAGGAGGTTAATTTTAATTATGTAAAGTTATTATTATTCTTTATTATTTATGCTTTTTGTGAAATTTCCTGTTTTATTCTATCCTAAAATTGAAATTGAAATGGTGAGAATAAATTGGGAATTAATCAATGGAATAAAGTGCTTGGGCCTTAGAATTCACACTCAGCATTTTACCATGGGCTTAATATTCCTTTTTAGTTCCAATTAATTTATGAGGGGGTATTTCCACTCCTCATAAACCTAACTCTAATAAATATGACATCAAGTACTCATTGTTCCAGGAAGAATAATCTTATGTTAAATATGATATCAAGAACACGTTGTGCCAGGTAATAATAATGTAACTGTCAACAAGGTGGCAAGACTATCCACTAATTAACCTAGATGAATTTTATGTCAACAATGGGTTAAGACCTACTACATAAATTAGAGGGAGGTTTTCCTCTAATAAATCTAGTATAAAGTACTCACCATGCCAAATAATAATAATCTTCCACTAGGGAGCCGATATAGCAGTACAATATCTAGACACGATTATTACTATCTATCTATAATAAGTCAAAAAAATTTAAATAAATTAGAGAAAGTGAAAATAAACTTACCAAATTAAGCGCATAGATCATGTTGAGCCTTCACCGTTAACCCAAGCTTGGAAATAAATTAGCTACTCATTTTATAACTAGGGATAAAATGAAAATTTTATTAAAATACAAAGAAAATACAAGATGGAGAAGGAATTTCAGAAAATAGAGCTCAAAAATGAATTCAGAAGTGTCAAATTAGTAGGGGAAGCCCCCTATTTATAGATACAACGAGTAAATCATGACCATCGAATGAAAATAATTCAGATGCCTAGGATTGTGCCACGTGGCACTCTTTGATTGGTTGGAACACATCACCAGGGCTGTCATGGCCTATCTATGCATGTATGGTAAGTGCGTTTTTCAATCCACTAACATTCTGCTACGTCATCGATCAATGCAAAAGGCAACAAGTATGATTAAGTGCATTGCATATATTGTAAGCTCATTTTTTGGTCCAATAGACTTCTGCTACATCATTGATCAATGACAAGTCAGCAGTCCACGATACGTCAGTAGTCAACGCCACGTCAGCAGTCAACGCCACGTCAGCAGTCAACACCACGTCAGCGAGGCCCACTAAAATCTTAAAATCATAATTTTACCTTTTATATCTTTTCTAAGATTTTCAGCTGTTCTGAGTTCAAAAATGCTGTCCGTTTTGCTGTCCGACTTCTTGTTTATTGAGAAATGACTAAAATACCCCTAAAATATATATAAGTATTAAAAATACACATAAACATAGACAATTAAATATCAAGGGACTTAAAATACATAAAGGTAGAGATGTTAGTGACACTTAGAGTGTAAAATAATGATTTTACTCTTTATAAATATATACTCTCTAGTACTCAATAGATAACACAATGGAGATTTTATATATGATGATTTGCAAAATAGAAGCTCAAAATATGTTGTATAATTATATTATTTCTTGCAAAAGTTCTTAAAAATGAATTGGATTTGAGTTTATATAACTTGGACACAAAAACTTGCCGTTATTGATAAAAATAGCAAGCGGCTAGCCTCTTAATTAACTGGATCGTCGCTTAGTACAATGCAAGTTACCATTACAATTTTACTTGTGCTACAATAATACTGTTTCAAAAATTATAGTTTTGCCTAAAAGTTTTGGTAATTTGAATATGGCCCAAAACATAAAAAAAAACTTACAAAAATGTGCATTTTTAAAATTTCTATAAAATTCTCGTTATTCTCAAAATTTTTTAAAATTATTCTATAGCCCAAACCTATATAAGAAGTTTCAAAAAGATTTTTTCTAGAATTTTAATCTATTGTTATTGAATTCAAAGTTATCAAAACTTTTTCAACTTAATCCAAAATTTGAAAATACCTAAATCCATAAAATATTTGTCTTATAAATATAAGTTTTTTAGTTTATAAGAAAATGTTGCTTATAAAATAAATAATTTGAGCTTCTCAAATGCTAAACATGCATATATGAATCCATACTGGCTTTAGAAGAATTTATCGCAATATTAACTCCATTGAGTTAAATTTTGTTATTAATCAAGCTGTTATCCATTGAGTGTGCTGAGCTTGATTTCAATTGATTCACTTGCATAAAAATTATCTTTTAAGAACTAGTGAAAATGTGAAATACAATATTAACCAAATTACAATATGTGTAACCCTTTAGACAAAATTTTTAAAAATCCAATTCACCCTCTCTTTTGGGTTGTATAGCTAGTATTTCAGTTTAGAAATAGTGAGGGAGAATTTTTAAGTTGTTTTTTTGGAGTTGATGGCTATTATCTTAGCTATTGAGCATGCTTTTGTTCAAGGTTGGACGTTGTTATAGATCAAACGTGATTTTACTTTAAATGTGCTTCATCGTCATAACAAGTAGCTTCTGCCCTATGGTTTATTATTCATCAATAGAATAATTGTATTGCTCTAATGGATTCCATGACGATTCGCTTTTCATATATCTTCAGGGAGGGTAATAGTGTAGCTGATAGTTTGGCCAATTTAGATGTTTTGTGCATTCTTTTACTTGGTGGGACTCTACACCCTTTTATGTTGCTTTTCTTTTGCATGAAAAATATTTTTACACTATCTAGCTATTGTGTTAAGCTACCTTTTGTAATTTTTGTTAGGATGTTTTTTTTTCTATTTATTTTTTATTTTAATAAAATCTCCTCAATTTAGTGAGGTTTCATCCAAAAAAAAAAATCTCCCATAGAATTAAGAAGTTTTCTCACAAGCTTAGTGTACAAAGATGTTTTTCTCACAGGCTTAGTCTTGATCTTATATGTTACTAAATCAAACAAAGCATTGTACATTCACTTAAGAGCGTTATGATGCCATTGACACTAAAGTAGACAAGATCCTGTTAGTCTATATGGCTATACAATATATTGGTTTTGATTATAACAAACCACATCATTTTGGATAATTTAAGAGTTACATCTTATGATTTTATGAAACAAGGAAATAAATGTGTTTGAAACAAAATTATATAAATTCTTATATTAACCAGATAATTGAATTAAATAAATGGCTAATTAAAAATCTCAAATGTGCATTTTGGAAATAAACAAGTTAACTGGATAAGCTAAAGGGTCAACCAGTTTCAACAATATGCTCACTAGAAGAGAAATGGTGAGCCGATTTCTGAAGCAATGAAATAGCCAACCGATTTTAATTATCAAGTACAAAAATTTTTTTAATACAAACAGCTAATCGCATAATGAGAAGCGGCAAATCATTTATTCAAAAATGTAAATATTTGACTTTAACAGTAACTACAAATGGCATACCAGATAACATAAATGGCAAGCCGGTTATTACAAAAAAGTCAATAATGACTAGTTTTTTACTCCAACTATAAAAATGTTTATTCAAATCCAAATCAATGGGGGATAACAACACTCGTCATAGAACATTCAAGAGCAATCTAAGCTTAAGGTTTTGTAATCATTTCATTCACACATTGAGCATTCATCTTATAATTAAATATATTGTGTGAGAGAAGTTGTTTTGTAATTTTTTCTTGTAAAAATAAATTGAGTGGTTGTAAGTATTGAGATATATTTGTGTTAAGAGATTGAATATAAAATCTTATTGTCAAGATTCCTTAACACTTTAAAAGTCTAGTGTAAGTGTTGTTGAAGCCTTGGAGATATGCTTAGTAAAATCCTCAAGCTTGGTGAGTTTAGAGGCGTAGATGTAGGCACGGTTGGCCAAACCACGTAAAAATCTCGTGTTTGCATTTCCTTATCCCCTTTTTTACTCCACTGCACTTTAGTTTTTTGATTTCAAGTTTAGTTAATCTAATTTAATTGTGTTTAATTTTAATTTAGTAATGTTTTTAAAATCCCAATTCACCCTCTTCTTGGGTTGTTTAACTAGTATTTCATTTGGTATCAGAGTAAGGTTCTCTTATCTTTTACTTAAATGTCTAGAGCTAAAAATTTATAGTAACCCAAAATGATACCACATTTAGAGAAGGGCAATCTACCACTAAGTCAGCTGTTCTTTGATGTTAATGACTATCTTTATTAGAAAACTAAGATGAGAATTTATTTACAGGCCTTAGATTGCGAAATTTGAAAAATCATTAATGATGGACCATTCACGCCTATAACAAAAAATGAAAAAGAAAAATATATCCCCAAATCATCCAATCAATATACTTAGGAAGAGAAGAAAAAGTTATCTCTAAAATCCAAAGTTATGAATGCTTTATTTTGTTCACTTGATAAGAAAGAATTTCATTGAGTGTCTAGTTGCAAAAGTGCACAAGAAATTTAGAACAAATTTAAAGTTGTCTATGAAGGAACAAACTAAGTTGAGAAGTTTAAAATTAGTGGATGCACTCAACAATATGAATTATTTCAAATAGAATAAAAAGAAAGTGTCTATTCTATGTACATTAGGTTTACAGACATTGTGAACACTTTATGAGCCATTAGGAAAACTTTTTCTAATAGTGAAAAATTTAAGAAAATTATTAAGTCACTTTCTACTGAATGCATCCACTAATTATTAAGTCACTTTCTACTGAAAACAGTTGTCATAAAAAAAATTATAATTATAAAAAAAAGTTAATAATATATAGTAAATATAATTTTTATAAAATTATTAAATAGAATAAATTTTTTATCATACAACTGAAAAATTATATTAACATAGTACAGCAGTTTGTGTTTATCAAATACTTTAATATTGTAACTTAAAAATTATAATTGCCCAACTACAATTTCAAACATACCTTTTATCTCAGAAGAGATCTTTAGATGCGAGGAAACACCCCGTACTTATCTAAAGGGATCTCCCTTACAAGAATACCCCATACAAAAGAAAGGAGCATAATCTCTGTTTCGGAATTCCTGAAGTCATCCTTAAGCGATGTCCGCAATGTAGAAACGAAGCTTTAATTAAGACAAACATATAGAAATAACTACAGTTAGAAAGAACACTACAAAATGAAGCAAAGCAACAAAAAGGTAATAATCTGACCGAGTCGAGCGTGTTTCAAATAAGTATTCATTCTCGCAACACAAATAAAAACATCACATAGTCAATATGGGATAATATGAAAAAATAAAGCAAAGTTAAGGCTACCACTAAGCAAGCCAGATAATACACACCGTATTATTAACTTTGCTATCATCGTCCTTATTCTCAGCAGTATCTTCATGCATCATGGAGCCAAATCTCACATGGCAATGATATGATCCCACAAGCACCGTAACGAGCGATAAGGGCCCTATGCATGATAGGGACAACCCGACATAAAGATGAGAAACCTCGCAATCTCCACAAAAAGCGAGAAGGATACCACGCATGAGGGGGACACATGATGATGAGATGAGCACAAATGAACTACGTACGTTAGGGACCATCCTACATGGCAAGCTGTTCAACGTCGAAGGTGACTTCCAAAGTCAAATCGCTTGACGACCAGAATCGCCCCGTGCCCTTCTATCACAAAAAACGTCTCCGAAGAATTAAAAAATAAAAGCCTCAGCAAAAAGCAAATGCCTCAGATACAACAATAAAACATAAAATCGACCTCTTTGACTCTGAAGGCGTTGCCTGAATGGTAATAGAATAGGTAATAGTTCTATTAAAACTGAATTCGGCTTAAAGAATATTTCATTCATCCCTCGAAAAGTAAAGGCATCACATTGTCTACATGGGTTGGATATCCAGCCAAATTAATTTTGGGCCACTATCAAGCAAGCCCAAAGTAGTGCTCATCAGATTTTGAAATAAAATACAACATAAAAATAAATTACAAACTTCGACAGTCTATAAATAAACAGCAGTAACATTGGCCACAGCATGATCCCTCGCCCGTGTACTCTCCACATTTTTGCTCTCCTGTCGCACCCCTTATCTCCAACATTTTTGCCTGCAATGACATCCTCTGTGCCTGCATCTCCCGTATAGGTTGTTCGGCAGGGGTTAAATTTGGATCGTGGGAAGCGTTAGCACCTTCGGGATCATCCCCATGAGAACCTAAGGAATATCCCCCATCTTTCGCAGACGATCCTGGGATCCCCCCATATGACGAAGCGTTTCCAACACTTGGGCATAAGAAATATACGGGGGATGTTTTTTTTTTTTTTCCACAACTACGTCGAGATGATTAACTAGGACAATGTATAAGCAGTTCAACACTATGCCTTGAGCCCGCTGCATTAAATCAAGTGCTTTCTCTTATGCCCTCCCCTTGGCCCTCTTCTTTTCATCGCGAAAGTAGTCCAACTGCTTTTTAAAGGAATCTCATTCCTTGCGTGACCGTTGACAAAGCTCACTCACCTCCTTGTGGAGTCTCTCCACCTCAAATGACTAAGGTTGGCAAAATGCTAGCTCTGGATCGGATTTGGACTTGTCCGGGACCACCCCGATTGATAAAACAACTGCCTACACCCGCCCGGTATTTTTACATATGGGTAGGTCTTGGCCGGCACCTCCCCTGCATGGGTTTTTAATTTGGGCTTTCCCCTGCTGGATATTAAATTTAACAACAAATTATAACAAATTTTATATAAAATAACAAATAAAAATTGTTTTAATCTAGTGTTGTAATACCCCACTGATAAATATGGTAATTTAAATATAACTGTAATATCCCACTTATAAATAAAAGATGGTGATTTAATTATTTCAAATCTTATTAATTTAAATAAGAATACTGTTTACTTACGAGTTTACAAAACAAGTAGAAAATCTTTGTTATAAAATATATGACATATGTAGCTAAGCCCATCCTAATCCCCTGGTCAATAAGCACATACGCACTTTGTCTTGGCAAGAACTTAGCGTCGGATTGATCTATTCATCATTACCTACAATGTAAGGATTACATGAGCTAAATGCTTAGTAAGACAATACTTGTATTAATTTTATGCACATAAATAACCTTATGAATATTAAGGTCTAAAATAAAAATCTTAGAACATAAAATAACTTTATTAGGGGCCTTGGTATGTTGCACCCTGAATTGAATTTTTTATTTCTTGAATAACTTGCCCTTGGGTCTAAATTAATTGTTGGTCTTTTGAGCGTTACGTATCGCCGTCTCCAAAAGAATATTCTTTTTCTTAATCCTCAGTGTTTGCCCTTTTTGGAAACTTTGTCATCCTAGTACTACAATAACCTATTTTCAAAACTTATCTTTTTAAAATGCATTCTTCACTCATAAAACATGCATGCGTACATGCAACTTATGTTATTTCTAAAGTTCATAGACACATCATGTAATTATGGAATAAGCATATAATGATTAGTTATCGTGTAATATAGGCAGTAGAGCCGACCATATCTACTTTAAATAATAATTAATTACAAAATAGGTGGCATAGCCGACCATATAAATATTAAATAATAAACAATCATAATATAGGTGGTATAGTCGACTATATCAATATTAAACAATAAATATTCACAATATAAGTAGCATAACCAACCATATAAATATCAAACAATAAATAATTATAATATAGGCGGCATAGCAGACCATATAAATATTAAATAATAAATATTAATAAAATACATGGCATAGCCGACCGTATAAAAAGTAAATAATAAATAATCAAATATAGGTGGCATAGCCAACCATAACAATTAAACATAAATATAAAAATCCTTATATTACAGTTGAAGTGTTACTTATCTCTTAACCTTGACTTTCCTAGATTTTATTTATTTTTGTATTAACTTGAAGATTTCTCCTCTACTCTTAAATGTTTGTAACTTATAATAGAAGATAATAATTTTTTTTTTTGGGTGGTAAGAAAAATGAAATGGTTAGGGGTATTTATAGAGTTTCCTAAAGGAAATAAATTGCTAGGATTTTTCCACCAAAATTCTAAATCAATGCTAGAAATTCATCCTTGCAAAAATATTTGGCTTATGTCATCGCTGATGCATTATTGATGTAAACAGTTATGTAATTGTCATTCTAGAATTTACCTATAGTAAGGTGGTAAGTTATGATAAATTAGAATTTACTTACGATAATTTATGGTAACTTTTAGATTTTATCCTATAGTGGCCTATTGTAAATTATAATTTACTGAAGTATTTTAAACTTAAGGAAATTTATAGGCTTAAAGATTAATTCTACGAATTTAAATAAGTTGTACCTCACAATTCTTTCTCCCTTAAGGAAATTTTGTCTTCGAAATTTATTTACCGAATAATTCAGGTTACTTACTCTTCATCTTTTCTTCACGTTCCCATGTTGCCTCCTCCATTGAGCTATTTCTCCATAGTACTTTAACTAAAGGAATTTTCTTGTTCCTTAACTCTTTCACCTTCCTATCAAAGATTTGTACTGGACATTCTTCATAGGTTAGGTTTTCTTCTAGTTGAAGAGGCTTATAATCTAGCATAGAAGAGGGGTCTGGAACATACTTCCTTAATATGGAGACATGAAAGACATTGTGTATTTTTGATAATGATAGTGGGAGGGCAAGTTGATAGGAAACATTGCCAACACATTCAAGAATCTAAAAGGGCCCAATAGACCTTGGACTTAATTTTCCCTTTTTTTTCCAAACCTTATCGATCTCTTTTACTAGTGCAACCTTTAGAAATACCTTGTCACCAACTTAGAATTCCAAAGGCCTTCGTCTTTTATCTGTATAACTTTTCTGTCGACTTTAAGTAGCCTGTATTCTCTGACGTATTTTCTTAATTGCCTTAGATGTTACAGCAACTAAGCCGGGTCCAAGATATTTTCGCTTGGTCGTCTCATTCCAATGGATAGGCGATTGACGCTTTTTACTATATAGAGCTTCATAGGGTGCCATGCCAATTATTACTTGATAGCTATTATTATATGCAAATTCTACCAAAGGTAGATACTTGCTCCATTATCTTCAAAAGTCAAAAATACATCCTCACAACATATCTTTTAATGTCTGGATCGTTCTTTCTAACTGGTCATCTGTCTAATGGTGAAATGCTGTAATAAATTTTAACTTTGTTCTCATAGCTCTATATAGTTTTTCCCAAAGTGTTAAGGTAAACCTTGTATCTCGATCAGAAATAATAGAAATGGTACACCATGCAGCCTTACTATCTCTTTTATATATATGTATCTGCCAATTGGTCCATCGTGTATGTCATTTGAACAGGCAAGAATTGAGCAAACTTTGTGATTCGATCGACGATCACCCAAATGGCATCATGCATTTTGTAGTTCTTGGAAGACCTACAACGAAGTCCATGGTGATTTCTTCCCATTTCCATTTAGGAATTTGATTAGATTCAAGAAGTCCTGCTAGTCTTTAATACTTTGCTTTGATTTGCTGATAAGTAAGACATTACGCCATGAACTTGACTATATTTTTCTTCATTCCAGGCCACCACTAATGCTTCTTTAAGTCTCTATACATTTTTGTTGTATCAGGATGAATTGAATACGGAGTTGCATTAGCATCCAGTAGGATCTCCTTTTTTAGTTTTTCATTATTAGGTACGCATATCCTTTCTTTAAACAAGATGATCCCATTTTCTGACTACTTGAATAACGTCTCCTTCCATGAACTGGATTCCATCTTTATATTCTTCAAGTAAGGATCAAACTTCTGTCCCTTCTTTATCTTTTCTAAAAATAGTATAGGATGCATGCTCATGCAAAACGGAAAAGTCATTGCATATGCTTCTAGACAGCTGAAGAATATAAGAAAAATTATCCAACACATTATTTAGAGTTGGTGAGAGTAGTCCACGCATTGAAAAATATGGTATCACTATCTAATGGGGGTGCATTGTAAGATTTACACTGATCAAAAGAGTCTTAAGTATTTCTTTACATAAAAAAAAAAACTGAATATGCGACAACGGCGATAGTTAGAGCTTGTTAAAGGCTATAACTGCGAGATAAACTACTATATTGGGAAAGCAAATGTGATGGCAGACGCATTATGCCGTAAGTCAAGCCTATCATCTCTAACGATTCTACCTAAGCCACTGCAAAATGATAAATACAAGGCAGAAATTGAATTGGTAATGAGGAAATTGGCCTACATGGCACTTTATTTAACAAATTTATGATTGACTTTTATTTGATATTATTAGGTAAATTATTGAATTTTTAAATTATATTTTAAATTATTGAAATCTAATTTTTGCAAATCTGGATATTCGGGATATCCGCCCGCAATCCGTGCGGATATTACCTGCATCCAGATTTGCAAAAAAAAAAATATGCTGATCTAAATGTCAATCTAAACATAAAATTGTTAAATCGGATCCAAATCTAGATCTGGATTTTGCCATCCCTAGAAGGAATTATTTACTTCTAATTAAGGCTCGAATTACAATGTCCTAATCAAGGCAATCGTCTTTTAACCCTAATCAAGAGTCGAATTGCACTGCCCTAATCAAGGCAGGAATCATATAGCCCTAATTATGGCTCGAATTACACTACCTTAATCGAGATAGGAATCATGCAGTCAAAGTCAAGGCTTGAATTAAGTTGATATAATCAAGGCAAACATCATATTGTCCTAATTAGAGTACGAATTATGTTGCCATAATTGCAGTAAGAAACATGTTATCCTAATCAGAGTATCGATCATACTGCCTTAACCGAGGGAGGAATCACACAGCTTTATTTAAGATATGAATTAATTTATTATATAACGTGCAAATTAAATTGCCTTACAAGGCGAGAATTACACAGTCCACTGAAATACAAAATATACTACCATTGAGGCATGAGTTTACGCTACACTCTGGGAAATGTTCAAAGGAGCACAAAAGCTTGCGATTCAATAAACCATGATCTATAGCATCCTAAACAGAAATGTAAGTAATCAAATTGTTACCGTTTGGCCAATGTGTACATAATAGGAAGTTGCTACCGTCTGGATGAAGGAATAAGCAGGCACAGAAAATCCCAACTTGCAGGATAAGTAAACATAAAAAATCTCGACCTGAGGGAATAAGAAAGCATGTATAATACAAACTCGAAAGCATAAATAGATCAATAGCAATGTAGAATAAGCAAACACGAATTACTATCACATGAGTAAGGAGAAGCATTTCTCGATGTCTGAAAAGTGATTTTCGATAAACATTAAAGTTCAAAATGCAGCAAAAAAAATCTTGAATTCAAGGTAGAAAGTTTAAAAGAACTTGAAATAAAAAAGCATTACATGCCAAAAGTACCACATGATAGTAAGACAACACACAAAATATTACAAGTTTAAGAGCTGAAACTGCTGGGTACTCAGCTGCAAAGGCCTCAATCATACCCTCAACTCCTTGAGGAGGAAAAGGAAGGGCCTGTATTGGGTTTTCATCTTCTTGAGGATCTTACTCATAGCCTCTGCTTTTAATATTAGGTGAGATTTGATCAAGTTGGTTGGGGATAGAAAATCTTTATATGAACACGAGTTGACTATAGCAGTCTGAACTTATAGACGTAGTTTCTCCTTAATGTTTTAAGCCACACTCCAAGAAACTGAAACATAAAAAAATGGAGGTAAAGAGAAATAGATCTAAAATTGTAAATGAAAATGCAATGAAAAGTAAATAATTTAGGGGGCAAAAACGAGAAGGAACATGAATGTTTCCACTAGGTGTTGGTAGGGCTGGGCAATTTCGAGTTAGGATCGGGTTCGGGTCGACCCGATCGGATTTCGGGTAAATCGGGTAGTCGAAAATTCCACCCGATCTTAACCTAAAATGCAAAGCCGAATTCGGATCAGATCGGATCAGATTTAAAAATATTATTATGATCGGGTTAGGGTTGGGTCAAATTCGGGTCAATTCGGGTTAAATTGAGTTAAGGTCGGGTTACGGTTGAATTAATTCGGGTCGGTTCGGGTAAAATTTTATTGGGGTCGGGTCGGGTAAAATCCGGTTTATAGATTTTGAATTTTTTTTTTTTAACTTTTTAATTTTTTTCTCATTTAGAAGTTTGAACTGTTAAAATTGCTTTTGAGCTATTGTTTTTAATTTTCAAGTAACCAAAAGAAAAAGGAAAAATTAAAATCAACACAAAATCTAAAATTAATAAAATTTAAAATTAACACAAAGTTTACCTAATAAAAATTAAAACTAACACAAAGTTCAAACTTAATAGTCTTTTTCGTATAATGTCCATTGTCCAAATATTAGCCCTTAAAAATTAAAACACAAAGTCAAAGTTTTAACATAAAATCCATAACACACTAAAATTTAAACACAAATCACAAAGTGTCAAAGTCCATAAGAAAATTAAATTATCACTAATTCAAAATATGAAAGTAACAAAATATGAAATTAAATATATGAAAGTAACAAAACAATTAGTAATCACTAATTCAAAAATTAAATATAAAATACTATTGACATAATCCAATTAGTACAATAAATTAATTCAAATACTTATTAATTTAATTTTATGAAACTTATTTAATTCAAAATTATCATCGTAATATTTCTAATTTTTTATATGATTAATTAATTTATACAATCTAATTATCTACATCCTAAAACTAAAAGTATAATAAAATATTATTTGCATATTTATATCTTAATTCTTATTATAAAATCTTAAATTTTATGCCCACTTACATGTAAGTATGTAACTTAAGTACTTAATGTCAACTTAACATAAATTAATTGATTGAATTAGTTAACTTTTGTTGAAATTAAATATATTGCACCACATATCATATATAACACAATATTTAATTTTAAAGTATTAATTAATTAATCTACTTAATTTATATCCATAATCTATTAAAAAATATATTAACAATTAGCAATTAACAAAAAAAAAAATCAATACAAGAATAAAGATTTATTATTAAAATTTCTTATTTGATATTATACATATAATTATATATTACATATTATTAAACTAATTAAGTAATTATCAATTTAAAATATAATATATAATATACTAAAGTATTAACATAATCAATTTAAAATTCTTTTTATATTTTTTTCTTTTTTTTTTTTAGGTCAACCCGATCGGGTTTTCGGGTCGGATCGGGTCAAACCCGATCCGAACACAACCCGATCGGGTTTTAAAAATTTAATCCGATCGGGTTATATTTTTAACCCGATCCGATCCTAACCCGAATTTCTTCGGGTCGGGTATTTTGCCCACCCCTAGTGTTGGAGCCATTTGGCCCTAGTTGCCCTCAACAAAGAAAAACATGCTTTCAATTGCCACCTAAAGTGGGGAGGTCTATTATTAGCTTCTTTTACTTTGAGCTGGTCATGAAGTGGTATCCGCCATCATCCTTTGGACGTCAACTGATTCAAATTCTTTACCCCATCCACAGTAGGCTCACCCATGTAACACCTCCTCCACGAGATAAACAAACCAGGGAGAACTCTTCATCAATTTAGGTTAAGTTGGCCTGGAGCCAAGTTCATTCGTCTTAATTTTTTAATAAAATAAGGTTGGAGAAACAACCTAAAGCCTAATTTAAAGCACTCTAAGTATAAGGTCATATATCCTCTTAGGAGGGGCAGAGTTAGGAGTATTGCCTTTACCAGGAATCCTATAGTTGATACCATTTGGAATATTATATACCTTTCTAAGTTTATAATCTAAGGGGTAGGAGTCAGCTTCAGTCCTATGCCTGAGCTTCCTTTTCTTAATTGGCTTGGCCTCCTCAAAGATTTCTTCTTCGCTACTACTCTCCTCGTCAATATCCTTTTCTCCACCTACACTAATGGTTCGACCAGAGCCCAACTCTTCCTCACTATTCTCCTTACCAGATCTACTCTCACTAAATGGGGACGAACTCATTCGTGTCATTTTCTTAGGATTTTCTCTGATGCTAGACGTGCTTACATTTTCTAAGGGGATATAAGGGTTAAAAACCAGATCTTTGAGCAGGTCGGGTAAAATGCATAATTCAACCTCATTGTCAACCTCAATTATTTTTTCCTTCCCTTTCGACATTGCAAGAACAAAAAAGAAACCAGAAATCCAAATAAAAACAACTGAGCAAGGTTAAAGCAACAATAGCCAGTAACCAGTTCAGAAAGTAGTACATAGGATAACTTGAAATCGATGAAATGATAATAGCAGTAGTGACAGTAAAAGAGATGAGTTTAGTCGACTTAAGAAAATAAGAAAGAAAAGGAAAAGAAAAAAGGGATCATGGATTTATAAAGAGAAAATAATTTTTCAGACAACAGGCACGTCGTCTGAAGAGACGTGTCTAGAGAACCCAAAAATTACCATTTCAAAATTCAAATACTTGGCTAGGCCACGTCACCCTAATTTAAACTGAGGTTATGAAGAGTCAAATCAATGGAGGCATCTAGAATACAAAGTCGTTTGTTCCTAGTCGAATTTTCTTTTTGGAATTTAAAAACGAGCAACAATGGCTTAATAACTCTTTGAGTACACTTGCGGTCTCATGAGCATTAGCAAACCTCGACCAGCCAGGTTATTAAAACTACAAAGTATCTTTAGTTTCTAGTTTTATCTCGTTTCACTCATAATTTTATAAACAAGAGAATTAGTATTTAGGTGTTGAAAATACAATGACCAGATATCCCCGTGCAGAATTAACTTGCGTCATTCTAAAATGATGCTCATAAGAAATGATATTTTGAGAAACTGATTGTCTAGTTCTGAATAAGAGACCGATGTGAGAACTTGTGAAGAGACTAAAAATAAGTTGATCCAAAGACTCAGTCAAGAGTCTACCAAAAAGCCTCTTCAGAGAATTCAGGCACAATGCCCACGTACAGACAGTTATCCCACAATCCACTAACTACCTTATAACTTGCGCATTCAGCTCGCATTTAAGGGACATAATCGATTAACCAACTGACACCCGCATTGTAAAGGAGGAATTGCAATTTTGGATGTTTATAAAAGTCTCAGAGAAAGCCAAATCAAGTATACTTGAATATTAGGAAAAATTCTTTCTTTTTCTAGTTTATTCTTCTAAAATTAAGTAAAGAGTTCTATTTTATTTAGAAAAATATAAAAAATAAAGACACAAAAAGTGTGGCATAAATTTTTGCTTAAAAGTCCGATAACTGACTTGAGCGTTCGAAAGTTCATAACTTTTTATTACTTATTGTAAACATAAGTGAACTTGAAAAGGAGAATTTGTAAGAGTTAGTATTTGCTCAAGGAGAAGAAGTACAAATAGAAATGTCTCCCACCAAAAGACAAATTCAAGTGTTAATATGGACTTGAAAATGAGAGTTTGTGAGAATTGCTTAATGTAAACATAAGTGGACTTAGAAAGGAGAGTTTGTGAGAGTTGGTATTGCTCAAGGAGAAGAAGCGCAAGCAGTAATGTCTCCAACCAAAAAATAAATTCAAGTGTTAAGTAAATACCCAGTCGCAACGACGAACTCGACCAGATTTATGTATTAACAAATCTAATTAATGTAGTTTCATAATCTTGGAGAAATAATTTTTAGGCAAAAGGAAAAATTTGAAAAGGATAAATCAAAACCCATAGTATAATGATTTAAGAGAGACCACGAACCTTACAAACTAAGGACATTCAAGTGGCACACACACATTTAGATGAACAAACTGTATCAATCTATTTGGATAACAAACGAGATGAACTGGAATCAAATTAAGTTATGATAACAAAGAACACACAGAATTACGTGGTTCAGTCTTTTGCAAGATCTCGATCCACTGATGAAACCGCCAATGACAGCTTTATTTACGATTCACGGATTAAGTTACAAGATTATAAAACTGAGATTATAGAGAACAAGGCTAAAATTTTTCTATAAATCTCTCTATATAACTCTTTAGAATCTTGGCTAAAACATGGTGGAAACTTAGCAACCAAGATTGTATAGATGATTAACATGCTTTCCATGACCGTTATAATAAACTGAAGCTACAAGCTTAGTTATGTGAGCTCGTTTAATTCTGTTTTGACTATTGATCTTAGGCAGTGTTTATTGATCTTCTGAAGTGTAAGGGTAGATAAAACTCTACAATTGACATTAGAGGTTAGTTGCTAATAAAGATCTAACTATAGCGTAACAAAAGATAGATTTAGAGAAGTTCAATAAAAAAATAATAATTTTAAAATGTGGAAGATAAAGATAGAGGCATTGATGGTCGCTCAAGTGTTGGGAGATGTAATCCAACCTACTATAAAAAAGGAAGGCAAGGACGTCTCTTTATCCAAGACTTCAAAAAATGAAGTTGAGATTAATAGGATGGAAAGAAGCACTATAATCTTAAGCCTTGTAGATTCTGTAATTCGAGAAGTTGCAAGGGAATTAAAGTTGCTGCCTTATAGAAGAAGCTTGAAACCTTATATACTAATAAATCACTAGCAAATAGACTATACATAAAGAAAAGAATCTTCACACTGAAAATGACAGAAGGCTCATCACTAGATCAACATATTGATGAATTCAATTAAGTGTATGACACTTTAGTCAGAATTGATGAAGCATTGGATGATAAAGGTAAGGCATTGTTGTTGATAAGGTCTTTACCAAAATCCTATAAGGATTTTGTTTATACTTTAATGTATGTAAGGCAAACCTTTTTATTGGATAAAGTCAAATCTGCTATCAAAACCAGATAGTTTCAAGAACAGCAAGGAAGTCTTGAAAATGCTTTTGGATAAGGGTTGACAATACATGAGAAATTTGATAAAAAAAAATGTGAAGAAAAAAAAGTACGGACAGAAAAAGAATAAGTCCAAGAATTTGAAGTGCTTCCAAAGTCATAGAGAATATCACTTCAAGAAAGATATTCTAAAAAGAAAGAACAAGTAAAAAAGCTAGAGCGGTGATGCAACTTATTTTAGAATGAAGGATATGGTCTTAGTTGCTTAAGATGTCCATCAAGAAAGTAAATAGACCTTAGATTCTAATTGTTGTGTCTAATTCAAGATCATTTCATTGAATATCAAACATTTGATGGTGGTAAAGTGATAATGGATAATAATGCATTGTATAGAGTTGTTAGTGTAGGAAATGTTAAACTTAAAATGCATGATGGTTCTGTTTATGAACTCAAACAAGTAAGACATATTCCTGACCTTAAAAGAAACTTGATCTCACTTGGTATGATAGGCCAAATTAGATACATTGTTGTACCAATGGATCCATGGTTTTGTTGAAACGAATCAAGAAGAATGGGCTCTATATATTGGAAGGTTCAATTATCATTGGTGATGTATCAGTGTCTTCAATTTATAGCGATAATAAAACTAGACTTTGGTATTAAGACTTGGGCACATAAGTCAAATGGATTCGAAAGAACTCTTTATACTGAGCTTGTTAGGTGGAGATAAGATTGAAGACTTGGGATTTTGTGAAGATTGTGTCTTAGGAAAATCAACAAAAACAAGCTTCAAGTTATTAGTTGACACTTCAAAAAGCATCTCGAACTATGTTCATTCTAACTTATGGGAGCCTTCTCAAGTTACGTCTCTAGGTAGAGCTAGATATTTTTTAACATTCATAAATGACTTCTCTAGAAAAGTCTGGGTGTATTTGCTTAAGAAAAAAGATCATGTGTTTAAAAAATTAAAAGAATAGAAAGCCATGATTGAAAAATAAACTGGTAAACAGGTCAATAATCTAAGAACTGACAATGGGCTAACTACTATAATAAGGTATTTGATAGTTTTTTTCCAGTTGAAGGAATAATCAAACACAAGACAATGAGTTTAATACTTCAACAAAATAGGCTAGCTGAAAGGATTAATAGAATCTTAATGAATAAGGTTAGAAGCATGTTGTTTCAAGCTAAGTTAAGAGTTTTTAAGTTGAAACACTCAATACAGCTTGTTATCAGGTAAACTTAATCCCTCCTATTGCTATTGATTGTAAAACTCAATTTGAAGTTTAGACTAGTAAACAAGAAAACTATAAATGTTTAAAGGTGTTTGAATGCTAGGCTTACGTATACATAAGCTAAGGTAAAATAGCTCTAAGAACTTTGAAATGTATTTTTATTAGATATCCAGATGATGTAAAAAGATAAAAACTTTGGTGCACTATATTAAATCCAACAAATGCATAATTAGTAATGATGAACGAAGAAATGGTTTTGACAATGTCAACATAGATAAAATAAGTGAAGACGTTCTACATCAAAAACTTTCTTAACATTGAGTAAAAGCAATTACAATAAAGTATTGGTAAAAAGCTACTATTATAAAGCAAAATTACATTCTAAGTAGTGCTTAAAGGAGGAGGAAAGGTCACTACCATCAGAGGGAGGAGTGACTATCATAGTAGCCTTAGGAGGCTTGTCTTGTCTTTCAACTCCATTCCCATCCTGCTCCTACATGTACTCAATAACAAGAGCTACTAGCCGGTCTATTTTCAGTTTAAGATATTGCATCCCAAGGATAGTCATGATGCACTTATAGCAGAATGCGAGACCAGAGTTGTAGCCATTATCAGCTTTTCTCCTCTCACATCATTCAGCGCCATCTCAAGTTCAATTGATTTAACCTCGAGCAGGGAATATTTGTCCTCAAGTTTTAAGACTTCAACATGCAGGTTTATTGATTTCTCCTCTGCAGCCTCTACTCTCTTCTTCGAAGCTGGAATATCAGTTTGCACTTTCTTATTATACTAGGCAATTCTTTCTTCATAATAAAAAGCTATGGTGCTTAACTGATATGCACCAAGCTGTAAAGTGTTTACTAGACTTGGGAGAGTGCAACCCTCTCTGTCATCAATAATTTTCTTCTTTACCAGCCTGGCATACTCATTGTAGTATGGAATAAGATGGTCAGCTTGTTCATATGGTTGAGATTTTGGTGACTCGACCAGATGAGGGGAGGTCACATGACTCTTTGCAGCAGCTGTTCCACTTGTCCCAACAACCTTAGTGCAAGGAGGAAGTATCTTCAAAGGAGAAATAGCTTGACAAGTTTTAAAATTCTTGAGCAAAGCAGGAGCACTGATCAAGCCCTCCAAAGCACCACTAGAACGGTAGCGCTTATTCTTCATGATTTCCAATATCTCTTCATCCATATTTTCCGCTACTGATACCAGGCAAGAATCAACTAAGTTGGTGAAAGACAACAAATCCTAGCACTAGGACTGATTGGACAAAGCTACTTCAACCTTTCGAAGCAATTTACCCTTGATTTTGTAATCCATGTTCTACGAATTTGAAACACCAAAACAAGAATAGTGAGGAAAAGAATCACAGTTGCCAAAATTTACTTGTCCCTTTGCCAGGAAGGATAAGGAAACAACAAAGCATATGATGGGTTCGAAGTTTAAGCCGCCTTTAAAGAAATTTCAAGCCTATACACCATAACTTTGCTCAATCATGCTCATTTTAGCATTGAGAGGTTTCTCATTAAAAGGGCCAAGATTTCCTCCTCAACTAGTTCCTTGGAAGTGACCCATAGAAGAGAAAAGTAGTATAAAGAGAATCCACAAACACTAGAGCCGGGTGCACCTAGAGTATATGATACATGTTTGGAACTCACATGAGAAAGGAGTTTGTCCCGGCTAGAATCTTTGTTAAAAGCTTTGTCCACTCTCTGTTTGCAAAAGCAATCAAATTGGACCTCTTTATCCCAAGAAGCTACAAAACTGCAAACTCAGTTTAGCAACAAAATGAGAAAAAGTTTAAAATCAACTCAACATGAACACTAACAAAAGCTGGGACACGGAGACTTGAAAGGATAATGATGTATCTAAGCTTGTAATGTACAACCTTACTCTGCTCTCCTTCAACAATGAACTCACCATGATTAGTTAATGTTGTTGGTAGTTCATCTACTAGCATCGGCCAGAAAGCACTTAATTCATGACGAACCTAAAAGAAAGGTTACTCATCTTAACAAAAAAAATATAACAAGCTACCACTTATAAAGAAGTGATGTGGCAGGGAGAGGAAATAACTAATTTAGCGAGCGCATAAAACACAGAAGATAATAACGTTCCCTCTTCCATTACACGCCATGTTGACTCAAAAGGATAGGCCTCTAAAGATCTAGCGACCTGCTTACTTTCCAGCAAAACTTCCAAGCATTCAAGCACTGAATTTGACATGGAGTCAAGGTTGTAGGCACCTTCCAATGCCGGACAATCTTACTTTGAGCAAAATCCATCAACTAAGAAAAGAAAATTATAGATGTGGAGTGTGCCAAAAATTGAAAAGTCAGCACATAATCGGTAGCTTGCAAGAAAAGCCAAAACTTGAACCCAACATAATGCAAATAAAACACAATGCATGTCAGTCATCGAAATTAATAATTTTCACAATTCCTTATTAAACAATTGAAATATCAATTTAAAAATGCCAAAATATAGGAGCAAAGAGAAGTAAAATTTGAATGCTAACCTTTGTCAACGTAATTGAGTATCCATATGGTGTGACACAACAGCACCCTAAGGGATCACCAGTGGCTGTCCAAGTATTGTGTTAGAAAGATTTATAGGAAAAAATGATTCAAAAAGAGAAACTATAGGTAGTTGCCATTTCACTCTAAAATTGCAATGTTACTCTTTGATACATGCATCTTATGATAGGTTTACAATAAGCAAATTCTAAACAAAATATGAAATACTCTTAACAAGCAAACTCAAAAATTAAATTTAACATATTGTTAATAAAAATCTACCTGTATCTCAATTAAGAAAAGGATCAATAGAACTTTCTGAATTTTTATTATTTTCACCCATAAGCAACAAGATGTAAAACTTGCAAGCACGAATTTTCCAACA
Organism: Murraya koenigii; assembly: GCA_025617385.1. Lineage (NCBI taxonomy): Eukaryota > Viridiplantae > Streptophyta > Magnoliopsida > Sapindales > Rutaceae > Murraya > Murraya koenigii. The sequence goes on from CM046811.1 coordinate 17,101,807, forward strand.
GCTGTTGATTTTCATAACATTAGCTATTTTTGATAAATACAATGAGAAAAAAGTTTGAAACCGATATTAAATAAATAAACATATTCCCTAGTACAAGCCATAATGAAACATTGCTATCAAAGCTTAGCATGTAAAAGACCCAAGGAAACTTTTCAAGGCAATATCTGTTTTAAGCTACTTTTCATTGTTCCCAATAACTAAAAGTAACTAGAAAATGCTGCAAAGGATATCAACAATCTTCTCACGAGGATAATAAATTTGAGATCTTCGAATTGTAAATACTAGCTAGTTCCATTACACGACAACTGAATTTGACCAACATTCAAGCCTTTTATTTTTCAACTGCTTGTCATGAGCACACGATCATAACATTAGAAGAAATTAAGAATCTTCCAATGCCAACTCCCCATGACAAAGAATAAGAGGAAGATGGAGTAGACCAAAAGTATCTATCTACTGAACTCATCAAATGCTTTATTGAATCGTCAATATACAAAAAAACACATAATTGTAAGATTTCTATTCAATGAGGAAGATACTAAAAACATATCATGTGTGACAGTTCTACATGAAAAATACTTTATCCAATCAAACTGCTGTCGAGATCAATTTCTGTACTGACATTTGACTACTAAACATTTTAAAATTTGGAATGAAAACAGTAGAGTATCCTAATATAGCCTCACAAATAGAAATAAATCTCCGAACCTGCATCGAATCCAGCAGACACTAGAATTATATCAGGATCAAATTCCTTGGTAACAAGAAGTAAATATGGTCCCAAACTGCAAGATAGTTTGCATCACCACGCTGCCCACCCTCCCAAGGGACATTAATGTTGTATCCTGCACCAGGTCCTTCGCCGATCATATTATGGAAACCATCTTCATTGGCAGGATAAAAAGTCCCAAAGTCCCAAAACCATCTTCATTGGCAGCATAAAAGATAAACTTCATACGGTCAATGTGCCTACATCCTATGGAAGAACATTGAACAAGAAGGTTTAAAGCTAATTCAAAAACCGAAGAAAATGAAGATTGTTATGCTGCCAGCATTAACCTGAGAAGCACTAACAACTATTTCACAAACATGTTTCAAGAAAGCAAGACTTTAAAGTGAGGAAAAGAAATTTTGAAAACATTCTATCAGGAAATCAATTATGCAGCTTTGGGAATACAACATCCCAATAATAATATGAAAATGATTGAGCATGAGAAGAAATATGAGATCAATTTTCTTACATAGCTTTGAACAGAGACTAGGACGTGAGGATCCTTCCAGAACATTTTTTGAGTACCATTACCATGGTGAACATCCCAGTCAACAATCAAAATTCTTTTCATTGCCAGTTCTGGCTGTAATTTACGTTGCAATAATACAGGTTATGAGGCCAAAACTAAGTGAATGACGAAAACAGAGGTTTAACTTTGGTAGCACATCACTCTCTTTACATACAAGGAGTAACGTGAGTCCATGATAAATAATAATGGGGGAGAGAGAGAGAGAGAGAGAGATATCCCAAAAGAAAAAAGGGGGAGAAGAACTTGCTCTCACTCTTTGGTTTAACAGAAAAGCAGCTGCAGTAGCAACATTATTGTATAGACAAAATCCCATGGCTTCATCGTGGTGAGCATGATGGCCAGGGGTCACAAAAGCAAAAGCACAATCCAATTCTCCTTTGGCAACACTCTCCGCAACCTATTTGAACAAAAAAATAAAGAGTTGGAAAAAGGAAATTTTGAATTAGGATATAAATTCTAAATTAAGAATTGCAACAGCTCTACTCCATCCAATATATTCTCTCATTATATAAGACAGAGCTTCATCAATAAGATTGGGTGATTGCTATACAATAGTATGTATTGGGCCAAATTTGGATTCAAGCACAAGACTTGAACAAAATGAAGAAGCAGCATGAAAGAATGGGACAGTCTCATTTTCTGTGACTTCAAAATTTTTCTAGCAAAGAACAGTTTGCAGAACTTAACCATTCCGATCTTTGTACATGTACTACTATTTCAAATATTTTTGCAAAATGCCTGGGAAGTCACTGATAATAACTTGAAAAAAGAAGTAAGAAATTCAAATTCAAATTCAACATTGCCAATTTAGGCAAATTTAAGTTTGGTTAGATATGATTCACTTTGAAAAAAACATGGTTTAAAAATTGCACTTAGCTTGGAGGGAAAGGAAATGTAAATCAAAATTTAATAAACTATGACTTCAATAGGCCAAGTTCCACACATGTTACCCGAAAATCTGACTGCCTTGTAGTTGCTAGAAACTCATCAGCTCTATACACATGAAGTGATTTTGTCAACTAGATTATCAGCAAAACACATAAATTTCATTACCATTTTAGCTTATACTTTCTGCGAGTCTAAATAGTGAACACTTAATGGATCAGATTAAAAAAAGAGTTAATTTGATTCTATTAACTAAAGAGGATAAGAAGCTTTATACTCAAAATAAGAGTCAGGAAGCAATAAAAAAACTCATTAAATCCTAAAATTTCATGGAATCCCCAACCTTTATGATGAGCCAGGCAGCTGTGAGCGACCACGATGTTCATTCAAATAAATCGAATCCAATTTTGACGAGATCCTCCTTTTTGCATAAAACTTCTTAGAGCTTACATTTCTAATGAATTCAACATGGTTTTTGCTGTGCACGTGCAGTAGATATTCGTCCTCTGCTTCTTTGCCATTTAAAACGACACATCTATAAGAAGAAAGGCAACAACACCACGTTCAGAAAACACAGTGGCCTTGAGTCAAAGGTTAACCACAACAATTTCCAGGAAAATAAATAAACAGATAATATAACACTATAACAAAACTTAGGTTGTGTATAGTGCTATAGACAGAAGATTATAAAATAATAAACAAAGCTCAGCTCGACACAGGATTAAATTTTACTACTCATCCATTTTACTTGGCAACTGATTGTTACGAATCAGCCACCCACTTGATACTTAATGATGCGAGATTCCTATTCACCGTAACTCACGTGGGATGTTTACTTACCAATAATTAGAATGTACTGAAATTAAAGTAGGGTAAAATTTGAATAAAGAATAAAAATTAAAATAAATTATTTATTTTAATAGTAAAAATTAAAATAAGAATGAATTATATTGTTATTGATGTGCTTGTCTTATCTTAAAATCAGAATGAATTGCTATAAATTACTAGACTAATCTTAGTTGATCATTATCATTATTCTATGCATCTTAATTGTGATTATTATTATTATTATTAAAAGTAACTATTGTTAATAATAATTATTATTATTATAATCATTATATTAATAATAGTAGTAATTATTATTATTATTAGTATTATTATTATTATTATTATTATTATTATTATTATTTTGATAATAGTAACTATTGTTATAATTATTAATAATTATAGTTAATACTTCTAATAATAATAATCATAAATCATAATAATAATTTGGATTATAGTTTTTTTATTATTATTATATTTAATAATAATAATAATAATAAAGAAGGAAGGATAAAATGAGAATTTCAAAATTTAAGTGGGGGTAATATAGTCTCTTTAAGAAATGAGATTCTCATTCTCACCTCTACATAGGAATGGAAATTCCGTAATCATTTCTAATTTTAAGTGAGTCCCGTCACTTTGATTCATGTTTCACCATTCATTTAAGTAAGCAAATACATTATTTATTCTTATTTCATGATTCTTATTCTCATTTCTAATAGGTAAATACTATTGGGCTTTAAAATTGTTTTACAATAGAAATAATAGGATCACTTTCTCATAAAATATATAGAATTACTATCATCTTGAAATGGTACCTTCATTTTATCGTTATAGTAATTAAAGCTTCCAAGTTATGATATATCACGACATTTTCTACTATATCACGATCTGTCATTAATGATCTTCCAGATCTATCATTAATGATTTTCTTGAATTTGACTCGCTCGAATTGAGTTAACTCTGAAAGCATTTTTTTATTTTTTATTTATAAACAACATATTACACGCTTTAAACTAAAGAATGTTGAATACTTACTATTAACGTTGCTTTACAAGGGAACTTACTGAGAATACTTTTTCAAGTGTTTTGCATTCCTTGGTCTCCTAACTTCCCATTTATCGGGGTAAGCTAATCTGTATGCTCCCGGATCTGCCACCTGCATGACCATGTAGGAACCTTCTTAATTTGGTGCTAGTACTCCCTGATTGAGATCCTTTGTGCTCTGGTTGACCATTTTTAGCACCCAATCTCCTACTTTAAACTAATTAATGTGCACGTTTTGATTGTAATAGCGGGCCACCTTTTACTGATAATCTGCTATCTCCCTTGACGACTTTTCCCACATCTCTTCTATAAATTTTAGATTCCCACAAATCTGCTCATTGTTCTACTTCTCGTTGAAGTGCTCTGTCTAATGAATACCCACTTTTATTTCTACTGAGACCACGGCTTCATGTCTGAATGCTAAAGCAAATGGTGTTTCTCTCGTGGCTGTCTAAGCCCACAATACATCGGGTAACTCATCAACCCACGCTCTCTTTTGCTCTCCCAACCTAGATTTTAAGAATTATTTTATGGTTTTGTTTGCCCCCTCCACTTGCTCGTTAGCCTGTGGGTGTGATGGCGAGCAGAATTTCAACTCTATTCCTATATTTGCACGGAAGTCCCTGAACATGTTATGGTCAAACTGCTTTTCATTATTCGTAATCAGTGCATGGGGGATTCCGTATCTGGAGATAACATTTCTCCATATTGAATTAGTTGTCTTGCTCTTTGTTATCCCACTCAAATCCGCCACCTCGACCCACTTCTTGAAATAATCAATCGCGACCACAGCGTATATTGCGGATGCTCGTCCTTTTGGCAGAGGTCTGATCAGGTCCATTCTCTATTGAGCGAATAGCCATGGCGAATTCATTACTGTAAGGTTCTCTGAAGGTTGAGGTAGAAAATTGGCGAAGCCTTGATAAGTCTTACAACTCCTGGTCTTCTCTTGGACTTCTTGATGCATTATGGGCTAGAAATGCCTTTGCCTCAAGACTTTAAAGGCTAAAGACCTGGCACTAGAATGGTTTCCACAAATCCCTTTCATGTACCTCTCTGAGCACATAGTCTGCTTCTTCCTCATTCAAACAGTGTAGTAGTGGCATTCAAACAGTGTAGTAGTGGCAAAGTGTATCTTCGTCGGTATAGTACCCCGTCAACCAGTGTGTATCTTGCTGCTTGGCACTTTAGCTTCCTTGCTTGCTTCTTGTCAGTGGGCAATATCCCTTTCCCATTGAAGCAGCTGCAAGAGATTCCCATTCCTGTAACTCTTGTAGGATGTTCACTAATCAATAATTAGAATGAACTGAAATTAAAGCAGAGTAAAATTTGAATAAAGAATAAAAATTAAAATAAATTATTTATTTTAACAGTAAAAATTAAAACAGTAAGTTAAAGAAACCTTCTTCTTTATATTAATATCAACTTGCCTTCAGTTCCATCACAATATTCTTAAAACAATGAATTACTTTTTAATTAAATAGACTATTTGTTAAGAAAAAATTTTCATAGGTCTCATTTAGATGATAATAGGTATCATCCATTGTTGGTTTATCATTATTAAATTCGTACTTGTAAAAATTTTAACTAATTAAATTCATCAGTAATAAGTTTTTATTTTTTAAAAAAATTCAGTCCGCTATGGGTTTTAACTATTACTATAAATTTATAACAATAACTTAAAAAATCCGCATACAACGCTCAATTTTATATTTAAAATCATAAATATTAAAAAATACTTTTAAAAATACATAAAACCTTAAATTATATACTTCAAATTATAGATTTATAATAATAATCTAAAAAAGCCGCATACAATGCTCAATTCTATATTTCATCAATGTAAATAAGAAATTAAAATTTCAACGTTAAAATAAGTACACAAAATATGCTAACTTAACACAAACTATTTTTGTTGCAGGCAAATCATCATCACTAATATCAATGCCTTGTTCGATTTTTTAATTAATATACAAGTATTGTCAACAATATTAACGAGTAAATTTTGTACAACTATTGTTAATATTTAATTAAACAAATAAAAATTTAATTTGAATAAGTAATCATTAGGTCCAAGTCATTGAAATAAAACAAATAAAATCAATTAAATTAAAATAAAATATTAATATTATTAAACTTGAAAATTTATAAAATTTATGTTCATTAAAAGCTTATTGTATCTGTTTAGGAATAAGGGACTTTAACTTACATATATTTATGATCAAATTTTTTATGTAATTTTTATGATTAAAATTAAAAAAAATAAATCATTAAAATAAAGAATGTAAATTGATAGGTATCCATGCAGATATCGAGCAATTTTTTTTCAATACTAAACTCGTCCACAACCCACCTTAGAATTTAAGTTTGAAATACAAAATCCGCCTTCAACAAGTAAAATTATTTACAGTTGAACGTAATTTTGTCGTCCCTGAACTCTCATTTTTAATTAAGTTCATGTTTTTCACTGATTGACGAAATAGTATTTCTTTTTTTTATATTAAATAGTGTGGGTTTAAAATTTGAGAACTGCTCACTCACATGAACAGTATAAACCATACTATTATAATACTGTTTATCTAAAAGAGGTAAGTTACTACAAATTGTAACTTAACCAAATCCTTAAAATTTTAATATTTACTATTTTTATTCCATGCGTGTGTCGGTGTCGGAGCGTAAGGTGATAATCAAATACTTGCAGTCAAAACAATGACGTGTTTTCGAAATGACTTGTTTTTGCATGCTTTCTGGAAAGTTTATTTTACTTGTGAGTCGCTGCATGGAAGTATACATTTATCATGCAAGTTGATCTGAAAAACACGTTATATTTCGGAATTGATTCAACTCCGTTATTATTTTTGAAAACGCACATTTGATTAAAATGTTTTTTTTTTCACAAACGGTGATTTTTTTTATTTAGTTTTTAAGACCCAAATTTAATTTCGATCGTAATGAAGTTAATTTAAAAACTTATTAATTTGAAATTATGAGATGATTTTTCTGAGTAATTTAAAAGTAATTAAGTAAAGAAATTGGAAGTGTGAAGCTTCTAAGACAAGACTTTAATCACTGTACATGTTAATTTCGGGTATATAGCTTAGAAGATTAATTTATTGAGTGGAAGACTTATTTTATATTTTATTTTGGATGAAACTAAAGTTGGATCTAGTCCTTTCATTCAACACATCAAAATTGTTTCGCTACCACATTCTAACTATTAGAACTGACTCAGATATCACTTTTTAAGAAAACTGTGCCTAATAATTTTAAGTATAAAAAAAAAGATTAATTTATTGAGTAGAATTACCTATTCTATTTATAAACTCTAAATAACTCCCTTTTATTAGTAAATACGATATACAACTCAACAAAATTATGTAATAACAAAGCTGTTAGTAATCTATTATGTTGCGATAACATAATCTGAATTCATTATTTATTGTGTTGTTAATAAGAAAATTCAAATTGTGTAATATTAATAATGATTATTATGGTATGAAGATCTCACTTTCTAGGGTCGCCTCTTTAACTAGTCTTTTCACACAAACAGCTGTTTGTTTTACTAGTTTATAGAAGGACAGATCTGTATGCAGCTAGACCAAGTAGGTCACCAAGATCAATGAATTAAATCGATTAATACCATACTGGGGCGTCGGTGACATTTGATTCACCACTTTTAGTGAAATTTTATCATACTACAGAGGCATTAGTGATCATTTCCCTTTTAAGGTTTATACGAGTCCAAAATAATCTTTTTTTTCAAGAAAATAATCTTTTAGTTGGCCAATAAGACTCTCGTATTAGTCCACTAAAACTATGTCTTTTTATTTTATAAATGAATTATTGCGTCACTATTTTTTTTTTTACATGTTACGGATTTTGCCTTTTAGAATATGAATTTTGTTTTCGTATTTTGGGTTAATTTTATAATTTCATACTTTGTTCACCTATATGTACAGGTCCTTAACGTGTTGATTGATGTTGAATATTTAAAAATCCGCAAACTATCAACAATGAAATTAAACAGTATATTTAATTAATACATAATGACTGGGTTGTTTCCGCTGCTCGTTAACTTTCCAGGGAGAAAATTAATTTCACCGTGAGATAAGAGCATTAAAGAGATTGAATTCATAAGAAGTTTAAAATAAAGCCATGATAAATATATCGCTAGCTAGCTACTTGTCTTTGGAGAAATTAAAACAATTAACTACAAGGTGTAGGGAAATAATTAAAAAATTGAATATGAAGTTGCAAATAAGTCTCGCCGCCTGGACCCAAGGCCTAAACATTAATGATAAGTTAGGTAATTAAGAACATGTTTTCATCAAGCTCTTCATGAAGAATAATGGTATTGAAATTAATTACAAAGACTTCCTGCTCAAATTATTACATTGATACAATCATACAAAAAATATCAAATCATTAACAGGATCTTGACTGTTAATTACCTTCTTCCCTGCTTGAACAGCAGCCGGCCACTAAACAAAACCATAAAATTAATTTTATATTTAGTCAAATTTATCCCAATTTGATGACATCCTCTTCATACATAACCAGAATAGTTTAGTTACATTACAGTAAAAATTTTTAACGTCAAGGTTATACATGACAAATTTGGTAGAGAAGGTAAAATACCAAGTGTATATAAGGAGAGGAAGGAGCTTGGTTTGGAGCACAAGCGAAACTCCACTTTGTATTGAACAATGATGGGGACTCCAATAGGCTTTATCTTTGCCATTCTTTTGGGAATATCAGTCTCTCTTAGCTACTTGCCATTAGAAGCCTCCGCAAACAATTACGACTACACATCTCCTCCCCCACCAAATAAATCTCCACCCCCCCCACCGGTTTACAAGTCTCCCCCTCCACCAACACCTGTTTTCCATTCCCCACCACCACCAGCATCCTACAAGTACAAATCTCCTCCACCACCACCACCGGTGCACAAATCCCCTCCTCCACCACCTCCAGTTTACAAGTCTCCCCCACCACCAATGCCGGTGTACAAATCCCCTCCTCCACCACCTCCAATTTACAAGTCTCCCCCACCACCACCCCCGGTTTACAAGTCCCCACCACCTCCTCCACCAGTCTACAAGTCTCCACCACCACCACCACCAAAGAAACCCTACAAATATAAGTCTCCTCCGCCACCAGCTCCAGTTTATCGTTCCCCACCAACACCGCCACCTGTGCACAAACCACCACATCACCCTTACGTCTATGCACCCGCCCCTCCTCCTTACCACTACTAGAAAGTGGCCATGAATAGGTCATGCTTTTATGGTAAACTCAATTATTTTTAAAACTGTACATGTAAAGACTAGTAGTTCAGAATTACATTGTGCCCTTCGATTTTAAGCACTGTTTAATTGTGTTCATAGTGATTAAGTGACAAATAAAAGAGGCTGATTAATTTGTTTTTGTAGGAGAACGAATGGTATGCGAATAAAGAAAGGGTTTGATGAGAGCAAGATTGCCGCGTTTGTTTCTCTTTAATCTTTGCTTTTGACGAAGAGTAAGCAGCTGCATGGCAGAAAAGTTCTTATCACTTTCATGTGTCGTGGATTGTTGGTGTGTGTGTCAATCGAATCTTAATTAGGTGTGTCTTTTGTAATTTTCAACCTTTATGCATGCAAAAGCGAGAGCTTTTATAATAAAGTTAATATACTTCCCAAGATGGTCCTTATATTCCGTTGATTTTTATGTTCCTTTCAATTTGATGATGATTGTGACGTTTAAAATTGATGACTATTGTTTTGCAAACTCTGCATGGAATTTTCTTGCAACGATAAAGCGCGTTAACGAGAGATTTATCCATGAGTATCCATGCAGATCAGTGTGTAATTAACTAGTAATTAATATAACTTAAAAAATATAGTCAATAAGTTTTATAAGTCACGTTCGTACAAAATTTCGTGCTAATGCACACTTGAGTATGATTACAAGTTCTAATCATTATTGACAATTGACTTGACACTATTAAATATATAAATTTTCACATAATTAAGTTATAATATTGATTACCTTATATATTTAATGATTTTGTATTTAAATTAAATAATAATAATTTTGAGTTTGTATAATACATGTGATATTTTATTAAGAATAAAATTTATTCTTAAAATTAGAATTTTAAAAAATTATTCTTTTAATATTTTTGAAAGTTATTATAAGATGAAGTGATTTTACATCATTTTAAACCTTCGACAATAATTTAAAATGGTCTTTTTAAGTACAGGTAACGAGAAAATTTTAAAATTATATGAAGTATGCACAAGACTCAAAATAAATTTTAATTTTACTGATATATCATATGTGTAACTAATAATATAAGAATACATTTTTTATTTTGTTTTATCTTAATCCACATCATGATAAATAATTTCAATTAATTACTTGTGTACTAACCAAATACTATTATAGAAAATGAAAAAAAATTGGTTTATAAATATCCTAAAATGAATATAGAATTTATAGTTAAACCTATTTAATAAAACTTATTCCACTTGTTTTCAATATAATTATTTTTTTTTTCAGTTATTCAGTATTTTTTATTTAATTAATATAAATAAATATAATATTTTTCACTAAAATCACGTAGAAACTACTCTAATTATTTTAATAATTAATAATTTTATATTAATTTACTATTCTTATGTTTAATTTATAAAATTTGTACTTGTCATGTCATTGATTCGTAATTTAGTCAGGCATTGTAGAATTTTTGTTAAGGTATATTAAATTATAAGAATTTGACCAAAATACGGAATTTTAATATATTTTATGTAAATATACTGATTAACCCCTTCAACTTAAATAATTTTTGTCTCAGCCCACTTAAAATTTGTTGTTCCTAGATTACAGCTCCTGCCGACCCATAAAATCATGGTTCCCACGCACTGGAACCATAAAAAGGGGCGTTATTCAAATAAAGCTGCACAGCCATTACCAAATAAGATAATTTGTTAGTTAATAAGATTTGATGTAGGGGTGCCAAAAATATTTTGTCTAGACCGGATCTCATACTGGCTGGGGTGATGCGATCTAAATATTATCCGGTCCAAAAATAAGTTCAGGTGCATACTACTTGAAAAATTTAGAACTTAACCCGGATTTTATAGAAAAATATTATAAAAATATTTTATTTTAAATAATTATATTTTTTTGTTACATCTATCTAATATATTTAAAAATTTAAATATTTAAAGTTCATATTTCATGTTTAATTTCATTGAAATAATTTTAAAAATTTAAAAATAAATAAAAAATATATAAATATAATCTTTTAAAATTTTTATATAAAATCTTAGTAATACTACACATCTTAAATTTTTTATTCCAAATAACCAACCCCAATAATGTGACATTTATCAATTGGTTGGTAAAATAATATAATTAATTTACATTGATTTATTCAATTAATTAATTAATGCCACATCATTTGAAATAACTATTTCAAATAAAAAATTTAAAATATATAATATTATTCATAAAATTTAGACTTAAAAAGCCTGATTTAAAATAAATCTGAACCTAATATTAAAAAATTTAAATTTTTAAAAATTTGGGTATACCCAAACTTTTACCTAATAGTGGATTCTATTAATTATTTTAAAAGAGTATCGGATTTGTCTTCTTTCTATTGTTTCTTCAACTTTCAGATAACCGATTAACGTTGACACATGCGTAATTACCTTAGCTAAAAGAGAAAACAAGTGAAGTGATCATAATCTCAGCTTTTTGCCAGAGGCCTAGTGTTTTAACCAACAACTTCACATACCTTAATTTGATTTTTGAAAAATCAAAACAAATTATTGACTTAAAACATTATAATATTCCAAATGTACTTACTTATGAAGTAACTTAATTTATGATGGATAAAAAAAGAATTTAATAATATATTAATATTATTTAGTTCTTCTTGATCAGTCTTTTCCTGATGAGAAATTCTAATCTTCCTAGAAGGATGTTTAACTCTTAGGTGCTAAATAAAGAATTTTACAGAGTCAATCCAAACTTAATTTATTCAGCAGAAATTGGAGCCCTTCTAAAATGTCTTCTTATCTAGTTCATATCATCCTCCATCATCGTAGCTGGTTCTTCTTACCAAGAGCATCTCCAAAGCGCTTTACGAATTTTGCTTTTCAAACATTTATTTGTTTATTCATATGATAAACGGGAGAGTCACAAAATATATTATCCTTTAAAAAACTCTTCAAATATAAATAAATAAATTTATTTTAATCAATTAATTTCTTTTCTAAAAAAAAAAAAAAAAATAAATAATAATTAAAGCACTTTTACTCACATACTTTCTCTAATAAAAAGTAATAAAATATTATATTGAAGAGGAAAAAAGTCACTCTACAAAATTTAAGAAAGAGAAATATTTCTTATTTAGAAAATTTTAATTAAAGTGTCTTTTAGATTTGGTGATGCTTTAAGTAGTAATATAGATCATGAAATAGATATAATATATATTTTCTGTGTTTAAATTATAGACATTGACATGATTAATTAATTATCTTGTTGTATTTACATTAATCTATGTATTACCACAAATGCATTTGCATCCTATTCACATCATAGATTAATGAAATAGCAATTAATTTGTGGAACTTAGGAATTCGTACCACATGAAGTACATACTTTCGAAAAAATAGTTTCTAATTTTGACTAATTTCTTTAATTAACTCGTTGGAACCAAAGCAATTTGAAACCACATAAACATAGCCGACAACATAAGAATATAAAAGTGCTCTCAGTTTCTTTTGTTCGAATAATAAGCATTTGGTGAAAACCATCACCTATAATAATATCATGTTGTATTACTAATAATTAATAAGAAAATATGTATAAGCGTATCTAAATTCATAATACTTAATTACAATTTAGAGTCGTGTGGTTAGCGCTTTAGACTAACACGCTTTTCTAAAGAATTTATTTCAATTTTTCGCAGCAATCTATCTGATGATGGGATGTCAGAAGAGAATAAAATGATATATATAACTATAGACCATAACTACTTATATAGACAACTTTTTATGTTATCTTTATGTATTCTTGTTTCAGCCCATCATATAAATAGAAATTACCCTTTTAATCTCTACATATTAAATGCCCATACGTTGTTAGATATATTAAAACTGAAATTATTGAAAACCCTAATAGATCACTTTTAATTAGGCTTAAATCTTATATGACATATCGTACTACATAATTATTCATATATAAATCTAATGTTAGACTAAGGATCCAACATCACTGAATTAAAAAATCGAACAATCTCTCATTTAGGCTATATGTGTAACCTTATAATTATGCTTTGCAAAACAACTGTATGAATTCAACTTTATTGTCATTGCCAAAATGTATTTATAACCAATCCAGTTCATCAATCATATCAACATAGATCAAAGAAGTCTTCCTTAAAATTGTTGTAATTCAACCAATCAATGGTCACTATGCTAATACAATTGTATAACATGTTCATAATATAGATTTGTCGCATGAAAATTTTATGCAATATGATCCTAACATGCCTATTTCCAACTAGTCGACTTTAAACCTTAGTGAGATCAAACCATACTAAAATCAGAATGTAAATAAACCAAAGCTGTATTTGTACAGAAAATAACCTTAAATGTTGAAAAGCTAAAATAAGCTGAAAAAATAAGTGTATCATAAGAGCATTTGAAATCACAAACTTTCTCTAAAACTAAACATCATGTAATGATATAACACTTATCTGACGAGTGTGCTCATAAAATATTTTGATGGCAATCCCTCGATGAAGCGGATCCGTAATTATAGAGTTTGTGTCAATGTGCTCTATAGACAACTATCCACTTTGAACTCTTTTTAACAACTAGGAACTTGATGTTTACATACTTCGACTTCATCAAACTCCTGTTGTTATTGGAATACAGAACTACTGACTTATTATCCAAAAAATAATCAGAATGGTCCATCAATATCATCTACTATATGCAACCCCCGATAAAATTCTTCAACTATATTCCATGATTTGATGCCTCATAACATACTATGAACTGTGCTGCCATTGTAAAAGAGATTATAAGAGATTATTTAGCACTGTTATAAAAAATAGCATCATGGACATAAGAGTCGTTATACACAACGATTTCAACCTGATATGACCTCTGATATGTGAGCATGTAATCTTTTGTCCTCTGTAAATACTGCAAAACCTGTTTGGCTACTTCCATTGATTTACTCAATGATTACTTAAATATTTGCCCAATATTCTAGTAACATACGCAATATCTAGTCATGTACAACCTGAGCATATATCAGACTTCTTACTGCTAATGCATAAAGAACCTTTTGCATTTTTTTTCATCAAAATCATTCTTAGGGCACTGATTGAGACTAAACTTATCTCATTTAGCCACATGGGTATCACCTGATTTGTAATCCTGTATGTCATATCTTTTGAGAACTTTTTCAATATAACTCTTTTGTGATAATCTAAGAATACTCCAAGAGTGATTTCGGTGTATTTGTATGCCTAATATAAAATAGACATCCCCAAGATCTTTCATATCAAAATTCTTAACCATAAATTTCTTGGTTTTGTGCAATTAGCCTAAGCAAAATGCCATCCAAATATAAAACCAGAAAAATATACTTGTCCCTATAAAACTTATGGTATATGCAACCATCAATCAAATTCATTTCAAAACTGAATGAGATGATCACTTAATGAAACTTGAAATAATATTTTTGGGTACTTAATTGAGCCCTAGAAAGATTTCTTAAGTTTGTAAACTGTATTCTTTGGATCCCTTAATACAAAGTTTTACAGCTACACCATATAGATCGTCTCATCAATGTTACCATTAAGAAATATTGTCTTCACATCTATATGATACAACTCAAGATTGAAATCTACCACCACTACCATTATAATCCCGAAAGAGTCTTTTGAAGATATCGAGAGAAAGTCACTTTATAGTTGATGTTTTCTTTCCATTTAAAGTCTTTTACAATAAGATGCTTCTTGTACCTCTCACATCACCTTTTGAATCTTTTTTTTCTTAAATATCTATTTGTAACAAATAGGTTTCACATCTTCTAATAATGGGACAAGATCTCATATGTCATTATCCTTCATAAACTTCATTTCCTCATCCATAGCATTAATCAACTTCGAGAGTTGAAACTTTCTATTGTTTGATGAAATTGATTGGATTATTTTTCTTCACTCTAATATCTACATCATGTTCTTGAGAAAATACAATGTAGTCATCTAACACTGCATTTCTCATTTCTCATTTCTCTAGTACACTTCAAAAGCATCTCGAACTATGTTCATTCTAACTTATGGGAGCCTTCTCAGGTTACGTCTCTAGGTAGAGCTAGATATTTTTTAACATTCATAAATGACTTCTCTAGAAAATTCTGGGTGTATTTGCTTAAGAAAAAAGATCATGTGTTTAAAAAATTAAAAGAATAGAAAGCCATGATTGAAAAATAAACTGGTAAAAGGTCAATAATCTAAGAGCTGAAAATGGGCTAACTACTTATAATAAGGTATTTGATAGTTTTTTTCCAGTTGAAGGAATAATGAAACACAAGACAATGAGTTTAATACGTCAACAAAATAGGCTAGCTGAAAGGATTAATAGAATCTTAATGAATAAGGTTAGAAGCATGTTGTTTCAAGCTAAGTTAAGAGTTTTTAAGTTGAAACACTCAATACAGCTTGTTATCAGGTAAACTTAATCCCTCCTATTGCTATTGATTGTAAAACTCAATTTGAAGTTTAGACTAGTAAACAAGAAAACTATAAATGTTTAAAGGTGTTTGAATGCTAGGCTTACGTATACATAAGCTAAGGTAAAATAGCTCTAAGAACTTTGAAATGTATTTTTATTAGATATCCAGATGATGTAAAAAGATAAAAACTTTGGTGCACTATATTAAATCCAACAAATGCATAATTAGTAATGATGAACGAAGAAATGGTTTTGACAATGTCAACATAGATAAAATAAGTGAAGACGTTCTACATCAAAAACTTTCTTAACATTGAGTAAAAGCAATTACAATAAAGTATTGGTAAAAAGCTACTATTATAAAGCAAAATTACATTCTAAGTAGTGCTTAAAGGAGGAGGAAAGGTCACTACCATCAGAGGGAGGAGTGACTATCATAGTAGCCTTAGGAGGCTTGTCTTGTCTTTCAACTCCATTCCCATCCTGCTCCTACATGTACTCAATAACAAGAGCTACTAGCCAGTCTATTTTCAGTTTAAGATATTGCATCCCAAGGATAGTCATGATGCACTTATAGCAGAATGCGAGACCAGAGTTGTAGCCATTATCAGCTTTTTTCCCCAGAACCTTAACTTGGCCTTGGATCTTAGTAACTTGGAATTGCAGGGACTTTATCCGGTGCTCAAAGAAAGACTTTTGGCTAGTAAGCTCTCCTCTCACATCATTCAGCGCCATCTCAAGTTCAATTGATTTAACCTCGAGCAGGGAATATTTGTCCTCAAGTTTTAAGACTTCAACATGCAGATTTATTGATTTCTCCTCTGCAGCCTCTACTCTCTTCTTCGAAGCTGGAATATCAGTTTGCACTTTCTTATTATACTAGGCAATTCTTTCTTCATAATAAAAAGCTATGGTGCTTAACTGATATGCACCAAGCTGTAAAGTGTTTACTAGACTTGGGAGAGTGCAACCCTCTCTGTCATCAATAATTTTCTTCTTTACCAGCCTGGCATACTCATTGTAGTATGGAATAAGATGGTCAGCTTGTTCATATGGTTGAGATTTTGGTGACTCGACCAGATGAGGGGAGGTCACATGACTCTTTGCAGCAGCTGTTCCACTTGTCCCAACAACCTTAGTGCAAGGAGGAAGTATCTTCAAAGGAGAAATAGCTTGACAAGTTTTAAAATTCTTGAGCAAAGCAGGAGCACTGATCAAGCCCTCCAAAGCACCACTAGAACGGTAGCGCTTATTCTTCATGATTTCCAATATCTCTTCATCCATATTTTCCGCTACTGATACCAGGCAAGAATCAACTAAGTTGGTGAAAGACAACAAATCCTAGCACTAGGACTGATTGGACAAAGCTACTTCAACCTTTCGAAGCAATTTACCCTTGATTTTGTAATCCATGTTCTACGAATTTGAAACACCAAAACAAGAATAGTGAGGAAAAGAATCACAGTTGCCAAAATTTACTTGTCCCTTTGCCAGGAAGGATAAGGAAACAACAAAGCATATGATGGGTTCGAAGTTTAAGCCGCCTTTAAAGAAATTTCAAGCCTATACACCATAACTTTGCTCAATCATGCTCATTTTAGCATTGAGAGGTTTCTCATTAAAAGGGCCAAGATTTCCTCGTCAACTAGTTCCTTGGAAGTGACCCATAGAAGAGAAAAGTAGTATAAAGAGAATCCACAAACACTAGAGCCGGGTGCACCTAGAGTATATGATACATGTTTGGAACTCACATGAGAAAGGAGTTTGTCCCGGCTAGAATCTTTGTTAAAAGCTTTGTCCACTCTCTGTTTGCAAAAGCAATCAAATTGGACCTCTTTATCCCAAGAAGCTACAAAACTGCAAACTCAGTTTAGCAACAAAATGAGAAAAAGTTTAAAATCAACTCAACATGAACACTAACAAAAGCTGGGACACGGAGACTTGAAAGGATAATGATGTATCTAAGCTTGTAATGTACAACCTTACTCTGCTCTCCTTCAACAATGAACTCACCATGATTAGTTAATGTTGTTGGTAGTTCATCTACTAGCATCGGCCAGAAAGCACTTAATTCATGACGAACCTAAAAGAAAGGTTACTCATCTTAACAAAAAAAATATAACAAGCTACCACTTATAAAGAAGTGATGTGGCAGGGAGAGGAAATAACTAATTTAGCGAGCGCATAAAACACAGAAGATAATAACGTTCCCTCTTCCATTACACGCCATGTTGACTCAAAAGGATAGGCCTCTAAAGATCTAGCGACCTGCTTACTTTCCAGCAAAACTTCCAAGCATTCAAGCACTGAATTTGACATGGAGTCAAGGTTGTAGGCACCTTCCAATGCCGGACAATCTTACTTTGAGCAAAATCCATCAACTAAGAAAAGAAAATTATAGATGTGGAGTGTGCCAAAAATTGAAAAGTCAGCACATAATCGGTAGCTTGCAAGAAAAGCCAAAACTTGAACCCAACATAATGCAAATAAAACACAATGCATGTCAGTCATCGAAATTAATAATTTTCACAATTCCTTATTAAACAATTGAAATATCAATTTAAAAATGCCAAAATATAGGAGCAAAGAGAAGTAAAATTTGAATGCTAACCTTTGTCAACGTAATTGAGTATCCATATGGTGTGACACAACAGCACCCTAAGGGATCACCAGTGGCTGTCCAAGTATTGTGTTAGAAAGATTTATAGGAAAAAATGATTCAAAAAGAGAAACTATAGGTAGTTGCCATTTCACTCTAAAATTGCAATGTTACTCTTTGATACATGCATCTTATGATAGGTTTACAATAAGCAAATTCTAAACAAAATATGAAATACTCTTAACAAGCAAACTCAAAAATTAAATTTAACATATTGTTAATAAAAATCTACCTGTATCTCAATTAAGAAAAGGATCAATAGAACTTTCTGAATTTTTATTATTTTCACCCATAAGCAACAAGATGTAAAACTTGCAAGCACGAATTTTCCAACAGCTGTTGATTTTCATAACATTAGCTATTTTTGATAAATACAATGAGAAAAAAGTTTGAAACCGATATTAAATAAATAAACATATTCCCTAGTACAAGCCATAATGAAACATTGCTATCAAAGCTTAGCATGTAAAAGACCCAAGGAAACTTTTCAAGGCAATATCTGTTTTAAGCTACTTTTCATTGTTCCCAATAACTAAAAGTAACTAGAAAATGCTGCAAAGGATATCAACAATCTTCTCACGAGGATAATAAATTTGAGATCTTCGAATTGTAAATACTAGCTAGTTCCATTACACGACAACTGAATTTGACCAACATTCAAGCCTTTTATTTTTCAACTGCTTGTCATGAGCACACGATCATAACATTAGAAGAAATTAAGAATCTTCCAATGCCAACTCCCCATGACAAAGAATAAGAGGAAGATGGAGTAGACCAAAAGTATCTATCTACTGAACTCATCAAATGCTTTATTGAATCGTCAATATACAAAAAAACACATAATTGTAAGATTTCTATTCAATGAGGAAGATACTAAAAACATATCATGTGTGACAGTTCTACATGAAAAATACTTTATCCAATCAAACTGCTGTCGAGATCAATTTCTGTACTGACATTTGACTACTAAACATTTTAAAATTTGGAATGAAAACAGTAGAGTATCCTAATATAGCCTCACAAATAGAAATAAATCTCCGAACCTGCATCGAATCCAGCAGACACTAGAATTATATCAGGATCAAATTCCTTGGTAACAAGAAGTAAATATGGTCCCAAACTGCAAGATAGTTTGCATCACCACGCTGCCCACCCTCCCAAGGGACATTAATGTTGTATCCTGCACCAGGTCCTTCGCCGATCATATTATGGAAACCATCTTCATTGGCAGGATAAAAAGTCCCAAAGTCCCAAAACCATCTTCATTGGCAGCATAAAAGATAAACTTCATACGGTCAATGTGCCTACATCCTATGGAAGAACATTGAACAAGAAGGTTTAAAGCTAATTCAAAAACCGAAGAAAATGAAGATTGTTATGCTGCCAGCATTAACCTGAGAAGCACTAACAACTATTTCACAAACATGTTTCAAGAAAGCAAGACTTTAAAGTGAGGAAAAGAAATTTTGAAAACATTCTATCAGGAAATCAATTATGCAGCTTTGGGAATACAACATCCCAATAATAATATGAAAATGATTGAGCATGAGAAGAAATATGAGATCAATTTTCTTACATAGCTTTGAACAGAGACTAGGACGTGAGGATCCTTCCAGAACATTTTTTGAGTACCATTACCATGGTGAACATCCCAGTCAACAATCAAAATTCTTTTCATTGCCAGTTCTGGCTGTAATTTACGTTGCAATAATACAGGTTATGAGGCCAAAACTAAGTGAATGACGAAAACAGAGGTTTAACTTTGGTAGCACATCACTCTCTTTACATACAAGGAGTAACGTGAGTCCATGATAAATAATAATGGGGGAGAGAGAGAGAGAGAGAGAGATATCCCAAAAGAAAAAAGGGGGAGAAGAACTTGCTCTCACTCTTTGGTTTAACAGAAAAGCAGCTGCAGTAGCAACATTATTGTATAGACAAAATCCCATGGCTTCATCGTGGTGAGCATGATGGCCAGGGGTCACAAAAGCAAAAGCACAATCCAATTCTCCTTTGGCAACACTCTCCGCAACCTATTTGAACAAAAAAATAAAGAGTTGGAAAAAGGAAATTTTGAATTAGGATATAAATTCTAAATTAAGAATTGCAACAGCTCTACTCCATCCAATATATTCTCTCATTATATAAGACAGAGCTTCATCAATAAGATTGGGTGATTGCTATACAATAGTATGTATTGGGCCAAATTTGGATTCAAGCACAAGACTTGAACAAAATGAAGAAGCAGCATGAAAGAATGGGACAGTCTCATTTTCTGTGACTTCAAAATTTTTCTAGCAAAGAACAGTTTGCAGAACTTAACCATTCCGATCTTTGTACATGTACTACTATTTCAAATATTTTTGCAAAATGCCTGGGAAGTCACTGATAATAACTTGAAAAAAGAAGTAAGAAATTCAAATTCAAATTCAACATTGCCAATTTAGGCAAATTTAAGTTTGGTTAGATATGATTCACTTTGAAAAAACATGGTTTAAAAATTGCACTTAGCTTGGAGGAAAGGAAATGTAAATCAAAATTTAATAAACTATGACTTCAATAGGCCAAGTTCCACACATGTTACCGAAAATCGATCGCCTTGTAGTTGCTTAGAAACTCATCATCTCTATACACATGAAGTGATTTTGTCAACTAGATTATCAATGAAAACACATAAATTTCATTACCATTTTAGCTTATACTTTCTGCGAGTCTAAATAGTGAACACTTAATGGATCAGATTAAAAAAAGAGTTAATTTGATTCTATTAACTAAAGAGGATAAGAAGCTTTATACTCAAAATAAGAGTCAGGAAGCAATAAAAAAACTCATTAAATCCTAAAATTTCATGGAATCCCCAACCTTTATGACAGAGCCAGCAGCCAGGTAAGCAGCCCCTGATGTTCATTCAAATAAATCGAATCCAATTTTGACGAGATCCTCCTTCTTTTTGCATAAAACTTCTTAGAGCTTACATTTCTAATGAATTCAACATGGTTTTTGCTGTGCGCGTGCGATAGATATTCGTCCTCTGCTTCTTTGCCATTTAAAACGACACATCTATAAGAAGAAAGGCAACAACACCACGTTCAGAAAACACAGTGGCCTTGAGTCAAAGGTTAACCACAACAATTTCCAGGAAAATAAATAAACAGATAATATAACACTATAACAAAACTTAGGTTGTGTATAGTGCTATAGACAGAAGATTATAAAATAATAAACAAAGCTCGACACAGGATTAAATTTTACTACTCATCCATTTTACTTGGCAACTGATTGTTACGAATCAGCCACCCACTTGATACTTAATAGTACGAGATTCCTATTCCTGTAACTCCTGTGGGATGTTTACTTACCAATAATTAGAATGTACTGAAATTAAAGTAGGGTAAAATTTGAATAAAGAATAAAAATTAAAATAAATTATTTATTTTAATAGTAAAAATTAAAATAAGAATGAATTATATTGTTATTGATGTGTTTGTCTTATCTTAAAATCAGAATGAATTGCTATAAATTACTAGACTAATCTTAGTTGATCATTATCATTATTCTATGCATCTTAATTGTGATTATTATTATTATTATTAAAAGTAACTATTGTTAATAATAATTATTATTATTATAATCATTATATTAATAATAGTAGTAATTATTATTATTATTAGTATTATTATTATTATTATTATTATTATTATTATTATTTTGATAATAGTAACTATTGTTATAATTATTAATAATTATAGTTAATACTTCTAATAATAATAATCATAAATCATAATAATAATTTGGATTATAGTTTTTTATTATTATTATATTTAATAATAATAATAATAATAAAGAAGGAAGGATAAAATGAGAATTTCAAAATTTAAGTGGGGGTAATATAGTCTCTTTAAGAAATGAGATTCTCATTCTCACCTCTACATAGGAATGGAAATTCCAGTAATCATTTCTAATTTTAAGTGAGTCCCGTCACTTTGATTCATGTTTCACCATTCATTTAAGTAAGCAAATACATTATTTATTCTTATTTCATGATTCTTATTCTCATTTCTAATAGGTAAATACTATTGGGCTTTAAAATTGTTTTACAACAGAAATAATAGGATCACTTTCTCATAAAATATATAGAATTACTATCATCTTGAAATGGTACCTTCATTTTATCGTTATAGTAATTAAAGCTTCCAAGTTATGATATATCACGACATTTTCTACTATATCACGATCTGTCATTAATGATCTTCCAGATCTATCATTAATGATTTTCTTGAATTTGACTCGCTCGAATTGAGTTAACTCTGAAAGCATTTTTTTATTTTTTATTTATAAACAACATATTACACGCTTTAAACTAAAGAATGTTGAATACTTACTATTAACGTTGCTTTACAAGGAAACTTACTGAGAATACTTTTTCAAGTGTTTTGCATTCCTTGGTCTCCTAACTTCCCATTTATCGGGGTAAGCTAATCTGTATGCTCCCGGATCTGCCACCTGCATGACCATGTAGGAACCTTCTAATTTGGTGCTAGTACTCCACGATTGAGATCCTTTGTGCTCACGGTTGACCATTTTAGCACCCAATCTCCTACTTTAAACTAATTAATGTGCACGTTTTGATTGTAATAGCGGGCCACCTTTTACTGATAATCTGCTATCTCCCTTGACGACTTTTCCCACATCTCTTCTATAAATTTTAGATTCCCACAAATCTGCTCATTGTTCTACTTCTCGTTGAAGTGCTCTGTCTAATGAATACCCACTTTTATTTCTCACGAGACCACGGCTTCATGTCTGAATGCTAAAGCAAATGGTGTTTCTCTCGTGGCTGTCTAAGCCCACAATACATCGGGTAACTCATCAACCCACGCTCTCTTTTGCTCTCCCAACCTAGATTTTAGGAATTATTTTATGGTTTTGTTTGCCCCTGCACTTGCTCGTTAGCTTTGTGGGTGTGATGGCGGCGAATTTCAACTCTATTCCTATATTTGCACGAAGTCCACTGAACATGTTATGGTCAAGCTGCTTTCCATTATTCGTAATCGATTGCATTGGGGATTCAGTATCCGGAGATAACATTTCTCCATATTGAATTAGTTGTCTTGCTCTTTGTTATCCCACTCAAATCCGCCACCTCGACCCACTTCTTGAAATAATCAATCGCGACCACAGCGTATATTGCGGATGCTCGTCCTTTTGGCAGAGGTCTGATCAGGTCCATTCTCTATTGAGCGAATAGCCATGGCGAATTCATTCTTGTAAGGTTCTACGAAGGTTGAGGTAGAAAATTGGCGAAGCCTTGATAAATCTTACAACTCACGGTCTTCTCTTGGACTTCTTGATGCATTATGGGCTAGAAATGCCTTTGCCTCGAGACTTTAAAGGCTAAAGACACAGCACTAGAATGGTTTCCACAAATCCCTTTCATGTACCTCTCACGAGCACATAGTGCGCTTCTTCCTCATTTAAACAGTGTAGTAGTGGCATTCAAACAGTGTAGTAGTGGTAAAGTGTATCTTCGTCGGTATAGTACCCCATCAACCAGTGTGTATCTTGCTGCTTGGCACTTTAGCTTCCTTGCTTGCTTCTTGTCAGTGGGCAATATCCCTTTCCCAATATAAGAAACAATCGGGTCCATTCAAGTGCCACTTGAGGTTACACTCATAACCTCAACTATTTTTTATCTCCACCGGAATCGATTTGGGCATCTTAGGATCTGACACAGCAGCCATCAATGCTATCATATCTTCTCACAAATTCTCTGCTCTCAATATCTATTCTACCTCCACTGCTAGAAATTTCCTACCCAGTTCCCTCGCTTTGCGAAGGTAAGCCCTCATCTTCTCTCCTTTCGCTTGGAAGCTATCATTGAGGTAGTTTGCTACTAGCTAGAGTCCGTTTGAAAGTTCACCTCTTTTTCTTCATTTGTTAGCTCAATTTTAACCCGTGATGACGGCCTCGTACTCGACTCTAATTTTTGGTAGCTTTGAACTTGAACTTCACTACGTACAAGATCTCTACTCTTTCAGGGCTAAATAGCACCACCTCAGCCCCAACTCCTTGGTCCCCACATGATCCATATTTAATGACAACCCAGACCTTCCCCGAAATATATTCTCCTATTGCTTGCTCAGTGTCAACACTCATGTCCGATTCTGTACATTCGGCTATAAAATCTGCTAAAACTTGTGCTTTAATTGTTGTCCGAGATTGGTAACTGATATTGAACTCGCTGAAATCTGTCGACCATTTCACCAGCCTTCCAAATGTCTCGGGCTTGTGCAAGATTTTTCAAAGTGGTCGATTTTTCAATACCCCTATCAAGTGTGCTTGGAAATAAAGCATTAACTTTCGAGCTGCTATTACCGAAGCGAGTGCCCATTTCTCCACCTGCGGATATCAAGTCTCTGCCTTTAGCAGGGCTTTGCTCGTGTAGCACACAGGATGTTGAGCCCCTGATTCTTTTCTTATTAAGACCGAGCTCGTAGTCCATTGTGATACAGCCAAATACAAGTATAGGACTTCTTCTACTCGCGACGTCGACAGCAGCGAAGCCTTTAGCAGATAATCCTTTAATTACTGAAACGTTACCTTACATTCTGGTGTCTATTTTGTCTTCCTCCCTTTTTTTATATCCTAAAAGAAATATGGCATTTGTCTATCGCCCAGGAGATTAACCTATTCAAAACTGCTAGTTTACTCGTAAGGCTCTGTATCTCCTTGAGTACATAGGGACTACATTTCTACCATCGCCCTTATCTTACTCGGGGTTGGCTTGATCCCTTCTAGCCGACCATAAAACTCAAAAACTTTACAGAACCTTCTTCAAAAGCATACTTCTTTGAATTGAGCTTCATTTAGTATTTTTCAAAGGCATGAAAGTCTCTTCCAGATGCTTGACATACTCGTCAGCATCCCTGGAATTGGTAATCATGTTGTCCACATAGACTTCTATGATCGTCCAATCGGAGGATTAGAAATCTTATTCACCGACCTACGATATGTTGCTCCTACATTTTTAAGCCAAAAGGCATGACCTTGTGGTAGAATAGGCCTTGATTGGTGACAAAGGCTGTGCATTTTCATCCAGACTAAACTTAGAAATTTGGTTATAACCTGAAACGCGACCATGAAGTCGAGCAAGCCGTGTCCAAGCTGTGGAATTAACCATTTGGTTTATTTTTGGTAGTAAGAAGCTACCTTTGAAGTAGGCTTTATTCAGGTCCGTGAAATCTATTTTTCCATTCACATTCTTAACCAATACCATGTTCGAGATCCACTCGGGGTAATTGACTTCCCTTATTAATCCTGCTTTTAGTAGCTTATCCACCTCACTATTTATGGCATTATATCTTTCCTGGTTGAAGTACCTCCTCTTCTGTCTTACTAGCCTTACCTCTTTATTCACTGCTAACTTATGGCATGCCACCCTTAGATCAATCCCTGACATGTCATCATAGGACCAGGCGAACACATCCGCATGTGCTCACAAGCACTCGATCAGACTTTTCCTCACCTCCTCGCTTATGCTTAAACCGATTTTAACTTTCTTCTCCTAGTCGTCTGGTCTTATTAGGACCTTCTCTAACTCCTCGGCAGGCTCTTGTCTCCCCTTCTTTGAATCTCCCCTGACATCCAACGACGTCACCTGCATTATCTCCTAAGCCGCTATTGCATAGTAGCTTCTTGCGACCCTCTGATCTTCTTTTACAACCCCCACCACACCATTCATTCGGTATTTCAATGCCAAATAATGCGTCGACATTACCGACTAACTGATTCGCATGAACAGCCTTCCCAATATCATCTGGTTAGGGCTAACTTTGTCCACAACCACGAAGTCAAGCATCATATTCTTCTCGAAGGGACTCGAGCCTATAGTTACCAGTAGATTCACAATCCCAAAGAAGTCAACCTTCCTCCACCAAATCCCTTCAGAGAAGTACTTGTGTGTTGAGTCTTACATCCGTTATCACCATCTCATCTAGACTGGACTTGAAAAGTAGTATGTCCACCGAGGAAAAGCTTTATCCGGTGAATAGAAGATGCTCGACTCCACACGACATAGGGATTAGCACGCTTTTGAAAAAACATAGAATAGTAGAAGATCCGGCATGTAGAACACGCAGAGCTTTCTACGTCCACCGAGATCCTATTGAGTCCCTATTTGCAAAATTTGGCTTTACCACTAGGGTATCTTCATGGGGTTATAGAACCTCTTCCTCATCTTCCTCCGTCTACATGATCCGGACTACACGATACTTGCCCTTTCTTTGCCGAGTATTTTGAGCGGGACTTCTCGATTAGGCGATGCATATCTGCTATAATTTGTTCTAGCTCTATTCAAATCTCCCATCATCATTGGACCTCCGACTATCACTCTTATAACGAGCCGCTCCGGTCCAGTACTTCCAATCTGGTGGTCTTTTGCATCTCTGTCGATCCACTACCGGCTGTCCACCGCCTATGACTCATTCGGATACTAATTTCTCACTAAATCCTCCACCTAGTTCTTTAAATCACGGCCTTGAGATGTTGAATGGCCATAATCATTGTGGAATCTCGAGAATCTGCTCCCGTCCTTCCCGTTAACTAGCTTGGACATTGGTGTCGGGGAACATATGAGACCTCGCTCTTCCACGACATGAAGCATCTCCTCTAGTGATACATTTAGAGGAGTATACTGTCTATAGGCGGGACTCTGGTCAATCATCTGCATAGTCTTGTCCCTAGAATAGTTACACGTAGGTGGTGGTGGTGGTGGTGGACGGACAACTCTATCACGGCTCGATGCGTGCCAGTTCACGGGGATGTTACGGGATGGATTACGGCCGAGTTGATGGTAATACCTTTGGTCTACGCTTGGTGACCTCACGGAATGGAGCAGCGACCGGTCCGTGGTTGAGATGTTCTCCGGTAATGGTGGTAAGGAGTAGCTTGGTTTCTGCCCTCCGGAAGTTGATGACCCCGGACGGCCCAACTAATCCCTCTCCTTTCTGGATTCTCCTCTCTTTGCATCTTATTCCATCAATCTGCTCGCTTCTCAACTTCACTGTTTTCTCCTCTTCAATCGTTATACCCCTCTTTATCTGCTCATATGCATCAGAATATAAACGAAACAAGGGACTACGTAGATTGTACCATGGCCTTCCCATTTTCACCCTTCTTTAAACCCTCTCAATACTTAGGGTTGATTGAATACCCCGAGGTCAAGGACCGCTCGATGATACCTTTTGACAAACTCCCGAAGGGATTCTCCCTCTCTCTGCTTGATCTCGACTAGCTCCATCATGTCGTCTTCTGGAGCTACTGCCCTACGAAACTGCTCTGCAAATTCTGTATACATTAGCTTGAAACTTTGGATGCTTTCTCGTGGCAGCTTACGATACCACTCTCATGCTCGCCCTCCAAGGTAAGTGGGAAGGCTATACATCTCTGCACTGCTGTTAAGCCTTGTACCCCGGTTATTTCGTTGACGCGTTTAATGTGTGCCAACGAATCACTTTTCCCAAAAAATTTTAAATCAAGAAAGCGGAAATCCCTAAGAGTTGTGGTACCCATAATCTCTACTGAGAGTGGGAACTCCTTGTCTAACATGATCCTCCAACTCAGGGCTTTCTCATGTCCTCGGATGTCATCAATCACCGGGCCAACTTGCGGACTTCTTCCACCAATTCTTACGCACAAGAGGGATTACATGACTGCAATTTGCACTCGTTCTGGCTTCTTGTTTCACAGGTGCTATCTTAACTTTCTCTCCTCCAGGCTTGGATCTACCCCTTCTAGTTGTACTCTGCACTCTCTGCCCCTAGCCTCTAATTTTAACTTCCTACCCAATGAGAGCGGCCCTACGACTGAAGTTAGGAATGTCACAACTCACTCTCCTCTGTCCATCTCTAAACTCCTGAAGGATGGATGTCAATGTTTCCATCTGCCTCTCTATCCTATCCATCCTATCTTGCACCGCTCTATTTCGAACTTCATTGACCACCTCCTTTAGCTCCCTTAGAGTCATTGACTCTTCAAGAGTGGCTTCTCTCGGATCATTGCCTCCTATTGTCATGTTTCTTCTATAGCTTGTAACAGAACTTAGCTTTTCGTTCGTTTCCCCACAGACGGCGCCAAAATGTTGATGCAAATTTCTGGTCGTTCCTTCCTCGAGCAAGTTCTCCAACTAACTTTAAACTTTCTCTATTCACTGAAATGGTGCCTTCTAGTTCCTTGCGTTTACAAAAGAAATGTCAAAGTTCACCAGGTATTTTTTCGATGAAAACCCTCCGATGCTCAAGTCAATAATTGGGCTAACTTTTAAAAAACTCTCTCTCATGGAAGTAAGGAAAAAATACAGGAAAAATACTAATTCTTCTCTTTTCTTTTTCTTTCAAAAAGAAGCCAACTTCTTTCTCCCTCTTTTCTCAGGTATTTATTTAGGTCTTCTGATCCTCACCATTACTCTAGTAACGCATGTCCTCCACTTCTCACGCACTCGTCCGTTTTGGGACAGTTATTTGGACTTCATAATGAGAATTAATTATGCGTGGGAGTTATTCCCCTATTCTTGGAGAGAGCCGTTCAACCGTCTCACACTATAGGCTTTGGATTGCCATGCTTTGGTTTGGCCTGAGGATTGGTTTGTACCTGCTCTGGGTGTCGCCTATAACATGAGCGAAGCTCGCTTGACTGCCGCGGACATTCATACTCTTCTTAGCTTAGCTCGAGCAGCCCACGAACACATGGTCTTGGCTAACCTGAGATCAAGCTGGAGTGTCTTTATACTAGCGACCGAGTACTACTTGTTTTGGTCGACGTAACCTCGAGTAAGCGTGCTCTTTATTTCCAAAACGACTATTTTTCTACATCCTCCCTCCATCCCGGTATGAAATGCTTAAGAGAATCTTCGTTTTTTTCTAAATAATAATAAAAAATTCTCAATAGTCTTTTTTCGTCTAATAAATTTTTAAATAATCAATATATTTTTATTTTTAAATTAAATTTAATTATATTAAAATAAAAATTTTAAATTAAAATAAAGTTTGATAATATATCTTATATTAATATTAATTCATTATAAAAATCATATTATAAAATACAAATTATCATTAAAATTATCTTGATCAATTTTCCTAATATTATAATAAAAAAAATTACTTTCATATCAATAATAAAATAAATGAAATTGATGTAGATACTAAAATTAATATTTTTAACTAAGCTAAAATCGTGCTCATACTCTCTCCAAAAAATTCCCAAAGGTCTCCGTCCTACAAAAAATTTCTGCCATCCTTAGTTGCATTGCATTAATAATTCAACCCCATGTTTGTGGCGCCAAGTTGGAGCATTAGCTAAACTCGACATTACACTTTTTTTTTTAATTACTTTGTAATAATAATAATTAAATATAATTTTTTAATTTAATATAATATTATAATTTTTTTATTTTTATATTATAATTATTAATATAAATTAATAAATTTATAATTGATTATTCAATAATATTATATTATATTATATTTTATTTTATTTATTATATTAAAAATATTACTGAATAATATATTATTTAATTATATTATAATAATTAATATATAAAATTAATTAATATTTAATAAGTTAATATAACTAATAATAAATACTTAAATAATATATAAAAATATAAATATAACATAATATTATATTATTTAATTATAAATAGTAATTAATATATAAAAATTGATTATTATCCAATAATTTAATATAACGATTAATAAATATTTAATAATAATTTAAAATAACTAGTACTAAATATTTTTTTCTAAGTATATAATTTAAATAAACTAGAAAAAATTAATACAATACAGTGTAATATAACATATTATAAATATTATTATAATAAAATATTAATACAACACAATATTATTATATATATTAAAATAATATAATATAATATAATTTATCAAACATACTCTTAAAACATGACACATGATAAAGTTACAAATAATTTATTATTAATAAATTAATTAAAAAATTATTATTATTATTTTTTAAGATCATGTGCATCTATAAAAATTTTATATAAATAAATTTTATTATGTTATATTAATTTTTATATATTTATTTATATCGCAACCTATCGTTACTTGTCAAGCACACGCTTACGCTGGTACGCATAAAAACCATGATAAAAAAAAAAAAATGCCGAAACCCTTTTTTCCACTTGCCATCATGTTGTCGAATCTATCATTGGAGGTTTGCCGCACGACGCCTTCTCTACATCGCACCCATCAACTTCTTCGACCGCCTCACGAATCAAATGCTTCATGTTCATCGTGCTCCACGCGAGCTTGTCACGGGATGAGTGTTTTGCGCAGCAAACCCGTGCGGCACTTAGACAACCTTTGTCGAGATATTGCTAAGTAAGCCTTTACGCTTCTCTATAGCTAAGCCAAGAGGTTCCCGAAATGCTAAAGAGAAAGAAGAGCTAGCGAGCAATGTAGCCAAATGCGGAAATTATATTACTCGAAAGAAAGCTTACAAGAGAGCTTACAAGTGTTTGATGCTTTGCTTGGATGATCCAAATGCCTAGAGCTCACCTCTATTTATAGGAAAGCTTGGCTAGTCCTAGAGAATTCTATGTACATGTGTCAAAATCTAGATCGTACATGTGTCAAAATCTAGGATATGTACAAATGTGCTAGAAGTGTTGGAATTGTGTGGAATAATCTAGAATCGGGCCAAGCTAGCACCTCTTAGCTCATTCTCTTAGGCCATTTTGGGCTGCAATCATGCGGCCCGTAACAAGCTGCTCCACCACTGCCGTGTTCGCATGCTGCAAGTTTAAACCGATTATCATTTGACTATTTTGTCAGATTTTGTATTCTAGTCATGAATCAATTACTTTTTTTAATTAATTAATTAATACTAAGACTCAGCGAGATTGCTATTTTCTTCTTTTCTCATTATTTTTTTTCAATTTTTTCCGATAGATTAGGTTATGGTGTCTAGATTGATTTAAATTTTAAAAAAAAATTGTGTATTACTAGTGATTGATTGAGTGAATTATGTATGTTAATATGTTATATACTTCTTAAAATCGATGTATTGAACTCTTTCCTCTTTTCTTTTGCTTTTACTCATTTAACATTGAAATTGTTTGTTGAAAATCCTCAATGAACTGAGGATTATTTATTTCATTGCTTTTATTTTTATTTTTATTTTTAATCATTATATATTTTTGTATGTCAATGTCATTGAAGAGAGTAATTTTCTTGAGGGGCACTATTAAATTGAACTAGTTACCTGGACGTATATGTTTAGAAGTTATAGTCATCGCTCAAGGCCCTTTATCTTGTAGTGCCCTGATTTGGAATTGCATTGCAATAATGAGATTCTTAAACCTACTTCAAATCTACTAATATTTCAACAAGAAGTTGGTTTTGGCCCTAAAATGTATTATAGCTTTGCAAATTAAGTGTGTATTTGATGTCTTGGCAGTTAATGTTTTTTTATTTCTACTGTTAATATATGTTTGATGTCATAATTTTCCGCCGCAAAGTAGGGCCTTCTGATTCAAAAGTAAGAACTAATCTTTTCGACGTCATACTCAAAGGTCGTAAAATTCTCAATTTGTTACCCTTTTATTCATGTGATTAATTATTTAGGCTATACAGTGATTTTTAAGGTTTTGATGTGGTTTAACATGATGATTATGGTGGTATGGAAACAGAAAAATCTTAGACTCAAGCTTATAAGTTTTTTGTTTTCAAAAAAAGGACAAGACTGGTGTAGAATGGGATGAATTTTGAAATCTCAATATATCAAGGGAAAAGGAGGGATCCTTGTTTATTATAAATATATTTATAAAGAAATGATACTTCATTTCTTTGTATTTAAACATGTGTACTGTAAGTAAACTAAGTTGGACAAAAATAATCAATGAAGCAAATTTGGTTATCTGTTAAGGGAAGCAGAGTGGGTTGGGATTTTTTTTCCCAATTTTTTTAATTTGTGAACACTATACATAACTATTTATTATGTTGAGATATTTATTTTAAGATTGTTCATTTTATTTGTTTGGAGTTTTATTTTAGATTATACATATTTGAGAAGTGTAGGGAAAAAAACACATTAAGTTGTCCAAAATTATAAAATTTAATAGTTTTATAATGTAAAAATATTGATTTTTTTTGCAAAATATACTAAAAAATTAGGATAATTAAGTAGTTTTATATGAAGTATTTTTTTTAAGTTATCATAATGGTAAATATATTTTTTTAATAAGATGTGATTTTAATTATTTGATAGAATTTATTATATAGTGCAGCTCCAAACGTAATATAACTAAATACATATTATTTTCTAAATATATAATTTAAATTAATCAGCAAAGAAATTATAATATGGTATAGTATAATACTAAATATAGTATAACTTAAAATTAATATAGTACAATGTAGCATCAAATATTGTACAACATTATTATAATATTATATCAATGTAATACAATAAAATATAATAAATCTGTATTAAAATAATACAATACAACGTAATACAATACAGAGTGCCAAATACACCCTAAGAAACTAAATAAGTTACTTATGTTATGTCGATAAAATAAGTTATTGATTAAAAAATTAGCTTTGAGTTTAGTAATTATGTTGTTGTGGTTGCTGTAAGTTTGAAAAGTAGAATACGTGAGTTTGGTAAATTTTATTACGAAAGTACTATTTTATTACATAATGACTAAAATAAGCTTAAGTTTAAATTACCTTTTATTTTTAGACTATGTTTGATAAATTGTATGGAAATGGCCTTTTTTTAATACATAAAATTACATAAAATAAAAAAAAAACTTAATTAAATAAAATATAATGAACTTTATTGTTACACAAAATATGATAAAAATCTATATTTATATATAATTCAAATAAAATAAAAAGAAATATTTATTTCATTCACATAAAATTAATATTGGAGAGAATATACAGTAGTTGTTGGATAATTTAAATTGCAGTGATAATGTGATATTTAATGATTTATACATTAGAGTTTATAAAAAATAAGATATAATTATCTTTTTGTTAAGATACTAAGATTATAATAAGAACTTTAAAAAGTGTAGTGATTTATTTAATAAAGTGTTTATGAAAATTAACTATGTACCTATTTTTAAAAATTATTGTGAAAATAAAAAAATAATGAAACAAACTACGTTTACAAAATTTACCAAACACTATTTTAATAAAAAAATAATAAAATAAATAGTTTGTTGAGTTTCAATCTCAATTCCAAATGAGATCTATATATGTGTCATTGGAAAATTATGAATTTTTATTTTTTCTTGAACGTATTTATGTATAGGATTTTGTTTTTTTATTTTTTGGGAGGATAATTAGTTGGGAACGTACACCTTACCTATTGAAGAAGTAAACAAAATAATAATTGCATTAATTCGTTTTTACATG
Organism: Murraya koenigii; assembly: GCA_025617385.1. Classification (NCBI taxonomy): domain Eukaryota; kingdom Viridiplantae; phylum Streptophyta; class Magnoliopsida; order Sapindales; family Rutaceae; genus Murraya; species Murraya koenigii. Next base: position 17,135,717 of record CM046811.1, read on the forward strand.
TAGGATTTATTAGGGCAGGCGCAGGCAATTTCTCATATCACATGCAAGAAAGTTTGTTGGCTCACTCTCTTGATAAGTTTTAAAATATATTAGAGGTAATATAATATATATATATATATATATATATATAATATAATATAATTATATTTTATATAATAATTTTTTTAAAATAAATATATATTTATTATAACATAATTTATTTATTATATGATTAATATGTTACCTCTAATATTTTCTAAAATTTCTCTGCTCTCTCTCGCTCTCTCAAAAGTTTATAAATTGAAATTAATATTCGTTATATTATTCCATTGTAGCATTACCAAACTCGAGTTTTCTTTCCATGTGAACAAATTATTAATAATCTAAGCTCTATTACATTTCCTTGTATTATTTTGTTCTTTCGGTAGGCAGTACTGTGTGGGCGTAATCAGTAAACTGAGGCGCGATTGGTGATAGATGGCCATCAATTATAGCATTGAATATAGACAGATTACCGGTAACAGTTCTTTGGTAATTACTAAGTTACATATAACGTAATTTACGGGAGTGCAATTCGAAGGGCTGATGTTGACTTTATGCAAACGTACTAGTTGTCGAGACTTGAGATGTTAGCTTACAAAAACAATAAAAACAGTAAGTTAAAGAAACCTTCTTCTTTATATCAATATCAACTTGCCTTCAGCTCCATCACAATATTCTTAAAACAATGAATTACTTTTTAATTAAATAGACTATTTGTTAAGAAAAAATTTTCATAGATTTCATTTAGATGATAATAGGTATCATCCATTGTTGGTTTATCATTATTAAATTCATACTTGTAAAAATTTTAACTAATTAAATTCATCAAGTAATAAGTTTTTATTTTTAAAAAATTCAGTCCGCTATGGGTTTTAACTATTACTATAAATTTATAACAATAACTTAAAAATCCGATACAATGCTCAATTTTATATTTAAAATCATAAATATTAAAAATACTTTTAAAAATACATAAAACCTTAAATTATATACTTCAAATTATAGATTTATAATAATAATCTAAAAAAGCCGCATACAATGCTCAATTCTATATTTCATCAATGTAAATAAGAAATTAAAATTTCAACGTTAAAATAAGTACACAAAATATGCTAACTTAACACAAACTATTTTTGTTGCAGGCAAATCATCATCACTAATATCAATGCCTTGTTCGATTTTTTAATTAATATACAAGTATTGTCAACAATATTAACGAGTAAATTTTGTACAACTATTGTTAATATTTAATTAAACAAATAAAAATTTAATTTGAATAAGTAATCATTAGGTCCAAGTCATTGAAATAAAACAAATAAAATCAATTAAATTAAAATAAAATATTAATATTATTAAACTTGAAATTTTATAAAATTTATGTTCATTAAAAGCTTATTGTATCTGTTTAGGAATAAGGGACTTTAACTTACATATATTTATGATCAAATTTTTTATGTAATTTTTATGATTAAAATTAAAAAAATAAATCATTAAAATAAAGAATGTAAATTGATAGGTATCCATGCAGATATCGAGCAATTTCGTCCACAACCCACCTTAGAATTTAAGTTTGAAATACAAAATCTGCCTTCAACAAGTAAAATTATTTACAGTTGAACGTAATTTTGTCGTCCCTGAACTCTCATTTTTAATTAAGTTCATGTTTTTCACTGATTGACAAAATAGTATTTCTTTTTTTTATATTAAATAGTGTGGGTTTAAAATTTGAGAACTGCTCACTCACATGAACAGTATAAATCCTACTATTATAATACTGTTCATCTAAAAGAGGTAAGTTACAACAAATTGTAACTTAACCAAATCCTTAAAATTTTAATATTTACTATTTTTATTCCATGCGTGTGTCGGTGTCGGAGCGTTGATAATCAAATACTTGCAGTCAAAACAATGACGTGTTTCCGAAATGACTTGTTTTTGCATGCTTTCTGGAAAGTTTATTTTACTTGTGAGTCGCTGCATGGAAGTATACATTTATCATGCAAGTTGATCTGAAAAACACGTTATATTTCGGAATTGATTCAACTCCGTTATTATTTTTGAAAACGCACATTTGATTAAAGTGTTTTTTTTTTCACAAACGGTGATTTTTTTTATTTAGTTTTTAAGACCCAAATTTAATTTCGATCGTAATGAAGTTAATTTAAAAAATTATTAATTTGAAATTATGAGATGATTTTTCTGAGTAATTTAAAAGTAATTAAGTAAAGAAATTGGAAGTGCGAAGCTTCTAAGACAAGGCTTTAATCACTGTACATGTTAATTTCGGGTATATAGCTTAGAAGATTAATCTATTGAGTGGAATGACTTATTTTATATTTTATTTTGGATGAAACTAAAGTTGGATCTAGTCCTTTCATTCAACACATCAAAATTGTTTCGCTACCACATTCTAACTATTAGAACTGACTCTGATATCACTTTTTAGGAAAACTGTGCCTAATAATTTTAAGTATAAAAAAAAGGATTAATTTATTGAGTAGAATTGCCTATTCTATTTATAAACTCTAAATAACTCCCTTTTATTAGTAAATACGATATACAACTCAACAAAATTATGTAATAACAAAGCTGTTAGTAATCTATTATGTTGCGATAACATAATCTGAATTCATTATTTATTGTGTTGTTAATAAGAAAATTCAAATTGTGTAATATTAATAATGATTATTATGGTATGAAGATCTCACTTTCTAGGGTCGCCTCTTTAACTAGTCTTTCCACACAAACAGCTATTTGTTTTACTAGTTTATAGAAGGACAGTACTGTACGGCTAGACCAGCAGGTCACCAAGATCAATGAATTAAATCGATTAATACCATACCGGGGCGTCGGTGACATTTGATTCACCACTTTTAGTGAAATTTTATCATACTACAGAGGCATTAGTGATCATTTCCCTTTTAAGGTTTATACGAGTCTAAAATAATCTTTTTTTTCAAGGAAATAATCTTTTAGTTGGCCAATAAGACTCTCGTATTAGTCCACTAAAACTATGTCTTTTTATTTTGTAAATGAATTATTGCGTCACTATTTTTTTTTTTTACATGTTACGGATTTTGCCTTTTAGAATATGAATTTTGTTTTCGTATTTTGGGTTAATTTTATAATTTCATACTTTGTTCACCTATATGTACAGGTCCTTAACGTGTTGATTGATGTTGAATATTTAAAAATCCGCAAACTATCAACAATGAAATTAAACAGTATATTTAATTAATACATAATGACTGGGTTGTTTCCGCTGCTCGTTAACTTTCCAGGGAGAAAATTAATTTCACCGTGAGATAAGAGCATTAAAGAGATTGAATTCATAAGAAGTTTAAAATAAAGCCATGATAAATATATCGCTAGCTAGCTACTTGTCTTTGGAGAAATTAAAACAATTAACTACAAGGTGTAGGGAAATAATTAAAAAATTGAATATGAAGTTGCAAATAAGTCTCGCCGCCTGGACCCAAGGCCTAAACATTAATGATAAGTTAGGTAATTAAGAACATGTTTTCATCAAGCTCTTCATGAAGAATAATGGTATTGAAATTAATTACAAAGACTTCCTGCTCAAATTATTACATTGATACAATCATACAAAAAATATCAAATCATTAACAGGGTCTTGACTGTTAATTACCTTCTTCCCTGCTTGAACAGCAGCCGGCCACTAAACAAAACCATAAAATTAATTTTATATTTAGTCAAATTTATCCCAATTTGATGACATCCTCTTCATACATAACCAGAATAGTTTAGTTACATTACAGTAAAAATTTTTAACGTCAAGGTTATACATGACAAATTTGGTAGAGAAGGTAAAATACCAAGTGTATATAAGGAGAGGAAGGAGCTTGGTTTGGAGCACAAGCGAAACTCCACTTTGTATTGAACAATGATGGGGACTCCAATAGGCTTTATCTTTGCCATTCTTTTGGGAATATCAGTCTCTCTTAGCTACTTGCCATTAGAAGCCTCCGCAAACAATTACGACTACACATCTCCTCCCCCACCAAATAAATCTCCACCCCCCACCGGTTTACAAGTCTCCCCCTCCACCAACACCTGTTTTCCATTCCCCACCACCACCAGCACCCTACAAGTACAAATCTCCTCCACCACCACCACCGGTGCACAAATCCCCTCCTCCACCACCTCCAGTTTACAAGTCTCCCCCACCACCAATGCCGGTGTACAAATCCCCTCCTCCACCACCTCCAATTTACAAGTCTCCCCCACCACCACCCCCGGTTTACAAGTCCCCACCACCTCCTCCACCAGTCTACAAGTCTCCACCACCACCACCACCAAAGAAACCCTACAAATATAAGTCTCCTCCGCCACCAGCTCCAGTTTATCGTTCCCCACCAACACCGCCACCTGTGCACAAACCACCACATCACCCTTACGTCTATGCACCCGCCCCTCCTCCTTACCACTACTAGAAAGTGGCCATGAATAGGTCATGCTTTTATGGTAAACTCAATTATTTTTAAAACTGTACATGTAAAGACTAGTAGTTCAGAATTACATTGTGCCCTTCGATTTTAAGCACTGTTTAATTGTGTTCATAGTGATTAAGTGACAAATAAAAGAGGCTGATTAATTTGTTTTTGTAGGAGAACGAATGGTATGCGAATAAAGAAAGGGTTTGATGAGAGCAAGATTGCCGCGTTTGTTTCTCTTTAATCTTTGCTTTTGACGAAGAGTAAGCAGCTGCATGGCAGAAAAGTTCTTATCACTTTCATGTGTCGTGGATTGTTGGTGTGTGTGTCAATCGAATCTTAATTAGGTGTGTCTTTTGTAATTTTCAACCTTTATGCATGCAAAAGCGAGAGCTTTTTATAATAAAGTTAATATACTTCCCAAGATGGTCCTTATATTCCGTTGATTTTTTATGTTCCTTTCAATTTGATGATGATTGTGACGTTTAAAATTGATGACTATTGTTTTGCAAACTCTGCATGGAATTTTCTTGCAACGATAAAGCGCGTTAACGAGAGATTTATCCATGAGTATCCATGCAGATCAGTGTGTAATTAACTAGTAATTAATATAACTTAAAAAATATAGTCAATAAGTTTTATAAGTCACGTTCGTACAAAATTTCGTGCTAATGCACACTTGAGTATGATTACAAGTTCTAATCATTATTGACAATTGACTTGACACTATTAAATATATAAATTTTCACATAATTAAGTTATAATATTGATTACCTTATATATTTAATGATTTTGTATTTAAATTAAATAATAATAATTTTGAGTTTGTATAATACATGTGATATTTTATTAAGAATAAAATTTATTCTTAAAATTAAATTTTAAAAATTATTCTTTTAATATTTTTGAAAGTTATTATAAGATGAAGTGATTTTACATCATTTTAAACCTTCGACAATAATTTAAAATGGTCTTTAAGTACAGGTAACGAGAAAATTTTAAAATTATATGAAGTATGCACAAGACTCAAAATAAAATTTAATTTTACTGATATATCATATGTGTAACTAATAATATAAGAATAAATTTTTTATTTTGTTTTATCTTAATCCACATCATGATAAATAATTTCAATTAATTACTTGTGTACTAACCAAATACTATTATAGAAAATGAAAAAAAATTGGTTTATAAATATCCTAAAATGAATATAGAATTTATAGTTAAACCTATTTAATAAAACTTATTCCACTTGTTTTCAATATAATTATTTTTTTGTTTTCAGTTATTCAGTATTTTTTATTTAATTAATATAAATAAATACAATTTTTTTCACTAAAATCACGTAGAAACTACTCTAATTATTTTAATAATTAATAATTTTATATTATTTTATTATTCTTATGTTTAATTTATAAAATTTGTACTTGTCACGTCATTGATTCGTAATTTAGTCAGGCATTGTAGAATTTTTGTTAAGGTATATTAAATTATAAGAATTTGACCAAAATACGGAATTTTAATATATTTTATGTAAATATACTGATTAACCCCTTCAACTTAAATAATTTTTGTCTCAGCCCACTTAAAATTTGTTGTTCCTAGATTACAGCTCCTGCCGACCCATAAAATCATGGTTCCCACGCACTGGAACCATAAAAAGGGGCGTTATTCAAATAAAGCTGCACAGCCATTACCAAATAAGATAATTTGTTAGTTAATAAGATTTGATGTAGGGGTGGCAAAAATATTTTGTCTAGACCGGATCTCATACGGACTGGGGTGATGCGATCTAAATATTATCCGGTCCAAAAATAAGTTCAGGTGCATACCACTTGAAAAATTCAGAACTTAACCCGAATTTTATAGAAAAATATTATAAAAATATTTTATTTTAAATAATTATATTTTTTTGTTACATCTATTTAATATATTTAAAAATTTAAATATTTAAAGTTCATATTTCATGTTTAATTTCATTGAAATAATTTTAAAAATTAAAAAATATATAAAAAATATATAAATATAATCTTTTAAAATTTTTATATAAAATCTTAGTAATACTACACATCTTAAATTTTTTATTCCAAATAACCAACCCCAATAATGTGACATTTATCAATTGGTTGGTAAAATAATATAATTAATTTACATTGATTTATTCAATTAATTAATTAATGCCACATCATTTGAAATAACTATTTCAAATAAAAAATTTAAAATATATAATATTATTCATAAAATTTAGACTTAAAAAGCCTGATTTAAAATAAATCTGAACCTAATATTAAAAAATTTAAATTTTTAAAAATTTGGGTATACCGACACTTTTACCTGATAGTGGATTCTATTAATTATTTTAAAAGAGTATCAGATTTGTCTTCTTTCTATTGTTTCTTCAACTTTCAGATAACCGATTAACGTTGACACATGCGTAATTACCTTAGCTAAAGAGAAAACAAGTGAAGTGATCATAATCTCAGCTTTTTGCCAGAGGCCTAGTGTTTTAACCAACAACTTCACATACCTTAATTTGATTTTTGAAAAATCAAAACAAATTATTGACTTAAAACATTATAATATTCCAAATGTACTTACTTATGAAGTAACTTAATTTATGATGGATAAAAAAGAATTTAATAATATATTAATATTATTTAGTTCTTCTTGATCAGTCTTTTCCTGATGAGAAATTCTAATCTTCCTAGAAGGATGTTTAACTCTTAGGTGCTAAATAAAGAATTTTACAGAGTCAATCCAAACTTAATTTATTCAGCAGAAATTGGAGCCCTTCTAAAATGTCTTCTTATCTAGTTCATATCATCCTCCATCATCGTAGCTGGTTCTTCTTACCAAGAGCATCTCCAAAGTGCTTTACGAATTTTGCTTTTCAAACATTTATTTGTTTATTCATATGATAAACGGGAGAGTCACAAAATATATTATCCTTTAAAAAACTCTTCAAATATAAATAAATAAATTTATTTTAATCAATTAATTTCTTTTCTAAAAAAATAAATAATAATTAAAGCACTTTTACTCACATACTTTCTCTAATAAAAAGTAATAAAATATTATATTGAAGAGGAAAAAGTCACTCTACAAAATTTAAGAAAGAGAAATATTTCTTATTTAGAAAATTTTAATTAAAGTGTCTTTTGGATTTGGTGATGCTTTTAAGTAGTAATATAGATCATGAAATAGATATAATATATATTTTCTGTGTTTAAATTATAGACATTGACATGATTAATTAATTATCTTGTTGTATTTACATTAATCTATGTATTACCACAAATGCATTTGCATCCTATTCACATCATAGATTAATGAAATAGCAATTAATTTGTGGAACTTAGGAATTCGTACCACATGAAGTACATACTTTCGAAAAAATAGTTTCTAATTTTGACTAATTTCTTTAATTAACTCGTTGGAACCAAAGCAATTTGAAACCACATAAACATAGCCAACAACATAAGAATATAAAAGTGCTCTCAGTTTCTTTTGTTCGAATAATAAGCATTTGGTGAAAACCATCACCTATAATAATATTATGTTGTATTACTAATAATTAATAAGAAAATATGTATAAGCGTATCTAAATTCATAATACTTAATTACAATTTAGAGTCGTGTGGTTAGCGCTTTAGACTAACACGCTTTTCTAAAGAATTTATTTCAATTTTTCGCAGCAATCTATCTGATGATGGGATGTCAGAAGAGAATAAAATAATATATATAACTATGGACCATAACTACTTATATAGACAACTTTTTATGTTATCTTTATGTATTCTTGTTTCAGCCCATCATATAAATAGAAATTACCCTTTTAATCTCTACATATTAAATGCCCATACGTTGTTAGATATATTAAAACTGAAATTATTGAAAATCCTAATAGATCACTTTTAATTAGGCTTAAATCTTATATGACATATCGTACTATATAATTATTCATATATAAATCTAATGTTAGACTAAGGATCCAACATCACTGAATTAAAAAATCGAACAATCTCTTATTTAGGCTATATGTGTAACCTTATAATTATGCTTTGCAAAACAACTGTATGAATTCAACTTTATTGTCATTACCAAAATGTATTTATAACCAATCCAGTTCATCAATCATATCAACATAGATCAAAGCAGTCTTCCTTAAAATTGTTGTAATTCAACCAATCAATGGTCACTATGCTAATACAATTGTATAACATGTTCATAATATAGATTTGTCGCATGAAAATTTTATGCAATATGATCCTAACATGCCTATTTCCAACTAGTCGACTTTAAACCTTAGTGAGATCAAACCATACTAAAATCAGAATGTAAATAAACCAAAGCTGTATTTGTACAGAAAATAACCTTAAATGTTGAAAAGCTAAAATAACTGAAAAAATAAGTGTATCATAAGAGCATTTGAAATCACAAACTTTCTCTAAAACTAAACATCATGTAATGATATAACACTTATACGAGCAGTGTGCTCATAAAATATTTTGATGGCAATCCCTCAGTAAGCAGATCTGTAATTATAGAGTTTGTGTCAATGTGCTCTATAGACAACTATCCACTTTGAACTCTTTTTTAACAACTAGGAACTTGATGTTTACATACTTCGACTTCATCAAACTCCTGTTGTTATTGGAATACAGAACTACTGACTTATTATCCAAAAAATAATCAGGATGGTCCATCAATATCATCTACTATATGCAACCCCCGATAAAATTCTTCAACTATATTCCATGATTTGATGCCTCATAACATACTATGAACTGTGCTGCCATTGTAAAAGAGATTATAAGAGATTATTTAGCACTGTTATAAAAAATAGCATCATGGACATAAGAGTCGTTATACACAACGATTTCAACCTGATCTGACCTCTGATATGTGAGCATGTAATCTTTTGTCCTCTGTAAATACTGCAAAACCTGTTTGGCTACTTCCATTGATTTACTCAATGATTACTTAAATATTTGCCCAATATTCTAGTAACATACGCAATATCTAGTCATGTACAACCTGAGCATATATCAGACTTCTTACTGCTAATGCATAAAGAACCTTTTCCATTTTTTTTCATCAAAATCATTCTTAGGGCACTGATTGAGACTAAACTTATCTCATTTAGCCACAGGGGTATCACCTGATTTGTAATCCTGTATGTCATATCTTTTGAGAACTTTTTCAATATAACTCTTTTGTGATAATCTAAGAATACTCCAAGAGTGATTTCGGTGTATTTGTATGCCTAATATAAAATAGACATCCCCAAGATCTTTCATATCAAAATTCTTAACTATAAATTTCTTGGTTTTGTGCAATTAGCCTAAGCAAAATGCCATCCAAATATAAAACCAGAAAAATATACTTGCCCCTATAAAACTTATAATATATGCAACCATCAATCAAATTCATTTCAAAACTGAATGAGATGATCACTTAATGAAACTTGAAATAATATTTTTGGGTACTTAATTGAGCCCCTAGAAAGATTTCTTAAGTTTGTAAACTGTATTCTTTGGATCCCTTAATACAAAGTTTTCTGGCTACACCATATAGATCGTCTCATCAATGTTACCATTAAGAAATATTGTCTTCACATCTATATGATACAACTCAAGATTGAAATCTACCACCACTACCATTATAATCCTGAAAGAGTCTTTTGAAGATATCAGAGAGAAAGTCACTTTATAGTTGATGTTTTCTTTCCATTTAAAGTCTTTTACAATAAGATGCTTCTTGTACCTCTCCACATCACCTTTTGAATCTTTTTTTTTCTTAAATATCTATTTGTAACAAATAGGTTTCACATCTTCTAATAATGGGACAAGATCTCATATGTCATTATCCTTCATAAACTTCATTTCCTCATCCATAGCATTAATCAACTTCTGAGAGTTGAAACTTTCTATTGTTTGATGAAATTGATTGGATTATTTTTCTTCACTCTAATATCTACATCATGTTCTTGAGAAAATACAATGTAGTCATCTAACACTGCATTTCTCATTTCTCATTTCTCTAGTACACTTCAAAAAGCATCTCGAACTATGTTCATTCTAACTTATGGGAGCCTTCTCAGGTTACGTCTCTAGGTAGAGCTAGATATTTTTTAACATTCATAAATGACTTCTTTAGAAAATTCTGGGTGTATTTGCTTAAGAAAAAAGATCATGTGTTTAAAAAATTAAAAGAATAGAAAGCCATGATTGAAAAATAAACTGGTAAAAAGGTCAATAATCTAAGAACTGAAAATGGGCTAACTACTATAATAAGGTATTTGATAGTTTTTTTCCAGTTGAAGGAATAATCAAACACAAGACAATGAGTTTAATACTTCAACAAAATAGGCTAGCTGAAAGGATTAATAGAATCTTAATGAATAAGGTTAGAAGCATGTTGTTTCAAGCTAAGTTATGAGTTTGTAAGTTGAAACACTCAATACAGCTTGTTATCAGGTAAACTTAATCCCTCCTATTGCTATTGATTGTAAAACTCAATTTGAAGTTTAGACTAGTAAACAAGAAAACTATAAATGTTTAAAGGTGTTTGAATGCTAGGCTTACGTATACATAAGCTAAGGTAAAATAGCTCTAAGAACTTTGAAATGTATTTTTATTAGATATCCAGATGATGTAAAAAGATAAAAACTTTGGTGCACTATATTAAATCCAACAAATGCATAATTAGTAATGATGAACGAAGAAATGGTTTTGACAATGTCAACATAGATAAAATAAGTGAAGACGTTCTACATCAAAAACTTTCTTAACATTGAGTAAAAGCAATTACAATAAAGTATTGGTAAAAAGCTACTATTATAAAGCAAAATTACATTCTAAGTAGTGCTTAAAGGAGGAGGAAAGGTCACTACCATCAGAGGGAGGAGTGACTATCATAGTAGCCTTAGGAGGCTTGTCTTGTCTTTCAACTCCATTCCCATCCTGCTCCTACATGTACTCAATAACAAGAGCTACTAGCCGGTCTATTTTCAGTTTAAGATATTGCATCCCAAGGATAGTCATGATGCACTTATAGCAGAATGCGAGACCAGAGTTGTAGCCATTATCAGCTTTTTTCCCCAGAACCTTAACTTGGCCTTGGATCTTAGTAACTTGGAATTGCAGGGACTTTATCCGGTGCTCAAAGAAAGACTTTTGGCTAGTAAGCTCTCCTCTCACATCATTCAGCGCCATCTCAAGTTCAATTGATTTAACCTCGAGCAGGGAATATTTGTCCTCAAGTTTTAAGACTTCAACATGCAGGTTTATTGATTTCTCCTCTGTAGCCTCTACTCTCTTCTTCGAAGCTAGAATATCAGTTTGCACTTTCTTATTATACTAGGCAATTCTTTCTTCATAATAAGAAGCTATGGTGCTTAACTGATATGCACCAAGCTGTAAAGTGTTTACTAGACTGGGGAGAGTGCAATCCTCTCTGTCATCAATATTTTTCTTCTTTACCAGCCTGGCATACTCATTGTAGTATGGAATAAGATGGTCAGCTTGTTCATATGGTTGAGATTTTGGTGACTCGACCAGATGAGGGGAGGTCACATGACTCTTTGCAGCAGCTGTTCCACTTGTCCCAACAACCTTAGTGCAAGGAGGAAGTATCTTCAAAGGAGAAATAGCTTGACAAGTTTTAAAATTCTTGAGCAAAGCAGGAGCACTGATCAAGCCCTCCAAAGCACCACTAGAACGGTAGCGCTTATTCTTCATGATTTCCAATATCTCTTCATCCATATTTTCCGCTACTGATACCAGGCAAGAATCAACTAAGTTGGTGAAAGACAGCAAATCCTAGCACTAGGACTGATTGGACAAAGCTACTTCAACCTTTCGAAGCAATTTACCCTTGATTTTGTAATCCATGTTCTACGAATTTGAAACACCAAAACAAGAATAATGAGGAAAAGAATCACAGTTGCCAAAATTTACTTGTCCCTTTGCCAGGAAGGATAAGGAAACAACAAAGCATATGATGGGTTCGAAGTTTAAGCCGCCTTTAAAGAAATTTCAAGCCTATACACCATAACTTTGCTCAATCATGCTCATTTTAGCATTGAGAGGTTTCTCATTAAAAGGGCCAAGATTTCCTCGTCAACTAGTTCCTTGGAAGTGACCCATAGAAGAGAAAAGTAGTATAAATAGAATCCACAAACACTAGAGCCGGGTGCACCTAGAGTATATGATACATGTTTGGAACTCACATGAGAAAGGAGTTCGTCCCGGCTAGAATCTTTGTTAAAAGCTTTGTCCACTCTCTGTTTGCAAAAGCAATCAAATTGGACCTCTTTATCCCAGAAGCTACAAAGCGCAAACTCGGTTTAGCAACAAAATGAGAAAAAGTTTAAAATCAACTCAACATGAACACTAACAAAAGTCGGGACACGGAGACTTGAAGGGATAATGATGTATCTAAGCTTGTAATGTACAACCTTACTCTACTCTCCTTCAACAATGAACTCACCATGATTAGTTAATGTTGTTGGTAGTTCATCTACTAGCATCGGCCAGAAAGCACTTAATTCATGACGAACCTAAAAGAAAGGTTACTCATCTTAACAAAAAAAATATAACAAGCTACCACTTATAAAGAAGTGATGTGGCAGGGAGAGGAAATAACTAATTTAGCGAGCGCATAAAACACAGAAGATAATAACGTTCCCTCTTCCATTACACGCCATGTTGACTCAAAAGGATAGGCCTCTAAAGATCTAGCGACCTGCTTACTTTCCAGCAAAACTTCCAAGCATTCAAGCACTGAATTTGACATGGAGTCAAGGTTGTAGGCACCTTCCAATGCCGGACAATCTTACTTTGAGCAAAATCCATCAACTAAGAAAAGAAAATTATAGATGTGGAGTGTGCCAAAAATTGAAAAGTCAGCACATAATCGGTAGCTTGCAAGAAAAGCCAAAACTTGAACCCAACATAATGCAAATAAAACACAATGCATGTCGATCCATCGAAATTAATAATTTTCACAATTCCTTATTAAACAATTGAAATATCAATTTAAAAATGCCAAAATATAGGAGCAAAGAGAAGTAAAATTTGAATGCTAACCTTTGTCAACGTAATTGAGTATCCATATGGTGTGACACAACAGCACCCTAAGGGATCACCAGTGGCTGTCCAAGTATTGTGTTAGAAAGATTTATAGGAAAAAATGATTCAAAAAGAGAAACTATAGGTAGTTGCCATTTCACTCTAAAATTGCAATGTTACTCTTTGATACATGCATCTTATGATAGGTTTACAATAAGCAAATTCTAAACAAAATATGAAATACTCTTAACAAGCAAACTCAAAAATTAAATTTAACATATTGTTAATAAAAATCTACCTGTATCTCAATTAAGAAAAGGATCAATAGAACTTTCTGAATTTTTATTATTTTCACCCATAAGCAACAAGATGTAAAACTTGCAAGCACGAATTTTCCAACAGCTGTTGATTTTCATAACATTAGCTATTTTTGATAAATACAATGAGAAAAAAGTTTGAAACCGATATTAAATAAATAAACATATTCCCTAGTACAAGCCATAATGAAACATTGCTATCAAAGCTTAGCATGTAAAAGACCCAAGGAAACTTTTCAAGGCAATATCTCATTTTAAGCTACTTTTCATTGTTCCCAATAACTAAAAGTAACTAGAAAATGCTGCAAAGGATATCAACAATCTTCTCACGAGGATAATAAATTTGAGATCTTCGAATTGTAAATACTAGCTAGTTCCATTACACGACAACTGAATTTGACCAACATTCAAGCCTTTTATTTTTCAACGGCTTGTCATGAGCACACGATCATAACATTAGAAGAAATTAAGAATCTTCCAATGCCAACTCCCCATGACAAAGAATAAGAGGAAGATGGAGTAGACCAAAAGTATCTATCTACTGAACTCATCAAATGCTTTATTGAATCGTCAATATACAAAAAACACATAATTGTAAGATTTCTATTCAATGAGGAAGATACTAAAACATATCATGTGTGACAGTTCTACATGAAAAATACTTTATCCAATCAAGCTGCTATCGAGATCAATTTACATGCTCGACATTTGACTACTAAACATTTTAAAATTTGGAATGAAAACGATGAGAGTATCCTAATATAGCCTCACAAATAGAAATAAATCTCCGAACCTGCATCGAATCCAGCAGACACTAGAATTATATCAGGATCAAATTCCTTGGTAACAAGAAGTAAATATGGTCCCAAACTGCAAGATAGTTTGCATCACCACGCTGCCCACCCTCCCGAGGGACATTAATGTTGTATCCTCGCACTGGGTCCTTGCACGATCATATTATGGAAACCATCTTCATTGGCGGGATAAAAAGTCCCAAAGTCCCAAAACCATCTTCATTGGCGGCATAAAAGATAAACTTCATACGGTCAATGTGCCTACATCCTATGGAAGAACATTGAACAAGAAGGTTTAAAGCTAATTCAAAAACCGAAGAAAATGAAGATTGTTATGCTGCCAGCATTAACCTGAGAAGCACTAACAACTATTTCACAAACATGTTTCAAGAAAGCAAGACTTTAAAGTGAGGAAAAGAAATTTTGAAAACATTCTATCAGGAAATCAATTATGCAGCTTTGGGAATACAACATCCCAATAATAATATGAAAATGATTGAGCATGAGAAGAAATATGAGATCAATTTTCTTACATAGCTTTGAACAGAGACTAGGACGTGAGGATCCTTCCAGAACATTTTTTGAGTACCATTACCATGGTGAACATCCCAGTCAACAATCAAAATTCTTTTCATTGCCAGTTCTGGCTGTAATTTACGTTGCAATAATACAGGTTATGAGGCCAAAACTAAGTGAATGACGAAAACAGAGGTTTAACTTTGGTAGCACATCACTCTCTTTACATACAAGGAGTAACGTGAGTCCATGATAAATAATAATGGGGGAGAGAGAGAGAGAGAGAGAGATATCCCAAAAGAAAAAAGGGGGAGAAGAACTTGCTCTCACTCTTTGGTTTAACGGAAAAGCATCTGCAGTAGCAACATTATTGTATAGACAAAATCCCATGGCTTCATCGTGGTGAGCATGATGGCCGAGGGTCCATAAGCAAAAGCACAATCCAATTCTCCTTTGGCAACACTCTCCGCAACCTATTTGAACAAAAAAATAAAGAGTTGGAAAAAGGAAATTTTGAATTAGGATATAAATTCTAAATTAAGAATTGCAACAGCTCTACTCCATCCAATATATTCTCTCATTATATAAGACAGAGCTTCATCAATAAGATTGGGTGATTGCTATACAATAGTATGTATTGGGCCAAATTTGGATTCAAGCACAAGACTTGAACAAAATGAAGAAGCGAGCATGAAAGAATGGGACGGTCTCATTTTACGTGACTTCAAAATTTTTCTAGCAAAGAACAGGTTTGCGAGAACTTAACCATTCAGATCTTTGTACATGTACTACTATTTCAAATATTTTTGCAAAATGCACGGAAGTCACTGATAATAACTTGAAAAAGAAGTAAGAAATTCAAATTCAAATTCAACATTGCCAATTTAGGCAAATTTAAGTTTAGTTAGATATGATTCACTTTGAAAAAACATGGTTTAAAAATTGCACTTAGCTTGGAGGGAAAGGAAATGTAAATCAAAATTTAATAAACTATGACTTCAATAGGCCAAGTTCCACACATGTTACCGAAAATCTGATCGCCTTGTAGTTGCTTAGAAACTCATCGACTCTATACACATGAAGTGATTTTGTCAACTAGATTATCAACGAAAACACATAAATTTCATTACCATTTTAGCTTATACTTTCATGCAGTCTAAATAGTGAACACTTAATGGATCAGATTAAAAAGAGTTAATTTGATTCTATTAACTAAAGAGGATAAGAAGCTTTATACTCAAAATAAGAGTCGAGGAAGCAATAAAAAACTCATTAAATCCTAAAATTTCATGGAATCTCCAACCTTTATGACGAGCCAGTGACCGAGTAAGCGACCCACGATGTTCATTCAAATAAATCGAATCCAATTTTGACGAGATCCTCCTTCTTTTTGCATAAAACTTCTTAGAGCTTACATTTCTA
The DNA here is from genome assembly GCA_025617385.1 of Murraya koenigii. Taxonomy (NCBI): domain Eukaryota; kingdom Viridiplantae; phylum Streptophyta; class Magnoliopsida; order Sapindales; family Rutaceae; genus Murraya; species Murraya koenigii. The sequence continues at coordinate 17,152,315 of CM046811.1, forward strand.
ATGAATTCAACATGGTTTTTGCTGTGCACGTGCAGTAGATATTCGTCCTCTGCTTCTTTGCCATTTAAAACGACACATCTATAAGAAGAAAGGCAACAACACCACGTTCAGAAAACACAGTGGCCTTGAGTCAAAGGTTAACCACAACAATTTCCAGGAAAATAAATAAACAGATAATATAACACTATAACAAAACTTAGGTTGTGTATAGTGCTATAGACAGAAGATTATAAAATAATAAACAAAGCTCGACACAGGATTAAATTTTACTACTCATCCATTTTACTTGGCAACTGATTGTTACGAATCAGCCACCCACTTGATACTTAATAGTACGAGATTCCTATTCCCGTAACTCACGTGGGATGTTTACTTACCAATAATTAGAATGTACTGAAATTAAAGTAGGGTAAAATTTGAATAAAGAATAAAAATTAAAATAAATTATTTATTTTAATAGTAAAAATTAAAATAAGAATGAATTATATTGTTATTGATGTGTTTGTCTTATCTTAAAATCAGAATGAATTGCTATAAATTACTAGACTAATCTTAGTTGATTATTATCATTATTCTATGCATCTTAATTGTGATTATTATTATTATTATTAAAAGTAACTATTGTTAATAATAATTATTATTATTATAATCATTATATTAATAATAGTAGTAATTATTATTATTATTAGTATTATTATTATTATTATTATTATTTTGATAATAGTAACTATTGTTATAATTATTAATAATTATAGTTAATACTTCTAATAATAATAATCATAAATCATAATAATAATTTTGATTATAGTTTTTTATTATTATTATATTTAAGTGGGGGTAATATAGTCTCTTTAAGAAATGAGATTCTCATTCTCACCTCTACATAGGAATGGAAATTCCAGTAATCATTTCTAATTTTAAGTGAGTCCCGTCACTTTGATTCATGTTTCACCATTCATTTAAGTAAGCAAATACATTATTTATTCTTATTTCATGATTCTTATTCTCATTTCTAATAGGTAAATACTATTGGGCTTTAAAATTGTTTTACAACAGAAATAGTAGGATCACTTTCTCATAAAATATATAGAATTACTATCATCTTGAAATGGTACCTTCGTTTTGTCGTTATAGTAATTAAAGCTTCCAAGTTACGATATATCACGACATTTTCTACTATATCACGATCTGTCATTAATGATCTTCCAGATCTATCATTAATGATTTTCTTGAATTTGACTCGCTCGAATTGAGTTAACTCTGAAAGCATTTTTTTTTTTATTTATAAACAACATATTACACGCTTTAAACTAAAGAATGTTGAATACTTACTATTAACGTTGCTTTACAAGGGAACTTACTGAGAATACTTTTTCAAGTGTTTTGCATTCCTTGGTCTCCTAACTTCCCATTTATCGGGGTAAGCTAATCTGTATGCTCCCGGATCTGCCACCTGCATGACCATGTAGGAACCTTCTTAATTTGGTGCTAGTACTCCCTGATTGAGATCCTTTGTGCTCTGGTTGATCCTTTTTAGCACCCAATCTCCTACTTTAAACTAATTAATGTGCACGTTTTGATTGTAATAGCGGGCCACCTTTTACTGATAATCTGCTATCTCCCTTGACGACTTTTCCCACCTCTCTTCTATAAATTTTAGATTCCCACAAATCTGCTCATTGTTCTACTTCTCGTTGAAGTGCTCTGTCTAATGAATACCCACTTTTATTTCTACTGAGACCACGGCTTCATGTCTGAATGCTAAAGCAAATGGTGTTTCTCTCGTGGCTGTCTAAGCCCACAATACATCGGGTAACTCATCAACCCACGCTCTCTTTTGCTCTCCCAACCTAGATTTTAGGAATTATTTTATGGTTTTGTTTGCCCCCTCCACTTGCTCATTAGCCTGTGGGTGTGATGGCGAGCAGAATTTCAACTCTATTCCTATATTTGCACGGAAGTCCTCGAACATGTTATGGTCAAGCTGCTTTCCATTATTCGTAATCGGTTGCATGGGGATTCAGTATCCGGAGATAACATTTCTCCATATTGAATTAGTTGTCTTGCTCTTTGTTATCCCACTCAAATCCGCCACCTCGACTCACTTCTTGAAATAATCAATCGCGACCACGACGTATATTGCGGATGCTCGTCCTTTTAGCGGAGGTGCGATCAGGTCCATTCTCTATTGAGCGAATAGCCATGGCGAATTCATTCTTGTAAGGTTCCACGAAGGTTGAGGTAGAAAATTGGCGAAGCCTTGATAAGTCTTACAACTCACGGTCTTCTCTTGGACTTCTTGATGCATTATGGGCTAGAAATGCCTTTGCCTCAAGACTTTAAAGGCTAAAGACCTGGCACTAGAATGGTTTCCACAAATCCCTTTCATGTACCTCTCTGAGCACATAGTCTGCTTCTTCCTCATTCAAGCGAGTGTAGTAGTGGCATTCAAGCGAGTGTAGTAGTGGCAAAGTGTATCTTCGTCGGTATAGTACCCCATCAACCAGTGTGTATCTTGCTGCTTGGCACTTTAGCTTCCTTGCTTGCTTCTTGTCAGTGGGCAATATCCCTTTCCCAATATAAGAAACAATCGGGTCCATTCAAGTGCCACTTGAGGTTACACTCATAACCTCAACTGTTTTTTATCTCCACCGGAATCGATTTGGGCATCTTAGGATCTGACACAGCAGCCATCAATGCTATCATATCTTCTCACAAATTCTCTGCTCTCAATATCTATTCTACCTCCACTGCTAGAAATTTCCTACCCAGTTCCCTCGCTTTGCGAAGGTAAGCCCTCATCTTCTCTCCTTTCGCTTGGAAGCTATCATTGAGGTAGTTTGCTACTAGCTAGGAGTCTGTTTGAAAGTTCACCTCTTTTTTCTTCACTGTTAGCTCCAATTTTAACCCCGTGATGACGGCCTCGTACTCAGCCTAATTTTTGGTAGCTTTGAACTTGAACTTCACTACGTACAAGATCTCTACTCCTTCAGGGCTAAATAGCACCACCTCAGCCCCAACTCCTTGGTCCCCACATGATCCATATTTAATGACAACCCAGACCTTCCCCGAAATATATTCTCCTATTGCTTGCTCAGTGTCAACACTCATGTCCGATTCTGTACATTCGGCTATAAAATCTGCTAAAACTTGTGCTTTAATTGTTGTCCGAGATTGGTAACTGATATTGAACTCGCTGAAATCTGTCGACCATTTCACCAGCCTTCCAAATGTCTCGGGCTTGTGCAAGATTTTTCAAAGTGGTCGATTTTTCAATACCCTATCAAGTGTGCTTGGAAATAAAGCATTAACTTCGATTGCTATTACAAGGCGAGTGCCCATTTCTCCACCTGCGGATATCAAGTCTCTGCCTTTAGCAGGGCTTTGCTCGTGTAGCACACAGGATGTTGAGCCCCTGATTCTTTTCTTATTAAGACCGAGCTCGTAGTCCATTGTGATACAGCCAAATATAAGTATAGGACTTCTTCTACTCGCGACGTCGACAGCAGCGAAGCCTTTAGCAGATAATCCTTTAATTACTGAAACGTTACCTTACATTCTGGTGTCTATTTTGTCTTCCTCCCTTTTTTTATATCCTAAAAGAAATATGGCATTTGTCTATCGCCCAGGAGATTAACCTATTTAAAACTGCTAGTTTACTCGTAAGGCTCTGTATCTCCTTCAGAGTACATAGGGACTACATTTCTACCACTGCCCTTATCTTCTCAGGGTTGGCTTCGATCCCCTTCTAACTGACCATAAAACTCAAAAACTTTACAGAACCTTCTTCAAAAGCATACTTCTTTGAATTGAGCTTCATTTAGTATTTTTCAAAGGCATGAAAGTCTCTTCCAGATGCTTGACATACTCGTCAGCATCCCTGGAATTGGTAATCATGTTGTCCACATAGACTTCTATGATACGTCCAATCAGAGGATTAGAAATCTTATTCACCAGCCTCTGATATGTTGCTCCTACATTTTTTAAGCCAAAAGGCATGACCTTGTGGTAGAATAGGCCTTGATTGGTGACAAAGGCTGTGCATTTTTCATCCCAGCTAAACTTAGAAATTTGGTTATAACCAGAAAACGCGACCATGAAGCTGAGCAAGCCGTGTCCAACTGTGGAATTAACCATTTGGTTTATTTTTGGCAGTAAGAAGCTACCTTTGAAGTAGGCTTTATTCAGGTCCGTGAAATCTATTTTTCCATTCACATTCTTAACCAATACCATGTTCGAGATCCATTCGGGGTAATTGACTTCCCTTATTAATCCTGCTTTTAGTAGCTTCTCCACCTCACTATTTATGGCATTATATCTTTCCTGGTTGAAGTACCTCCTCTTCTGTCTTACTAGCCTTACTTCTTTATTCACTGCTAACTTATGGCATGCCACCCTTAGATCAATCCCTGACATGTCATCATAGGACCAGGCGAACACATCCGCATGTGCTCACAAGCACTCGATCAGACTTTTCCTCACCTCCTCGCTTATGCTTAAACCGATTTTAACTTTCTTCTCCTAGTCGTCTGGTCTTATTAGGACCTTCTCTAACTCCTCGGCAGGCTCTTGTCTCCCCTTCTTTGAATCTCCCCTGACATCCAACGACGTCACCTGCATTATCTCCTAAGCCGCTATTGCATAGTAGCTTCTTGCGACCCTCTGATCTTCTTTTACAACCCCCACCACACCATTCATTCGGTATTTCAATGCCAAATAATGCGTCGACATTACCGACTAACTGATTCGCATGAACAGCCTTCCCAATATCATCTGGTTAGGGCTAACTTTGTCCACAACCACGAAGTCAAGCATCATATTCTTCTCGAAGGGACTCGAGCCTATAGTTACCAGCAGATTCACAATCCCAAAGAAGTCAACCTTCCTCCACCAAATCCCTTCAGAGAAGTACTTGTGTGTTGAGTCTTACATCTGTTATCACCATCTCATCTAGACTGAACTTGAAAAGTAGTATGTCCACCGAGGAAAAGCTTTATCCCAGCGAATAGAAGATGCTCAGCTCCACACAACATAGGGATTAGCACGCTTTTGAAAAAAACATAGAATAGTAGAAGATCCAGCATGTAGAACACGCCGAGCTTTCTACGTCCACCAGAATCCTATTGAGTCCCCTATTTGCAAAATTTGGCTTTACCACTAGGGTATCTTCATGGGGTTATAGAACCTCTTCCTCATCTTCCTCCGTCTACATGATCTGGACCTACCTGATACTTGCCCTTTTTGCTGCCAGTATTTTGAGCAGGACTTCTCGATTAGCTGATGCATATCTGCTATAATTTGTTCTAGCTCTATTCAAATCTCCTGTCATCATTGGACCTCCAGCTATCACTCTTATAACAGGCCGCTCCCGATCCGTACTTCCAATCTGGTGGTCTTTTGCATGCTGTCGATCCACTACCGGCTGTCCACCGCCCATGACTCATTCAGATACTAATTTCTCACCAAATCCTCCACCTAGTTCTTTAAATCACGGCACTGAGATGTTGAATGGCCATAATCATTGTGGAATCTACAGAATCTGCTCCTGTCCTTCCTGTTAACTAGCTTGGACATTGGTGTCGGGGAACATAACAGACCTCGCTCTTCCACGACATGAAGCATCTCCTCTAGTGATACATTTAGAGGAGTATACTGTCTATAGGCGGGACTCTGGTCAATCATCTGCATAGTCCTGTCCCTAGAATAGTTACCTGTAGGTGGTGGTGGTGGTGGTGGACAGACAACTCTATCACGGCTCGATGCGTACCAGTTCACAGGGATGTTACGGGATGGATTACCGCTGAGTTGATGGTAATACCTTTGGTCTCTGCTTGGTGACCTACGGAATGGAACGCGACCAGTCCGTGGTTGAGATGTTCTCTGGTAATGGTGGTAAGGAGTAGCTTGGTTTCCTGCCCCTCTGGAAGTTGATGACCCCTGGACAGGCCCAACTAATCCCTCTCCTTTCTGGATTCTCCTCTCCTTGCATCTTATTCCATCAATCTGCTCGCTTCTCAACTTCACTGTTTTCTCCTCTTCAATCGTTATACCCCTCTTTATCTGCTCATATGCATCAGAATATAAACGAAACAAGGGACTACGTAGATTGTACCATGGCCTTCCCATTTTCACCCTTCTTTAAACCCTCTCAATACTTAGGGTTGATTGAATACCCCGAGGTCAAGGACCGCTCGATGATACCTTTGACAAACTCCGAAGGGATTCTCCTCTCTTGCTTGATCTCGACTAGCTCCATCATGTCGTCTTCGAGCTCACGCCTCACTGAACCGCTCTGCAAATTCGTATACATTAGCTTGAAACTTTGGATGCTTTCTCGTGGCAGCTTACGATACCACTCTCATGCTCGTCCCTCCAAGGTAAGTGGGAAGGCTATACATCTCTGCACTGCTGTTAAGCCTTGTACCCCGGTTATTTCGTTGACGCGTTTAATGTGTGCCAACGAATCACTTTTCCCAAAAAATTTTAAATCAAGAAAGTGGAAATCCCTAAGAGTTGTGGTACCCATAATCTCTACTGAGAGTGGGAACTCCTTGTCTAACATGATCCTCCAACTCAGGGCTTTCTCATGTCCTCGGATGTCATCAATCACCTGGGCCAACTTGCGGACTTCTTCCACCAATTCTTCTGCACAAGAGGGATTCTGTACTGCAATTTGCACTCGTTCTGGCTTCTTGTTTCGCAGGTGCTGTCTTAACTTTCTCTCCTCCAGGCTTGGATCTACCCCTTCTAGTTGTACTCTTCACTCTCTGCCCCTGGCCTCTAATTTTAACTTCCTACCCAATGAGAGCGGCCCTACGACTGAACTTAGGAATGTCACAACTCACTCTCCTCTGTCCATCTCTAAACTCCTGAAGGATGGATGTCAATGTTTCCATCTGCCTCTCTATCCTATCCATCCTATCTTGCACCGCTCTATTTCGAACTTCATTGACCACCTCCTTTAGCTCCCTTAGAGTCATTGACTCTTCAAGAGTGGCTTCTCTCGGATCATTGCCTCCTATTGTCATGTTTCTTCTATAGCTTGTAACAGAACTTAGCTTTTCGTTCGTTTCCCCACAGACGGCGCCAAAATGTTGATGCAAATTTCTGGTCGTTCCTTCCTCGAGCAAGTTCTCCAGCTAACTTTAAACTTTCTCTATTCACTGAAATGGTGCCTTCTAGTTCCTTGCGTTTACAAAAGAAATGTCAAAGTTCACCGGTATTTTTCGATGAAAACCCTCCGATGCTCAAGTCAATAATTGGGCTAACTTTTAAAAAACTCTCTCTCATGGAAGTAAGGAAAAAATACAGGAAAAATACTAATTCTTCTCTTTTCTTTTTCTTTCAAAAAGAAGCCAACTTCTTTCTCCCTCTTTTCTCAGGTATTTATTTAGGTCTTCTGATCCTCACCATTACTCTAGTAACGCATGTCCTCCACTTCTCACGCATCTCGTCCGCTTTGGGACGATTATTTGGACTTCATAATGAGAATTAATTATGCGTGGGAGTTATTCCCCTATTCTTGGAGAGAGCCGTTCAACCGTCTCACACTATAGGCTTTGGATTGCCATGCTTTGGTTTGGCCTGAGGATTGGTTTGTACCTGCTCTGGGTGTCGCCTATAACATGAGCGAAGCTCGCTTGACTGCCGCGGACATTCATACTCTTCTTAGCTTAGCTCGAGCAGCCCACGAACACATGGTCTTGGCTAACCTGAGATCAAGCTGGAGTGTCTTTATACTAGCGACCAGTACTACTGTTTTGGCTGACGTAACCTCGAGTAAGCGTGCTCTTTATTTCCAAAACAGCTATTTTTCTACATCCTCCCTCCATCCCGGTAAGAAATGCTTAAGAGAATCTTCGTTTTTTTCTAAATAATAATAAAAAATTCTCAATAGTCTTTTTTCGTCTAATAAATTTTTAAATAATCAATATATTTTTATTTTTAAATTAAATTTAATTATATTAAAATAAAAATTTTAAATTAAAATAAAGTTTGATAATATATCTTATATTAATACTAATTCATTATAAAAATCATATTATAAAATATAAATTATCATTAAAATTATCTTGATCAATTTTCCTAATATTATAATAAAAAAAATTACTTTCATATCAATAATAAAATAAATGAAATTGATTTAGATACTAAAATTAATATTTTTAACTAAGCTAAAATCGTGCTCATACTCTCTCCAAAAAATTCCCAAAGGTCTCCGTCCTACAAAAAATTTCTGCCATCCTTAGTTGCATTGCATTAATAATTCAACCCCATGTTTGTGGCGCCAAGTTGGAGCATTAGCTAAACTCGACATTACACTTTTTTTTTTAATTACTTTGTAATAATAATAATTAAATATAATTTTTTAATTTAATATAATATTATAATTTTTTTATTTTTATATTATAATTATTAATATAAATTAATAAATTTATAATTGATTATTCAATAATATTATATTATATTATATTATATTTTATTTATTATATTAAAAATATTACTGAATAATATATTATTTAATTATATTATAATAATTAATATATAAAATTAATTAATATTTAATAAGTTAATATAACTAATAATAAATACTTAAATAATATATAAAAATATAAATATAACATAATATTATATTATTTAATTATAAATAGTAATTAATATATAAAAATTGATTATTATCCAATAATTTAATATAACGATTAATAAATATTTAATAATAATTTAAAATAACTAGTACTAAATATTTTTTCTAAGTATATAATTTAAATAAACTAGAAAAAATTAATACAATACTGTGTAATATAACATATTATAAATATTATTATAATAAAATATTAATACAACACAATATTATTATATATATTAAAATAATATAATATAATATAATTTATCAAACATACTCTTAAAACATGACACATGATAAAGTTACAAATAATTTATTATTAATAAATTAATTAAAAAAATTATTATTATTATTTTTTAAGATCATGTGCATCTATAAAAATTTTATATAAATAAATTTTATTATGTTATATTAATTTTTATATATTTATTTATATCGCAACCTATCGTTACTGTCAAGCACACGTTTACGCGGGTACGCATAAAAAACCATGATAAAAAAAAAAAAAAAATGCCGAAACCCCTTTTTTTCCACTTGCCATCATGTTGTCGAATCTATCATTGGAGGTTTGCCGCACGACGCCTTCTCTACATCGCACCCATCAACTTCTTCGGCTTCGCCTCACGAATCAAATGCTTCATGTTCATCGTGCTCCACAGCAGCTTGTCACGGGATGAGTGTTTTGCGCAGCAAACCCGTGCGGCACTTAGACAACCTTTGTCGAGATATTGCTAAGTAAGCCTTTACGCTTCTCTATAGCTAAGCCAAGAGGTTCCCGAAATGCTAAAGAGAAAGAAGAGCTAGCGAGCAATGTAGCCAAATGCAGAAATTATATTACTCGAAAGAAAGCTTACAAGAGAGCTTACAAGTGTTTGATGCTTTGCTTGGATGATCCAAATGCCTAGAGCTCACCTCTATTTATAGGAAAGCTTGGCTAGTCCTAGAGAATTCTATGTACATGTGTCAAAATCTAGATCGTACATGTGTCAAAATCTAGGATATGTACAAATGTGCTAGAAGTGTTGGAATTGTGTGGAATAATCTAGAATCGGGCCAAGCTAGCACCTCTTAGCTCATTCTCTTAGGCCATTTTGGGCTGCAATCATGCGGCCCGTAACAAGCTGCTCCACCACTGCCGTGTTCGCATGCTGCAAGTTTAAACCGATTATCATTTGACTATTTTGTCAGATTTTGTATTCTAGTCATGAATCAATTACTTTTTTTAATTAATTAATTAATACTAAGACTGGCGAGATTGCTATTTTCTTCTTTTCTGTTATTTTTTTTTTCAATTTTTTTCTGATAGATTAGGTTATGGTGTCTAGATTGATTTAAATTTTAAAAAAAAAATTGTGTATTACTAGTGATTGATTGAGTGAATTATGTATGTTAATATGTTATATACTTCTTAAAATCGATGTATTGAACTCTTTCCTCTTTTCTTTTTGCTTTTACTCATTTAACATTGAAATTGTTTGTTGAAAATCCTCAATGAACTGAGGATTATTTATTTCATTGCTTTTATTTTTATTTTTTATTTTTAATCATTATATATTTTTGTATGTCAATGTCATTGAAGAGAGTAATTTTCTTGAGGGGGCACTATTAAATTGAACTAGTTACCTGGACGTATATGTTTAGAAGTTATAGTCATCGCTCAAGGCCCTTTATCTTGTAGTGCCCTGATTTGGAATTGCATTGCAATAATGAGATTCTTAAACCTACTTCAAATCTACTAATATTTCAACAAGAAGTTGGTTTTGGCCCTAAAATGTATTATAGCTTTGCAAATTAAGTGTGTATTTGATGTCTTGGCAGTTAATGTTTTTTTATTTCTACTGTTAATATATGTTTGATGTCATAATTTTCCGCCGCAAAGTAGGGCCTTCTGATTCAAAAGTAAGAACTAATCTTTTCGACGTCATACTCAAAGGTCGTAAAATTCTCAATTTGTTACCCTTTTATTCATGTGATTAATTATTTAGGCTATACAGTGATTTTTAAGGTTTTGATGTGGTTTAACATGATGATTATGGTGGTATGGAAACAGAAAAATCTTAGACTCAAGCTTATAAGTTTTTGTTTTCAAAAAGGACAAGACTGGTGTAGAATGGGATGAATTTTGAAATCTCAATATATCAAGGGAAAAGGAGGGATCCTTGTTTATTATAAATATATTTATAAAGAAATGATACTTCATTTCTTTGTATTTAAACATGTGTACTGTAAGTAAACTAAGTTGGACAAAAATAATCAATGAAGCAAATTTGGTTATCTGTTAAGGGAAGCAGAGTGGGTTGGGATTTTTTTTCCCAATTTTTTTAATTTGTGAACACTATACATAACTATTTATTATGTTGAGATATTTATTTTAAGATTGTTCATTTTATTTGTTTGGAGTTTTATTTTAGATTATACATATTTGAGAAGTGTAGGGAAAAAACACATTAAGTTGTCCAAAATTATAAAATTTAATAGTTTTATAATGTAAAAATATTGATTTTTTTGCAAAATATACTAAAAAATTAGGATAATTAAGTAGTTTTATATGAAGTATTTTTTTTAAGTTATCATAATGGTAAATATATTTTTTTAATAAGATGTGATTTTAATTATTTGATAGAATTTATTATATAGTGCAGCTCCAAACGTAATATAACTAAATACATATTATTTTCTAAATATATAATTTAAATTAATCAGCAAAGAAATTATAATATGGTATAGTATAATACTAAATATAGTATAACTTAAAATTAATATAGTACAATGTAGCATCAAATATTGTACAACATTATTATAATATTATATCAATGTAATACAATAAAATATAATAAATCTGTATTAAAATAATACAATACAACGTAATACAATACAGAGTGCCAAATACACCCTAAGAAACTAAATAAGTTACTTATGTTATGTCGATAAAATAAGTTATTGATTAAAAAATTAGCTTTGAGTTTAGTAATTATGTTGTTGTGGTTGCTGTGAGTTTGAAAAGTAGAATACGTGAGTTTGGTAAATTTTATTACGAAAGTACTATTTTATTACATAATGACTAAAATAAGCTTAAGTTTAAATTACCTTTTATTTTTAGACTATGTTTGATAAATTGTATGGAAATGGCCTTTTTTTAATACATAAAATTACATAAAATAAAAAAAAAACTTAATTAAATAAAATATAATGAACTTTATTGTTACACAAAATATGATAAAAATCTATATTTATATATAATTCAAATAAAATAAAAAGAAATATTTATTTCATTCACATAAAATTAATATTGGAGAGAATATACAGTAGTTGTTGGATAATTTAAATTGCAGTGATAATGTGATATTTAATGATTTATACATTAGAGTTTATAAAAATAAGATATAATTATCTTTTGTTAAGATACTAAGATTATAATAAGAACTTTAAAAAGTGTAGTGATTTATTTAATAAAGTGTTTATGAAAATTAACTATGTACCTATTTTTAAAAATTATTGTGAAAATAAAAAAATAATGAAACAAACTACGTTTACAAAATTTACCAAACACTATTTTAATAAAAAAATAATAAAATAAATAGTTTGTTGAGTTTCAATCTCAATTCCAAATGAGATCTATATATGTGTCATTGGAAAATTATGAATTTTTATTTTTTCTTGAACGTATTTATGTATAGGATTTTGTTTTTTTATTTTTTGGGAGGATAATTAGTTGGGAACGTACACCTTACCTATTGAAGAAGTAAACAAAATAATAATTGCATTAATTCGTTTTTACATGTAGGATTTATTAGGGCAGGCGCAGGCAATTTCTCATATCACATGCAAGAAAGTTTGTTGGCTCACTCTCTTGATAAGTTTTAAAATATATTAGAGGTAATATAATATATATATATATATATATATATATAATATAATATAATTATATTTTATATAATAATTTTTTTAAAATAAATATATATTTATTATAACATAATTTATTTATTATATGATTAATATGTTACCTCTAATATTTTCTAAAATTTCTCTGCTCTCTCTCGCTCTCTCAAAAGTTTATAAATTGAAATTAATATTCGTTATATTATTCCATTGTAGCATTACCAAACTCGAGTTTTCTTTCCATGTGAACAAATTATTAATAATCTAAGCTCTATTACATTTCCTTGTATTATTTTGTTCTTTCGGTAGGCAGTACTGTGTGGGCGTAATCAGTAAACTGAGGCGCGATTGGTGATAGATGGCCATCAATTATAGCATTGAATATAGACAGATTACCGGTAACAGTTCTTTGGTAATTACTAAGTTACATATAACGTAATTTACGGGAGTGCAATTCGAAGGGCTGATGTTGACTTTATGCAAACGTACTAGTTGTCGAGACTTGAGATGTTAGCTTACAAAAACAATAAAAACAGTAAGTTAAAGAAACCTTCTTCTTTATATCAATATCAACTTGCCTTCTTCTTTATATCAATATCAACTTGCCTTCAGCTCCATCACAATATTCTTAAAACAATGAATTACTTTTTAATTAAATAGACTATTTGTTAAGAAAAAATTTTCATAGATTTCATTTAGATGATAATAGGTATCATCCATTGTTGGTTTATCATTATTAAATTCATACTTGTAAAAATTTTAACTAATTAAATTCATCAGTAATAAGTTTTTATTTTTTAAAAAAATTCAGTCCGCTATGGGTTTTAACTATTACTATAAATTTATAACAATAACTTAAAAAATCCGCATACAATGCTCAATTTTATATTTAAAATCATAAATATTAAAAAATACTTTTAAAAATACATAAAACCTTAAATTATATACTTCAAATTATAGATTTATAATAATAATCTAAAAAAGCCGCATACAATGCTCAATTCTATATTTCATCAATGTAAATAAGAAATTAAAATTTCAACGTTAAAATAAGTACACAAAATATGCTAACTTAACACAAACTATTTTTGTTGCAGGCAAATCATCATCACTAATATCAATGCCTTGTTCGATTTTTTAATTAATATACAAGTATTGTCAACAATATTAACGAGTAAATTTTGTACAACTATTGTTAATATTTAATTAAACAAATAAAAATTTAATTTGAATAAGTAATTATTAGGTCCAAGTCATTGAAATAAAACAAATAAAATCAATTAAATTAAAATAAAATATTAATATTATTAAACTTGAAAATTTATAAAATTTATGTTCATTAAAAGCTTATTGTATCTGTTTAGGAATAAGGGACTTTAACTTACATATATTTATGATCAAATTTTTTATGTAATTTTTATGATTAAAATTAAAAAAATAAATCATTAAAATAAAGAATGTAAATTGATAGGTGGATGCAGATATCGAGCAATTTCGTCCACAACCCACCTTAGAATTTAAGTTTGAAATACAAAATCTGCCTTCAACAAGTAAAATTATTTACAGTTGAACGTAATTTTATCGTCCCTGAACTCTCATTTTTAATTAAGTTCATGTTTTTCACTGATTGACAAAATAGTATTTCTTTTTTTTATATTAAATAGTGTGGGTTTAAAATTTGAGAACTGCTCACTTACATGAACAGTATAAATCCTACTATTATAATACTGTTCATCTAAAAGAGGTAAGTTACAACCAACAAATTGTAACTTAACCAAATCCTTAAAATTTTAATATTTACTATTTTTATTCCATGCGTGTGTCGGTGTCGGAGCGTTGATAATCAAATACTTGCAGTCAAAACAATGACGTGTTTCCGAAATGACTTGTTTTTGCATGCTTTCTGGAAAGTTTATTTTACTTGTGAGTCGCTGCATGGAAGTATACATTTATCATGCAAGTTGATCTGAAAAACACGTTATATTTCGGAATTGATTCAACTCCGTTATTATTTTTGAAAATGCACATTTGATTAAAGTGTTTTTTTTTTCACAAACGGTGATTTTTTTTATTTAGTTTTTAAGACCCAAATTTAATTTCGATCGTAATGAAGTTAATTTAAAAAATTATTAATTTGAAATTATGAGATGATTTTTCTGAGTAATTTAAAAGTAATTAAGTAAAGAAATTGGAAGTGCGAAGCTTCTAAGACAAGGCTTTAATCACTGTACATGTTAATTTGAGTATATAGCTTAGAAGATTAATCTATTGAGTGGAATGACTTATTTTATATTTTATTTTGGATGAAACTAAAGTTGGATCTAGTCCTTTCATTCAACACATCAAAATTGTTTCGCTACCACATTCTAACTATTAGAACTGACTCTGATATCACTTTTTAGGAAAACTGTGCCTAATAATTTTAAGTATAAAAAAAAGGATTAATTTATTGAGTAGAATTGCCTATTCTATTTATAAACTCTAAATAACTCCCTTTTATTAGTAAATACGATATACAACTCAACAAAATTATGTAATAACAAAGCTGTTAGTAATCTATTATGTTGCGATAACATAATCTGAATTCATTATTTATTGTGTTGTTAATAAGAAAATTCAAATTGTGTAATATTAATAATGATTATTATGGTATGAAGATCTCACTTTCTAGGGTCGCCTCTTTAACTAGTCTTTCCACACAAACAGCTGTTTGTTTTACTAGTTTATAGAAGGACAGTACTGTACGGCTAGACCAGCAGGTCACCAAGATCAATGAATTAAATCGATTAATACCATACTGGGGCGTCGGTGACATTTGATTCACCACTTTTAGTGAAATTTTATCATACTACAGAGGCATTAGTGATCATTTCCCTTTTAAGGTTTATACGAGTCCAAAATAATCTTTTTTTTCAAGGAAATAATCTTTTAGTTGGCCAATAAGACTCTCGTATTAGTCCACTAAAACTATGTCTTTTTATTTTGTAAATGAATTATTGCGTCACTATTTTTTTTTTTTACATGTTACGGATTTTGCCTTTTAGAATATGAATTTTGTTTTTGTATTTTGGGTTAATTTTATAATTTCATACTTTGTTCACCTATATGTACAGGTCCTTAACGTGTTGATTGATGTTGAATATTTAAAAATCCGCAAACTATCAACAATGAAATTAAACAGTATATTTAATTAATACATAATGACTGGGTTGTTTCCGCTGCTCGTTAACTTTCCAGGAGAAAATTAATTTCACCGTGAGATAAGAGCATTAAAGAGATTGAATTCATAAGAAGTTTAAAATAAAGCCATGATAAATATATCGCTAGCTAGCTACTTGTCTTTGGAGAAATTAAAACAATTAACTACAAGGTGTAGGGAAATAATTAAAAAATTGAATATGAAGTTGCAAATAAGTCTCGCCGCCTGGACCCAAGGCCTAAACATTAATGATAAGTTAGGTAATTAAGAACATGTTTTCATCAAGCTCTTCATGAAGAATAATGGTATTGAAATTAATTACAAAGACTTCCTGCTCAAATTATTACATTGATACAATCATACAAAAAATATCAAATCATTAACAGGGTCTTGACTGTTAATTACCTTCTTCCCTGCTTGAACAGCAGCCGGCCACTAAACAAAACCATAAAATTAATTTTATATTTAGTCAAATTTATCCCAATTTGATGACATCCTCTTCATACATAACCAGAATAGTTTAGTTACATTACAGTAAAAATTTTTAACGTCAAGGTTATACATGACAAATTTGGTAGAGAAGGTAAAATACCAAGTGTATATAAGGAGAGGAAGGAGCTTGGTTTGGAGCACAAGCGAAACTCCACTTTGTATTGAACAATGATGGGGACTCCAATAGGCTTTATCTTTGCCATTCTTTTGGGAATATCAGTCTCTCTTAGCTACTTGCCATTAGAAGCCTCCGCAAACAATTACGACTACACATCTCCTCCCCACCAAATAAATCTCCACCCCCCCCACCGGTTTACAAGTCTCCCCCTCCACCAACACCTGTTTTCCATTCCCCACCACCACCAGCACCCTACAAGTACAAATCTCCTCCACCACCACCACCGGTGCACAAATCCCCTCCTCCACCACCTCCAGTTTACAAGTCTCCCCCACCACCAATGCCGGTGTACAAATCCCCTCCTCCACCACCTCCAATTTACAAGTCTCCCCCACCACCACCCCCGGTTTACAAGTCCCCACCACCTCCTCCACCAGTCTACAAGTCTCCACCACCACCACCACCAAAGAAACCCTACAAATATAAGTCTCCTCCGCCACCAGCTCCAGTTTATCGTTCCCCACCAACACCGCCACCTGTGCACAAACCACCACATCACCCTTACGTCTATGCACCCGCCCCTCCTCCTTACCACTACTAGAAAGTGGCCATGAATAGGTCATGCTTTTATGGTAAACTCAATTATTTTTAAAACTGTACATGTAAAGACTAGTAGTTCAGAATTACATTGTGCCCTTCGATTTTAAGCACTGTTTAATTGTGTTCATAGTGATTAAGTGACAAATAAAAGAGGCTGATTAATTTGTTTTTGTAGGAGAACGAATGGTATGCGAATAAAGAAAGGGTTTGATGAGAGCAAGATTGCCGCGTTTGTTTCTCTTTAATCTTTGCTTTTGACGAAGAGTAAGCAGCTGCATGGCAGAAAAGTTCTTATCACTTTCATGTGTCGTGGATTGTTGGTGTGTGTGTCAATCGAATCTTAATTAGGTGTGTCTTTTGTAATTTTCAACCTTTATGCATGCAAAAGCGAGAGCTTTTTATAATAAAGTTAATATACTTCCCAAGATGGTCCTTATATTCCGTTGATTTTTTATGTTCCTTTCAATTTGATGATGATTGTGACGTTTAAAATTGATGACTATTGTTTTGCAAACTCTGCATGGAATTTTCTTGCAACGATAAAGCGCGTTAACGAGAGATTTATCCATGAGTATCCATGCAGATCAGTGTGTAATTAACTAGTAATTAATATAACTTAAAAAATATAGTCAATAAGTTTTATAAGTCACGTTCGTACAAAATTTCGTGCTAATGCACACTTGAGTATGATTACAAGTTCTAATCATTATTGACAATTGACTTGACACTATTAAATATATAAATTTTCACATAATTAAGTTATAATATTGATTACCTTATATATTTAATGATTTTGTATTTAAATTAAATAATAATAATTTTGAGTTTATATAATACATGTGATATTTTATTAAGAATAAAATTTATTCTTAAAATTAATTTTTAAAAAATTATTCTTTTAATATTTTTCAAAGTTATTATAAGATGAAGTGATTTTACATCATTTTAAACCTTCGACGATAATTTAAAATGGTCTTTAAGTACAGGTAACGAGAAAATTTTAAAACTATGTGAAGTATGTACAAGACTCAAAATAAAATTTAATTTTACTGATATATCATATATGTAACTAATAATATAAGAATATATTTTTTATTTTGTTTTATCTTAATCCACATCATGATAAATAATTTCAATTAATTACTTGTGTACTAACCAAATACTATTATAGAAAATGAAAAAAAAAATTGGTTTATAAATATCCTAAAATGAATATAGAATTTATAGTTAAACCTATTTAATAAAACTTATTCCACTTGTTTTCAATATAATTATTTTTTTTGTTTTCAGTTAATCAGTATTTTTTATTTAATTAATATAAATAAATAAAATATTTTTCACTAAAATCACGTAGAAATTACTCTAATTATTTTAATAATTAATAATTTTATATTAATTTACTATTCTTATGTTTAATTTATAAAATTTGTACTTGTCACGTCATTGATTCGTAATTTAGTCAGGCATTGTAGAATTTTTGTTAAGGTATATTAAATTATAAGAATTTGACCAAAATACGGAATTTTAATATATTTTATGTAAATATACTGATTAACCCCTTCAACTTAAATAATTTTTGTCTCGGCCCACTTAAAATTTGTTGTTCCTAGATTACAGCTCCTGCCGACCCATAAAATCATGGTTCCACGCACTGGAACCATAAAAAGGGGCATTATTCAAATAAAGCTGCACAGCCATTACCAAATAAGATAATTTGTTAGTTAATAAGATTTGATGTAGGGGTGCCAAAAATATTTTTTCTAGACCGGATCTCATACGGACTGGGGGTGATGCGATCTAAATATTATCCGGTCCAAAAATAAGTTAAGGTGCATATCACTTGAAAAATTCAAAACCTAACCCAGATTTTATAGAAAAATATTATAAAAGTATTTTATTTTAAATAATTATATTTTTTTGTTACATCTATTTAATGTATTTAAATATTTAAAGTTCATATTTCATATTTAATTTCATTGAAATAATTTTAACAATTAAAAAATAAATAAAAAATATATAAATATAATCTTTTAAAATTTTTATATAAAATCTCAGTAATACTACACATCTTAAATTTTTTATTCCAAATAACCAACCCCAATAATGTGACATTTATCAATTGGTTGGTAAAATAATATAATTAATTTACATTTATTTATTCAATTAATTAATTAATGCCACATCATTTGAAATAACTATTTCAAATAAAAAATATTTTATATATAATATTATTCATAAAATTTAGACTTAAAAAGCCTGATTTAAAATAAATCTGAACCTAATATTAAAAAATTTAAATTTTTAAAAATTTGGGTATACCCAAACTTTTACCTGATAGTGGATTCTATTAATTATTTTAAAAGAGTATCGGATTTGTCTTCTTTCTATTGTTTCTTCAACTTTCAGATAACCGATTAACGTTGACACATGCGTAATTACCTTAGCTAAAAGAGAAAACAAGTGAAGTGATCATAATCTCAGCTTTTTGCCAGAGGCCTAGTGTTTTAACCAACAACTTCACATACCTTAATTTGATTTTTGAAAAATCAAAACAAATTATTGACTTAAAACATTATAATATTCCAAATGTACTTACTTATGAAGTAACTTAATTTATGATGGATAAAAAAGAATTTAATAATATATTAATATTATTTAGTTCTTCTTGATCAGTCTTTTCCTGATGAGAAATTCTGATCTTCCTAGAAGGATGTTTAACTCTTAGGTGCTAAATAAAGAATTTTACAGAGTCAATCCAAACTTAATTTATTCAGCAGAAATTGGAGCCCTTCTAAAATGTCTTCTTATCTAGTTCATATCATCCTCCATCATCGTAGCTGGTTCTTCTTACCAAGAGCATCTCCAAAGCGCTTTACGAATTTTGCTTTTCAAACATTTATTTGTTTATTCATATGATAAACGGGAGAGTCACAAAATATATTATCCTTTAAAAAACTCTTCAAATATAAATAAATAAATTTATTTTAATCAATTAATTTCTTTTCTAAAAAAATAAATAATAATTAAAGCACTTTCACTCACATACTTTCTCTAATAAAAAGTAATAAAATATTATATTGAAGAGGAAAAAAGTCACTCTACAAAATTTAAGAAAGAGAAATATTTCTTATTTAGAAAATTTTAATTAAAGTGTCTTTTGGATTTGGTGATGCTTTTTAAGTAGTAATATAGATCATGAAATAGATATAATATATATTTTCTGTGTTTAAATTATAGACATTGACATGATTAATTAATTATCTTGTTGTATTTACATTAATCTATGTATTACCACAAATGCATTTGCATCCTATTCACATCATAGATTAATGAAATAGCAATTAATTTGTGGATCTTGGGAATTCGTACCACATGAAGTACATACTTTCGAAAAAATAGTTTCTAATTTTGACTAATTTCTTTAATTAACTCGTTGGAATCAAAGCAATTTGAAACCACATAAACATAGCCAACAACATAAGAATATAAAAGTGCTCTCAGTTTCTTTTGTTCGAATAATAAGCATTTGGTGAAAACCATTACCTATAATAATATTATGTTGTATTACTAATAATTAATAAGAAAATACGCATAAGCATATCTAAATTCATAATACTTAATTACAATTTAGAGTCGTGTGGTTAGCGTTTTAAACTAACACGCTTTTCTAAAGATTCCATTTCAATTTTTCGTAGCAATCTATCTGATAATGGGATGTCAGAAGAGAATAAAATGATATATATAACTAGGGACCATAACTACTTATATAGACAACTTTTTATGTTATTTTTATATATTA
Source organism: Murraya koenigii (assembly GCA_025617385.1). Classification (NCBI taxonomy): domain Eukaryota; kingdom Viridiplantae; phylum Streptophyta; class Magnoliopsida; order Sapindales; family Rutaceae; genus Murraya; species Murraya koenigii. The sequence goes on from CM046811.1 coordinate 17,173,025, forward strand.
TTGTTTCAGCCCATCATATAAATAGAAATTACCCTTTTAATCTCTACATATTAAAGGCTCATGCGTTGTTAGATATATTAAAACTGAAATTATTGAAAACCCTAATAGATCACTTTTAATTAGGCTTAAATCTTATATGACATATCGTAGTACATAATTATTCATATATAAATCTAATGTTAGACTAAGGATCCAACATCACTGAATTAAAAAATCCAACAATCTCTCATTTAGGCTATATGTGTAACCTTATAATTATGCTTTACAAAACAACTATATGAATTCAAATTTATTGTCATTACCAAAATGTATCTATAACCAATCCAGTTCATCAATCATATCAACATAGATCAAAGCAGTCTTCCTTAAAACTATCGTAATTCAACCAATGAATGGTCACTATGCTAATACAATTGTATAACATGTTCATAATATAGATTTGTCGCATGAAAATTCTATGCAATATGATCTTAACATGCCTATTTCCAATTAGTCGACTTTAAACCTTAGTGAGATCAAACCATACTAAAATCAGAATGTAAATAAACCAAAGATGTATTTGTACAGAAAATAACCTTAAATGTTGAAAAGCTAAAATAACTGAAAAAATAAATGTATCATAAGAGCATTTGAAATCACAAACTTTCTCTAAAACTAAACATCATGTAATGATATAACACTTATACGAGCAGTGTGCTCATAAAATATTTTGATGGCAATCCCTCAGTAAGCAGATCTGTAATTATAGAGTTTGTGTCAATGTGCTCTATAGACAACTATCCACTTTGAACTCTTTTTTTAAAAACTAGGAACTTGATGTTTATATACTTTGACTTCATCAAACTCCTGTTGTTATTGGAATACAGAACTACTGACTTATTATCCAAAAAATAATCAGAATGGTCCATCAATATCATCTACTATATGCAACCCCCGATAAAATTCTTCAACTATATTCCATGATTTGATGCCTCATAACATGCTATGAACTGTGCTGCCATTGTAAAAGAGATTATAAGAGATTATTTAGCAGTCTTATAAAAAATAGCATCATGGACATAAGAGTCGTTATACACAACGATTTTAACCCGATCTGACCTCTGATATGTGAGCATGTAATCTTTTGTTCTCTGTAAATACTGCAAAACCTGTTTGGCTACTTCCAATGATCTACTCATGGATTACTTAAATATTTGCCCAATATTCTAGTAACATACGCAATATCTAGTCACGTACAACCTGAGCATATATCAGACTTCTTACTGCTAATTCATAAAGAACCTTTTGCATTTTTTTTCATCAAAATCATTCTTAGGGCACTGATTGAGACTAAACTTATCTCATTTAGCCACGGGGGTATCACCTGATTTGTAATCCTGTATGTCATATCTTTTGAGAACTTTTTCAATATAACTCTTTTGTGATAATCTAAGAATACTCCAAGAGTGATTTAGGTGTATTTGTATGCCTAATATAAAATAGACATCCCCAAGATCTTTCATATCACATTCTTAACCATAAATTTCTTGGTTTCGTGCAATAAGCCTAAGCAAAATGCCATCCAAATATAAAACCAGGAAAATATACTTGCTGTTGATGCTGTTTTCCCGCGTCCCTTCAAACAATGCTAAAAATCTTGTGCTCCCGTCTAGCTCGAGCTCGAGCAGGACTGCCTCCCAATTCTAACCCCTCTCCTTTTTCCAAGAACGGAAGTCTCCCGGACCTGTACTCACAAAAAACAAGGTCAGGGGTTGCCGAGTGTTGTTCCGGCGAAAACCCTTCGACACTCAAGTCAGTGATCGGGTTGTTCTTTTTAGTATCCCTCTTAGTTAGAGAGACCGGAAGAATGAAAGGGGTATTTTAGCCTTCCTTTATGAATAATGGAATTTTTAGAGAATCAGTGTAAAGGGAAGCAAAGATAGGAAGAACCTGTGTGAATTTTCGGAACCCCTGCAATTTACTTGTCCGTTTCCTTTTATCCTCCATTTTTCCCGCATTTTCTCTCCGAGAGCATCCGTTCCCGCGTCGGTGGTGTCTGGGTCCCTCTGACAGCCGGAATTAGCGTAATATTCCCTGGGGATGTGCGGCTGTTTCTTTAACTTGGTTCACATGGCCAGATCATCATGTCGGGCATGTGCGCAAGGAATGATGACACCGTGGGGGTATGTGCTGGCCATCGGCAACAGTACCACCACCATACCATGTGGGGCCCTGATCAGACATCGAAAGGTGTGCGGGATTCTGAGGAAATGGGTCGGACTGTCCTGAGCCAGGTCTTACGTTTCATTTGTCCTATGATTGGCGTAGCCCAATTGTGCTCGAGAACTTGACTGCAGCGAGCAGAAAGGAGAGCTCGGGTCTCGATCAGTCTTCGAGCTCCTCGTCCTTGTCCAGCCTTGACCGGACCTGATGACCTCGAGCAGGCAAGAGAGCTCGGAGCTCGGATGGCTCTGAATTCCTCGACCTTGACCAGCTTTGACGTCTAGTGAGATCGTCTTCGTGCCAGTGGTCGGGACTTCTGCTCGAGCTGGGTTGACCTCGGGGTATTTTATTCGAGCTGGAATGGCCTCGAGGAGACCTGCCCGATATCACCCAAACACCAATCCCCCAGTTTCTAGTCTTTTGAGTGAAACGAAATAAGACTGGAAACTTATTAGTGATGGGCCGACTTCCCGGCCTTTTACACTCCCCCACGTTCTCCAACTGTCTTCCACTTCCGTCATTTCGCATTTAATGCGAGACACGTGGACGGATCCTGACCGTGCGTTCAAATTTTGAAGGAACGTGACTCGAAAGGTCGTGCCCCTTGATCTACGTGCCGTCTGCTAAAGAGACGCACTTTTTCCCTTTCTCTTTTAAAAACCCTTGATTTCTTCACTGTACTTCCTATTGCTCATTTTTACTCAACCCGAAATTTTCTGCAAGTGCTTCTTCGTCTTCCTCTTCCGTGTCAAAGTTATTCCCAGCCGTATAAACCTTTCTCTGTATCCAGGTACAACCCTTCTTCTTTCTATCTTCACCATTCTTCCTTCTTCCGGGTCCTTGATTTCATTTGGGTAGATTATACTCTAGGAAAAAATGTCTGGTAGAGCCCGTAGGATGTCCCCTGAGGAATTTTCCTCTTCAAGTGAAGTAGAGCCCCTTAGTATAATTCCCGTGAAGGATTCTAATTCAGAAGAGGCATTGCCCGCGGCGGAGGCCCAATCGCATCGGGAGGAAAGGGCCAGCCAAAGGTCCGAGGGTAGGGGATACCCCATTGACCAAATGAGATGTGAAACCACCCAGTCAGACTTGGATAGGCTTAGGCATACCCACCATATATCCGATAGTGTATATTTACGGCTGCCGGGCAGGGGTGATATCCCCAGCGGTCCCCCTCAAGGGTATACAACTTTCCATCTAGAATGCTTCAAATGGGGGGTCAGACTGCCTCTCCAGCCTTATTTTGCCCGGGTTTTGTCCAGATTTCGTCTGGCCCTGGGGCAGTTGAACCGGAATGGGTGGAGGGTCCTTTCCGGACTCTTTGTGCTGTGGAAATAGTGCAATCTGGGTGAACCCTCCGTAGAGGAAATAAAGCACCTTTATCAACTGAAGTGCAGCCCGAAGGATGCTGGTTCGTATTACCTTACCTCCAGCCTGAAGGGTAAAAAGCCCATCACTGATCTCTTAACTTCTGGTGGCAACTGGAAGAGCAAATTCTTCTTCGTTGGGGGAGAATGGGGGAACGCTGCACCTCTCACCGAGGGGATCCCTCCGGTTCCACGGCATTTTTGCACTCCAGGTTGTCTATCTGTCCGGTGAATTCTCATTTTAATTTTTCTGCTCGCATCTGTTCTCATTATTTTGCCTTGGCTGTTTTTGCAGTTTCTTGGGGTGCTTCTTTCAGAATTGGGGAAGAGCTTCAAGCACACGTAAAGACTGCACTTGACAATGAGAGCTCGTGCAAGGAGCTGCTTACACCCCAAAATTTTTTGGAATTTGGTCTGGTGCCAGCAGAAGATATGAGGGGGTGCGCTAGATGATGCACAAGCGTGTAGGAACTGCCGGAGGCGCGAGCACCTCGAAGAGACCACGAGCAGAAACAGATGCTCCCCTCCACCGCTCGAGTTCCCCTTCTACTCAAGCAGACAGACGACGTAAGAAGGTCCTCCTCACAGCGCCGAGGATCGCGGCCTCAACCAGCCTCGACCCGAAGATGTGCAGGAGCAGGGTCTGCCCAGCCGTGTCGAGCCCTACTTGAGGAACTTTACTGGGGAGATGGACGACAGGTTCCTGGACGGGTTGGAGTCCTATGATGCTGACGAGCCGCTTAGTGCTCTCCAAGTGTCCTCTTCCCGAACTTCACGGTCATGAACTCAGGCTCAAGGCCAAGACCCAAGACTCTCGGGAGGAACTTCGAGCAGAGATCCTGAACTTGGAGCAGACCGTCGGGAGTTGAAAGAGGAGAACTCGAGGCTCCAAGAGGAGAATGCAACCTTTGCAGAGAGGACAGCGGTGTCTGACTCTAAGGTTACTCAATTCCAGAGGGAGCTGACTGTCATCCGTGAAGAGTTGATCGAGGCTCGGAAGGATTTGGACATCCAGAGATCTTCCTATGAGAAGACTATGGAGGGGGAAACTTCTCGTCTCCAAGGGTAGATAGATGCTTTGAAGGTCCAGCTCGCAATCGAGTACAACAATGGGGTGGACTTCAGCTATGACTGCCTCGTGTATGCCTTGGGTAAGGTACATCCTGAGGTCGACCTGTCTAAGGTCCAAGAGGGTGTTGCCGAGTACATGCGCATTCACGACGCCCCCACCCAAGAGTCTGGAGCTTCCCCTTCCGAGCCACAGACTGGACCTGGGGAAGTTGTTCCTCCCCCTGCTGCTGACGCTCCTCCTGCCGCTCCTACTGCTGCTCCTGCCGATGACGCCCCTGCTGCTTGAACTATATATATATTTTTTTTTTATTTCCTATACTTGTAATTATTTCAATGAAATAAAAAGGCATATATTGAACAACTCATTCTTGTACTCGTGTGTATATTCTTGTGTCTTGTATGTGAAATTGACTTCATATGCTTGCTAAGTGAGAAATTTGTAACTGTTGGACTTTTTTATTTTATTTTATGCCCACGTGTATTACTGCGTGTTTGATTCTTTAGACTTATGCTTGGCAAAGATTTTCCTTGAGTTAGGCTGAAAGCCTTTGGCCTGTTTCGTGAGCTCGATCTTTATGGACCGACATTCGGCTCGTGCTTTGTGGCTTTATATTGCGAGCTCATTTGCTTCAAGCCCACTTTTGGTTGATGTTTAAATTCAATGTAATCTCCTCGCGCTCTTCTTGCTCGAGCTTGTAATTGGCCATGCCTGGCACCGTCCCGTCTAAGGCTTAAGCTTTGGGACTTCCGGCCTTGGCGTTCTTCATGAGCTTCTTTTGCTCGGCCTGCAATTGGCCTCGCTAGGCACCGTCCCGCCTAAGACTTAGGCTTTGGCTGGTGCAGAGTCTGCGTGAGTGGCTAGTTTGTTAGAACTACTACTGAATGTGCCTGAAAATAAGGCCTCAGCTTTCGGGCTGCCATGACCAGGGCTAGTGCCCATTTCTCCATCAGTGGATATCGAGTCTCAGTTTCTAGTAAAGCTCTGCTGGTGTAATACACAGGGTACTGCTCCCCTAACTCTTCCCTTACCAGAACTGAGCTCGTTGCCCATTGGGACACAGCCAAATACAGAAACAATACTTCCCCTGCTCGAGGTGTAGATAGTAATGGAGCCTTCAGTAAGTATTCTTTCAACTGTTGGAATGCAGCTTCGCATTCTAACGTCCACTTTGTCTTCCTGCCTTTCATCATTTCTTGGAAGAAGACTCGACATTTATCCGTGGCTCGAGATACGAACCTGTTGAGGGATGCTAGTTTGCCGGTAAGACTTTGTATCTCCTTGAGGCTACGAGGGGACCTCATTGCCACCACCGCTCTTATCTTCTCCGGATTGGCCTCGATCCCTCTATGACTGACCATGAAGCCTAAGAACTTTCCCGAACCAACCCCAAAGGCACACTTCTCTGGGTTTACTTTCATCCGGTACTTTCTTAAAAGTGCGAAGGTCTCCTCTCAATGCCTCACATGCTCCTCTGCGTCTTTCGACTTGGTGATCATGTCATCCACATATACCTCCATAGTCCAACCAATTAATCGCTTGAAGACCTTGTTCACCAGCCTCTGGTATGTTGCCCCTGCATTCTTCAGACCGAAGGGCATGACCTTGTAGCAGTACAATCCCTAATTGGTGATGAAGGTCGTGCATTCCTCATCTGATCGGTGCATGGGAATCTGGTTATATCCTGAGAATGCATCCATAAAACTAAGCAGCCTGTGCCCTGCCGTTGAATCCACCAGTTGGTCTATCTTTGGCAGCGGAAAGCTATCTTTTGGGCAAGCCTTGTCCACATCTGTGAAGTCCATGCACATTCTCCATTTCCCACTTGCCTTCTTCACCAGCACCACATTCGAGATCTATTCGGGGTAGGAGACCTCCCTTATGAATCCCCCTTTCAACAGCTTCTCCACCTCGTAATTGATGGCCTCATATCTTTCTTGGTTGACGCATCTCCTCTTCTGCCTCACTGGCTTAGCATCCTTCCGTATTGCCAGCCTGTGACACGCCACTTCTGGGTCAATCCCAGACATATCCTCATGCGTCCATGCGAACACATCCGCGTGTGCTCGCAGACACTCCACCAGCTTTCCTCTCAACTGTTCGCTAATGCCCGAGCCGATCCAGATTTTCTTCTCGGGGTCGTCTGCTCTCACTTCGACCTCCTCCAGCTTCTCAGCCGGCTCCTGCCTTCCATTCCTTGACTCCCCCCTCGAGTCTAGCGAGGTTATCTGCATGGTTTCTTTGGCCGCTATAGTGTAGCAACTCCTCGCCACCCTCTGGCTGCCTTTCAGAACCCCTACAGGCCCATTCACTAGATACTTTAGGTCCAAGTGATGGGTGGATAGCACGCACTGGCTAATCCTCATAAACGGCCTCCCTAGAATTTTTTGGTATACGCTGGCTTCATCTACCACCACAAAATCCAGCATCATGTTCTTTTCAAAAGGCCTCGAGCCCATGGTTACTGCCAGCTTGATGATTCCCAGAGGTATCAGCTTTCCTCCCCTGAATCCTTTCAAGGAAGTGCTCGTCTGCTCGAGGCTCGCGCCTGTTATTTCCAAATCCTCGAGTGTGGATTTAAAGAGAATATCCACCGAGCTTCCCGAGTCTACCAGTATTCGATCAACTTCCTTGTTAGCTATGTTGGCTTTTACAACCAAGGCATCCTCGTGGGGGTACAGCACCCCCTCCTCGTCTTCATCCGTCCACATAATGGGCATTTGCCTGACCTTGGCCTTTTTGGCAGCGGGGGCAGTAAATAGGACCTCTCGGTCGGCAACTGCATATCTACAATAGTTCTTTCGAGCCCTATTTGAACTTCCTGCCATCGTGGGCCCTCCTAAGATCACCCTCGTGGCCGGTGGTTCCATGTCTATTTCATAAACTCGATCATCTTCCTCAGGTTGCTGCTCAACCACCGGATGCCCTTCATCAATAAACTCGTCCAAGTACCAATTCCTAACCAGATCCTCCACCTGGTTCTTCAAATCACGACACTATGATGTGGAATGGCCGTGGTCACCATGCAGAACCGCCCCTTGTCCCGTTTGCAAGCTGACTTGGCCATTGGAGTTGGAGGACTCAGCAATCCTCGCTCCTCAGCCACTTAAAGTATCTCTTCAAGAGACACCTCTAACCTCGTGTATTGCCCGTAAGCGGGGCTCTGCTCCACCATCTCAGACGCCCGATCCCTCGGGAAACTTCTGCTGGGGTGGCAATGGACGATCCGCCTCGCTGTGGTTCATCTCGTGTCTTCGGTGGTCGATCATGGGATGTGTGGTCGCCGTGATGCCTGCACTCCTCGTGATCCCGACCTGAGACTCGCGAGGTGGCGAGGGAACCATCCGCGCTGGGGAGCTCTCCGTAAGGGTCAGACGGGCAACCCGATCCCTTGCCGCTAAGCTCATGCTTCTCAGCGGACCTCCTTTCTCCTTTCTCTTCGCTCCATTGCCATGTTCACTTCTCGACTTTGCAGCCTTTTCCTCTTCAATTACCATATCCAATTTTACCTACTCATACGCGTCCGAATATAAACGGATCGAAGGACTCCGCATATTATACCATGGTCTCCCCATCCGGATCTCGTCCTTCAGTCCTCTCAGCGCTTGGGGATGATTAAATGCGCTAAGATCTAGGACCGATCTATGGTATCTCTTGACCAACTCCTGAGGATTCACCCTCCTCCGCCTTACTCCGACGACTTCATCATATCATCTTCGGGGGTCACTGCGACCCGAAATTGCTCTGCAAACTCCCTACACATCCTGCTCGAAGCTCACGATGCTTCCGCGGAGCCTGCAGTACCATTCTCTTGCCCTTCCCTAAGAGTGAGCTGGAAGGCCCTCGCACCTCAGGCCGCCGACTGCACTCGCACTCCGTCATGTCGTTAAACGACTCAGTATGCACCAACGGATCGCTTTTCCCGATAATTTCATATCGGAAGTGGAAGTCACGTGGGATCGTGACACCCATGATCTCCGCTGAGAGTGGGACTCGTTGTCCAAAGATTATTCTCCAACTTGGGCTCTTTACGCTTCCCGAGATCCTCCACAACTTAGTGCCAACCCACGCACCTCCCTCCAGCCTCTTCCGCGGGAGGTTAGGGTCAGATCCTGCAAGTGCTCGGCGAGACCCTCTTTCCTCCATGTTTGTCTCCTCCCTCACGACAACGTTTGGTGCCCTAGGTCTTGGGCTTCATCTCCCATATTCTCCCGAATGGGAGCGTTCCCACTACCGGATTCGTGGACGCCATTACATGCTTTCCTCCGTCCATCCTCGAAGTTCTTGTAGTATGGAGGTCAGAGTCTCCATTTGTTTCTCCAACCGATCCATTCTTTCTTAGATCTCCCTATTCTGAGCCTCGTTGGCCACTTCTCTCAAAGTCACCGATTCTTCTAGACTCACACATCTTTGGCTGTTCCCTCTCATCGTTGCGTTGTATGTACTAAATGTGTTGGGAAACCAGGCTTTTTGAACTGAGCCCCACAGACGGCGCTAAAAAATGTTGATGTTGTTTTCCCGTATTCCTTCAAACAGTGCTAAAAATATTCTACTCGCGTCTAGCTCGAGCTCGAGCAGGACTGCCTCCTAATTCTAACTCCTCTGTCTTTTCCAAGAACGGAAGTCTCCTGGACCTGTACTCACAGAAAACAAGGTCAGGGGTCGCCGGGTGTTATTCCGGCGAAAACCCTCCGACGCTCAAGTCAGTGATCGGGTTGTTCTTTTTAGTATCCCTCTTAATTAGAGAGACCGGAAGAATGAAAGGGGTATTTTAGCCTTCCTTTCTGAATAATGGAATTTTCAGAGAATCAGTGTAAAGGGAAGCAAAGATAGGAAGAACCTATGTGAATTTTCGGAACCCCTGCAATTTACTAGTCCGTTTCCTTTTATCCTCCATTTTTCCCGCTTTTTCTCTCCGAGAGCATCCGTTCCCACGTCGGTGGTGTCTGGGTCTCTCTGACAGATGGGATTAGCGTAATATTCCCTGAGGATGCACGGTTGTCTCCTTAACTTGGTTCACATGGCCAGATCATTATGTCGAGCATGCGCGCAAGGAATGATGACACCGTGGGGGCATGTGCCGGCCATCGGCAACAGTACCACCACCATACCATATGGGGCCCTGATCAGACATCGAAAGGTGTGCGGGATTCTGAGGAAATGGGTCGGACTGTCCTGAGCCAGGTCTTACGTTTCATTTGTCCTATGATTGGCGTAGCCCAATTGTGCTCGAGAACTTGACTGCAGCGAGCAGAAAGGAGAGCTCGGGTCTCGATCAGTCTTCGAGCTCCTCGTCCTTGTCCAGCCTTGACCGGACCTGATGACCTCGAGCAGGCAAGAGAGCTCGGAGCTCGGATGGCTCTGAATTCCTCGACCTTGACCAGCTTTGACGTCTAGTGAGATCGTCTTCGTGCCAGTGGTCGGGACTTCTGCTCGAGCTGGGTTGACCTCGGGGTATTTTATTCGAGCTGGAAGGGCCTCGAGGAGACCTGCCCGATATTACCTAAACACTTGCCCCTATAAAACTTATGGTATATGCAACCATCAATCAAATTCATTTCAAAACTGAATGAGATGATCACTTAATGAAACTTGAAATAATATTTTTGGGTACTTAATTGAGCCCCTAGAAAGATTTCTTAAGTTTGTAAATTGTATTCTTTGGATCCCTTAATACAAAGTTTTCTGGCTACACCATATAGATCGTCTCATCAATGTTACCATTAAGAAATATTGTCTTCACATCTATATGATACAACTCAATCTACCACCACTACCATTATAATCCTGAAAGAGTCTTTTGAAGATATCGGACAGAAAGTCACTTTATAGTTGATGTTTTCTTTCCATTTAAAGTCTTTTACAATAAGATGCTTCTTGTACCTCTCCACATCACCTTTTGAATCTTTTTTTTTCTTAAATATGTATTTGTAACAAATAGGTTTCACATCTTCTAGTAATGGGACAAGATCTCATATGTCATTATCCTTCATAAACTTCATTTCCTCATCCATAGCATTAATCAACTTCTGAGAGTTGAAACTTTCTATTGTTTGATGAAATTGATTGGATTATTTTTCTTCACTCTAATATCTACATCATGTTCTTGAGAAAATACAATATAGTCATCTAACACTGCATTTCTCATTTCTCTAGTAGATTTTCTTAATGACATAGGTTCTTGAGGTGATAGAGTTGATACTTCTATAATAATTTCTAGTATATGGGGTTCTCCAACATTATTTTAATTTGTTGTGTTTTGAACAAAGTCAAGAATGACACCAGATAAATGTGAATAATACATATGGGAATATCAATATATTCCTATTAAAAGACAAATTCTCTAATTGTATCTTCCTTCGTAAACTCGACATCCTCAAAGAACAAGATTTAGGGAACTCAAAATGAGCATGGCGACCGGGCAAAAGAACCAGAAGACACTGAAAGAGAATTTTGTGATTATTATGCCAGTTTATTTTAAACTTCTAGCTCACTCAAAAGGAAACTAATGTTGTATTATTTGACTTGCAAAACAGAGTAACTAAATATATGAATTCTTAATTACAACAATTTTTATAGCATAATAAATCCCCATAGCTCTCTCCCAAATATGCCCAACCAAAGTCCAAGGACCAAATGGTTTGCTAGCAGCTTTCTTCCAAACGTATTGGCAACCAGTTAGTGAGGGAGTCAGCATCACTTGTCTACACGTACTCAATGAGAAATGTACAATTACCCCACTCAATCATAATTATATTGCATTGATTTCGAAAGTTGAGAAACCATAGAAAGTGACCGAGGTTAGGTCAATTAACCTTTATAATGTTTTTTTATAGAATGGTAGCCAAAACCATTGTAAACAGATTGAAACATGTATTTTACTATCTAATATCCCAAAAAAATAGTGCATTCATCCCCCAACACAAAGTGCATTCATTCCCAATAAACTTATTATTGATAAGTCATAATTGGCTATGAATGTCTCCATAAGATTAGGCATAATAAAGGGGAAAAAAATATAGTTTGGTAGCTTTGAAACTTGATATTAGTAAAGCTTATGACAAATTAGAATAGGAATTCTCAAAATAGACAATGCTAAATCTAGGTTTTGCTAGTGATTTGGTGGAGCTAATAATTAGTTGTATCAATACATCTTCTTTCTCTATTCTAATTAATAGAGGTTTAACTTGCCTGTCTCATCTCCTCTTATTTGTTCCTCATATATACAGAAGCATTTTATAACCTCCTAGTACAGGCTGGAAGATAGAAGTTAATTTATGAATTATACTTTAGAAAGGATATCTCAATTTCCCCCTTACTATTTGCAGATGATCGCTTAATCTTCTCAAGAGCATCAACTGAAGATTGTAAACAATTAAAAGCCATGTTTGATAAATATGCAGCCACTCTGGTCAGATATTTAATACTAATAAATCCTTAATATTTCTCAACGAAAAGATAGATAGATGGCTAAAATTAAAGATATTTTTCAACTCTATGTAGTTTCAAAGCAAGAGAAATATCTAGTGCTAATCACAATGAAAGTTGTGAGTAAGATCTCTAGTCGGCACTATAAATTCCTCTCGAGTGTAAGGAAGGAATTGCTTATAAAAGCAGTGGCCCAAGCTGTCCCAACTTATGCCATAAGTGTGTTTAAGACTCCATTAGTTTATGTGATGAAATTCAGAAAGAATTTTCATGCTTTGGGTGAGGATAAAAAAAAAAGATAAAAGAAGCATTTATTGGGTAAAATAGGAAAAAAATAGTCAAGCAAAAACTAGAGAAGGATTGGGTTTTAAAGACTTCTCAAGTTTACATTAATAGCCAAGCAAGGATGGAGACTACTGTAATTTCAAATTCTCTTGTCCCTAAGTTGCTACAGGATAACTACTTTAAGCATTTAAATTTTCTAAATGCTAGCCTTGGTTCTAATCCATCATTGATATAGAAGAGTATTATTTGGGGCACACAAGTCATAAAAAAAGGGGTGTAGATAGAGAATTGGAAATGATCACCAGGTCCAGTCTATAAAGAAAATTAGATTCCTAGACTAGAAACCTTTAAGCCTACCTCTACACCAACTTTGCCTTTAGATACCACAATATCAGAGCTTATTAACTTCATAAATCAATGGAAAGAAGATCTGATCCATTATAGTTTTATGAAAAAAGACTAAAAGGCGATTATGGGAATACCACTTCTTAAAAAGTTAATGGTAGATCAAGCTTTGTGGCATTATGATAAGAAAAAAAAAAAAGAAAGAAAGAAAGAAAGACCGGTAATAAGTTAAAAATGGCTACTAAGTGGATCTACACATCAAAATCTCTAACTTTCCAAGCTGCTTAGGGAACATCTCGTACTAGAGCCGGCAAAATGGGTCATTGAGTCATGTTTGTGTCGTGTTAGCTTTATATCTTGTCAAATTTTTATCGACCCAAACATGACCTATTTAATAATCACGTTAAAATATTGAAATCCTAACCTGACACAGAAAATAAGCGGCTTACCTAATAACCTGCTTAATATCTATATATTTAACAAAATATATATTAATTATTTTGCACAATGTCATATATATGTAATTTATTTATATTATAAAATGCACATATCTACCAAAATATTACACATTTATGCTATTTAATTACATATATGTAAATAATATTATATATCGATATTATCAAATATATATGTCTACTAATATTTTACATATTTACATTATTGAAATTCTAAATCTATACAAAATTTTATAAATAAAATATGATGTATATGTTCATTCTTCCCAAGAAAATAAAAAATAAAAAGAGAGAATCATGTTAAATATTTGAGTTTTGATAATAAGAGCCTACAAATTAATTTAGAATTGAAAATATAATTGTATCATTGATTAGGTAAATTAGTCAAGAACTTTAATCTTAACCTGATACTAGAAAAATCCCGTCGACCCTAACCATTTAATATTAATGGCTCATACTCATTTATTTGTGTCGGTAAACGAGTCATGTCAAAATTTTGATAGCTCTAAAACCAATAGGAGGCTACCTGGACATTTGCACTGCCTAAGAAGTTAAAGATTTTTCTACGGAGGGCAACTAAAGACTTGCTCCCAACAGCTGAAAATTTATGGAAAATGAAGGTTTTGCAATGTGCCAGATCTATAGGAATAATATGGAAAGTGTTTATCATGCTTTCATATGGTGTAATGATGCTAGAGATATATGGAAAAGTTCAGATTTGATACCTGTTTTGAGTAGAACGGAAGGAAAATACATTGTCAGTGTACTACAAGAAATGGCTACAAAGTTGAGCAAATCAAAAAATGAACTATCGGAAGCTTTATTTTAGGCAACCTGGCATCCTAGAAACTTGGTTATTTTTTAAGGGAAAAATGAAGAACCTCTCATATCAATAGCAAAGGCTGAAGCAATGATGGAATCTTATAAGAGGGTCAAGTTACCAAAATGGATATACACATAAGACAATCATCCAAAGAAACAAAACCAAATGGAGCCGCACTCCATATGGCTGGTTCAAAGCTAATGTTGATGCAACCATAAATGTTGACAAACAGGTGTAAATTTAGAAGTAGCCATCACTGATCCAAATGGATAGCTCGTTGCGGTAGACATAAAAGTGTAAATGAGTGGGGGTTACAGATGGCCATTAGGGTTGGATTAAATTCGATGATTGTTGAATTCGATTCACATGCTGTATTGGAGTTAGTGAACAATAAGATTAAAGCTCATTCTATAGCTAGAAAATGAGTTTCAATGAGTTTAAAGCTCAACGTATCCCCTAGAAAGGGATGATACTGCGAGTGCCCATTCTATAGCTACGATAGCTCTAGAAAAGGATTACACTGTTTGGCTGCGTTTTATCCCAACAAAAGTTATATACCAGTTTCTTTCCTCCAATCAATGAAGGCTTTACTTTCTTTTCATAAAAAAAATATTCATTGGGACCTGTACCTAAAATTAATTCAAAATTAAGCCAATGCTTAGCTTATTTTAGCTGGTTGTAACAATTAAACGTTGAAGGAATTAATTCGCCACAAGAGGATCATCAAATGCAATTTGGTTAATTCGGATTTCCTTCTCCGAAATTGAATATTTTTTTCAAATTATTCTTTTATTTTTACAAAATTCAATTTACTGTATTATTGTTAAGAAAATCAACAATTTGTTATATTTAAAAATTTTTAATATACAATTTTTTTTTCCAAAAATCTTACCCGAACAACAACCCCGCTGCCCTAGTAAGCCTCGCTTTAGCTTCGTCACTGCAATTAAATCTTATGTTACTTAAATTTGATACGATAGGACATGAATTGCAACACATACTTTCAATTGATACAATAATGAGTTTTGTTTGGGCCTTCACAGTGTCATCATTTCACACACGCGTGCACGGCACCATTATTAGATCACGAGAACCTATACCTGCCTGACATCCCACATCCCCAGGATGTGCCGCGGCAACCCCAGCTGTTAGAAGGGCCCAGACACAATTAATACGGAGAGCGGCTGTCCAGGCAAACAAGGGCGGGAAAACAGGAGGATAAATATCAGTCGAGGGACAAGGTTAGAGGATTCTTTTCTTTTTCTCTTGAACCTTTGAGATTTTCTCTTCCTTACCATATTTTCCTTCTTAAAAATCTGAAACATTTTAACTCTATCAAAACCACCAAAAACTGAGACTCCCTCTGTCACTTTTACCCTTCAAACGCCCTATCTTTTCTGGTCTCTCAAACCAAGAGAGATGCCCAAAAGAATCAACTCGATTACTGACTTAAGTGTCAGAGGGTTTTCATCCGAAAAACACCCGACGACCCCTGACACTGTTCTTTGTGAGCGCAGGCCGAAGGAAATCACCATTCCAGTAAACGAAGAAAGGCAGAAGTCAGTGAGGAATCCTGCTCGAGCATGCGACGAGCAGAAGTTCACAGCTTCACTTGCGAGAAAGCAGAAAACAGAATCAACATTTTGGCGCCATCTGTGGAGAACTGTACAAAAAGTCAACCTTTTGTCTCTATGTATTTCTATATAGGCAAAACGTAAAATATTACCATGCATGAATCGAAGCAATTTAATTGTTGCCTGTAGTAGCATACCTAAATCCATTTTTGGAATATCTAAAAAAAAAAACTCAGAAGTCTAGCATCATAGCGATATCATGTATAGACATGAATGCGGACCCTGATTAATAGATCGGTTCAACATGCTTGGCTAGAAAATTAATCTATAAATTAGTTGCATGTGCGTTATAGTTTTAGTCTTGCTTCAATCTTTTATGACTAAATTATAGTACATAAATAACTTTGAATAAAATGGATGCAATAGAAATACATTCTTTATTTTTCTCTTCCTGTCGAATTTCTTCTAAAGCGGGTAGAGAGATTGAAACCCATGAAACCTTGAATTAATAAGAATAGCTTAAGGTTACTTCAGTTAATAAAATGTTAGAAGCCTAAAAGCCTTCTATAGGCAAGGCATAAGACCTTGAACTGATAAGAGTTGCATGAAGTTGCCCAAGTTAGTAAATTGTTAAAAAGCTTGAAGTCTCAAAGCCTAACTTGAGACGAGACGAAGTGCTTGGCGTGAGCTAAGTGCAGGCTCGAGCAGGAGCCAAGTAAAGGCTCGAGCAAGATAAACTCGAGAAGAAATGCAAAGGCCGTAAGCCTCAAAGCCTAGCTTAAGGCGAAACGGTGCCAAGCATGAGCTCGAGCAGAATAAGCTCGCGAAGAAATACAAAAGCCGTAAGTCTTAAAGCCTAGCTTAAGGCGAGACGGTGCCAAGCATGAGCTCGAGCAAAATAAGCTCGCGAAGAAATGCAAAGGCCGAAAGTCTCAAAGGCTAGCTTAAGGCGAGATGGTGCCAAGCATGAGCCAAGTGAAGGCTCGAGCAGAATAAGCTCGCAAAGAAATGCAAAGGCCGTAAGTCTCAAAGCCTAGCTTAAGGCGAGACGGTGCCAAGCATGAGCTCGAGCAAAATAAGCTCGAGAAGAAATGCAAAGGCCGTAAGTCTCAAAGCCTAGCTTAAGGCGAGACGGTGCCAAGCATGAGCCAAGTGAAGGCTCGAGCTGAATAAGCTCGCGAAGAAATGCAAAGGCCGTAAGTCTCAAAGCCTAGCTTAAGGCGAGACGGTGCCAAGCATGAGCTCGAGCAGAATAAGCTCGCGAAGAAATGTAAAGGCCGTAAGTCTCAAAGCCTAGCTTAAGGCGAGACGGTGCCAAGCATGAGTTCGAGCAGAATAAGCTCGTAAAGAAATGCAAAGGCCATAAGTCTCAAAGCTAGCTTAAGGCGAGACGGTGCCAAGCATGAGCCAAATGAAGGCTCGAGTAGAATAAGCTCGCAAAGAAATGCAAAGGCCGTAAGTCTCAAAGCCTAGTTTAAGGCGAGACGTTGCCAAGCATGAGCCAAGTGAAGGCTCAAGAAGAACGAGGCCGCACAGAAGAGCAAGAGCGGCACGACTTAAAACTTGAATTTAAAGTGAGACAGAGCCAGAGGAGCTCGAGCTAGATGAGCTCGCAAATGAAGCTAAAGGCCGAAACCGCAAAGTCTAACTTTGGGCAAGACTAGAAGACAAACATAGCCAAAATGAGCTCGAGCATAACGAGCTCATGCAGAAAGATACTGCGGCCTTAGGACTTGAAGTTTGTCTGGGTTAAGGTAAAACAGCCAAAATTCAAGTAGCCGCCCTTCAAAATTCAAATGAGCGGCCTAGATCGACCCACGCGTCCCGCATTAAATGGAAGGTGGCGGAAAAGACGGACAACTCAGCGTGGAAAGATAAAATGGTGGGAACCTGCTCAAACAAGAAGTTTCCAGTCTTATCTCGTTTCACTCTAAAAGACTAGAAGCTAGGGGATTGGTGTTTGGGCCTTCACAGTGTCATCACTTCACACACGCTTGCACGGCACCATCATTGGGTCACGGGAACCCATACACGCCTGACATCCCACGTCCCCAGGGCGAGCCGCAGCAACCCCAGCTATCAGAAAGGCCTAGGCACAATTAATGCCGAGGGCGGATGTCTAAGCAAACAATGGTGGGAAAATAGGAGGATAAATATCAGCCGAGGGACAAGGTTAGAGGATTCTTTTCTTTTTCTCCTGAACCTTTGAGATTTTCTTCTTCCTTACCATATTTTTCTTCTTAAAAATCTGAAACATTTTAACTCCAACAAAACCACCAAAAATTGAGACTCCTTCTGTCACTTTTACCCATCAAACGCCCTATCTTTTCTAGTCTCTCAAATCAAGAGGGATACCCAAAAGAATCAACCCGATTACTGACTTGAGCGTCGGAGGATTTTCACCGGAAAAATACCCGGCGACCCCTGACACTGTTCTTTGTGAGCGCAGGCCGAAAGGAAATCACCATTCCAGTAAACGGAGAAAGGAAGAGTCAGTGAGGAATCCTGCTCGAGCATACGGCGAACAGAAGCTCACAGTAGTCACTTGGGAGCGAGCAGAAAACAGCATCAACAAGTTTTTATAGAAATTGATCTTCTACCAAATGACATCATTGCATATGTGAACCTTACAAACTTCAAACTTAAAACAAATTTGTACCACATCACAAAAGAAATAAAATAAAATAGTAAATACAATTATGACTACAACATAGTAAATTTTTTATTATCCTTTCATAAAATGATAATTTTCAAAACACTTGAAATTATAATAAACTTCAACTTATCTTATTTGAAAAAAAAAAAAGATAAGGGGAAAATAGGGTACGTTGATAAAAAAATAGAGGTAAGTTGAGTTTTTGAATTTACCTTTTGTGAAATGATAATCTTCAAAATACTTAAAAATTATTGTAAACTTCAACTTATCCTTATTTTAAAAAAAAAAAATAAGGTAGGTTAACAAAAATATTTTTATCATTCTTTATAAAAATAAGAGTAAGTTTCGTTTTATAAGAGTAAGTTGTGTTTCTAATAATTTAACAGTTAGTTTAAAAATTGTTAATTGAGATGAAGATAATTCAAAATTAAACCTTATTTTAATGGAGAAAATTTGCCAAAATAAACCCTGCCATTAGTCCTTCATACGTGGTGTCACCTGTGGCAGCTCGAATTCCCTGCTTTTTATCAATGACGATTGTGTGTGCACCCTTAAGAATCCAATGAAGGTAGCGTGGCAACTCGCCGCTGTTAGACAAAGGTGAGTTTTGGCCACCGTGTAAGTAGTGTTTCGATTGCTCTATTTCTAAATTTGTACCCATTGTTACCGCCTTAGGAATCATGTAGATATCGAAAAATAGAATCTAATGATATATTTATCGTTATAATTGTCAGAAATTCTAACAATCACAGTCACCGGCGGCTATTCCAACTACTTGTATCATTTTGTAACTAGCCAACATATTTTTATATAATATGAAATTTATTGAGTATTTGTTCTATAATATATAAGGCTCTCTGTCTTTGATTAAGAGAACTGTTAAGTTACAACTTGTTATAATTTATCTCTTTCATATAATCAGTATTATAATAAGACTTATACTATTTATGTAAGAGAAATAAATTATAACAAATTATAACTTAAGCAAATTCATTGATTAATAAACTTATTTAGCAGGAAGATCCTCCCGCAGCAATACCGGAAGCTGCTGCGGAACTTAGGTAGCTTTTTTCTTTTTTGCAATGAAATGCTATTTTCATTATATATATATATATATATAAAAGGCTTTCGTTTCATTACCAAATATAGTGCATGGAAGGGTATTTTTGTCTTTTTGTAGTGCCTTAGATGACCTTTTCAGTGAAAAATGTATGTGCATTCATCAAGTCTATTACCATTCATGATAGCACGGAGAAAATGAAGCTAAGCTTAACCCGCACATGCCGTTTCTATACATTCCCAATCACTCGAAAACTTTCTTCTTTTTCACCTCGCGCCATTTCAAATCAACCCTTTTCATCATCTTCTTCAACCCCAAAACCCAAAACTCCACTCTTTTTAAAGCCACCAAAGCACTCAGCAACTGTCTCAGACCTCAAAAAATGGCACAATTGGGCCAAAGCCCTCGCCTCCTCAGTGCGGTCCACTTTTGCTGACTCAGACAACGGCCCTGACTCCTCTATACTGTTCAGAGAACTCAACTGGCTCATTGAAGACTCGCTCGAAGACCCATCACTAATTTATCAACTGAGTTTTCAAAACAATTCCCAGAGTGTGAGATTACGAATTGGATTGGACGAATTGTATGGTTTGTGGAATCAGAGGATTGAAAAGAGAAAGCCTTTTCAGTATTTGGTTGGGTGTGAGCATTGGAGGGACTTGGTGTTGAGTGTTGAAGAAGGGGTTTTTATTCCAAGGCCGGAGACTGAGTTGATGGTTGATTTGGTGAGTGATGTTTTGGTTAGGGATAATGACGGGTTGAGAGATGGGTTGTGGGTTGATTTGGGGACTGGTTCTGGTGCCATTGCTATTGGGATTGCCAGAGTTTTGGGGAGTAAAGGGAGGGTCATTGCTGTTGATTTGAATCCTTTGGCTGCTGCCGTGGCGGCTTTTAATGCCCAGAGGTATGGACTACAGGTTAGTGAAGTTGATAGTTATAATCTAGTGATTGAAGCACTGTGTGTAATATGATTTCTTTAGGCCTTTTAGACAATTGAGTTATAATTATTATGAACAACATATGAAGAATGATCTAGTACTGCTATGAAATTAAAATATTAGTTTTGAATGCTTCTAATATACGGAAACAAATAGTTGATTGAGGAAGCAAACTTTTGTCTTCGGAGTCTTGGAGATAGTTGTTGGCTACAGAAGTACAGATTTGTAAGGAGGAATATTCTAAGAATGAGAGAGGAGAGTTGTCAAGATGAAGGTGATTGGTTAATTTGTTATCTTATTTTGTAATTTTCACAAATGTTTAAGGGTCAAATAGTTTTTTGATTTATTAGGGTGGGGAAATAAACTTTTCTTAATTTAACTCACTAATGGATGGTAACATTCTCTTATGGCACTTTGGGTACTAGATAGGGATCCTTGTGTGCTACTATGTTGGATTTTAATCTTGCTTGTATTTAGGGTTGGAGAGTTAAATTGTCAAGTAAAAAGTTAAGAAAACTGTTTGTAGTTGGACCAAATTTCACAGGGTTGATGGAACTTAACATTAAATAATAAGTTATTACATCATTGGTAAGGATTTACTGATCAATAAATTTAAGACTACTGAGTGAATTCTCCCACTCCTTGTGTTGGAATGAAGAGTTTGTTGATTAGGCTTGTGTAATTGGAAAAAGATTTAAGAGCCATCCAAGCAAGCCTTAATTGTTTTGACTTGTTGTAATGGACTTTATGATGATCTTGTGGCATTGTAAAATAATATGAAGAAGGACTGGGAACAAATGCGGTCTTCACTTGGGTGAAGAATTATTGCTTGATTTATTTAAAGTTAGTAAATTTTTATCTTGTGAGATATATAGCACAAGAAAGAGCACTTTTTGTGCTTCCATATGCATGCATTCATAAACATATCAAATGTGCTTTTACTCATTTCATCTTGTATGGTGTCTTCTGGTTGAGATAGTCTTACTTTCAGGAATATGTCTGCATAACTTTTATGATGCGGTAACTGAAAAATGATGAGCATTTCTTACTTTTGAAAGTATCTGAGTCTTAAATACTCTAGCAAGTGGCTCATTATAGGCACAGAAGAGTTAAGTATGTTTTACATTTTTGAGAAAGAAACTAAATATTACACAATAAAGGTAATGTTACGGTGGCTCTCGGATGTCATAGTGCATTTTGCTAATTCTTTAACCTGTTATCTTATTCCCTTATACATACCAAGTTATATAGTTGTATCCAAGTTATTTTGAAGATCAGTAATTGTTTGATGTGAATTCAGGACGTAATTGAGGTACGGCAAGGATCTTGGTTTGGAAAATTAAAGGATGTTGAAGGAAAACTTTCTGGTGTTGTGAGTAACCCACCATACATACCGAGTGATGATATCTCCGGTCTGCAGGCTGAAGTTGGTAAACATGAACCGAGGCTTGCATTAGATGGTGGTCTTGATGGCTTGGATGATCTTCTCCATCTCTGCAATGGGGCTGCTCTAATGTTGAAACCCAGTGGGTTTTTTGCATTTGAGGTACCCATCTCTTCTTTCCTAGAAGTTGAAATCACTTTTTCCTTCAAATTACATAAATATTCTGCTGTTGAGATTCCTTCTATCTGCACTAGTTCTGGGATTTACTTGAAGGTTAGGAGTGTATAAACCTCAAAAACTCTATCACTAAGATGTTTTGGCTCTAATAAAATCTAAGGACAGCACTTGCTTTCAGATATGCAAAGTCTTGTTATTGTCCAATAGTTCAAAGTTGATTGCTTGAATTTATTTATGCTTCTTGCTGCAGACAAATGGTGAGAACCAGTGCAAGTTTCTTAAAAACTACCTGGAAAATGATTCTGCAGGCAGCTTTTGCAATGTGAACATAGTATCTGACTTTGCCGGTATTCAGCGATTTGTAACTGGATTCCGTCAATGATCGTTATGATTATCGGAGTAATATTCATGTATCAGTCATCAAGGCTAGAGTTAGATCAGTTTTGCCCATTTTTGGTAATGTTTATAACGTTGATAACTTCTTATTTATTTTTTTTTAATTCATTTACTTTTTTGTTTTGGCCCGTGTAACCTTTCAACCCGAGAGATGATCTTGACGTGGTCATCAGCTAATGCAAGTGTCTTAATGTTGTCATGGGTTGGTGTGTAAAATTTCGGCTGTGACAAATTATGAAAAAGGATAAACAAAAAATAAATTTTGTGACCACGTAACAGGATCTTTTGGTGCTTTACCGTTTATGTAAAATGTTTATAAATGTATTTGAATTAGGAAATTAATTAATTTTAAAAAAAAAATAAAAAGAGTGCAGCGCGTATAGTATAAATTAGTTGTATAAACTCCATCATTAGCCGAAGGATTGGAACAATATAGGTTTACCAATTTTATTTTAGCTATATATTGTTGTCTTCTGGGTTGAGGTATTTATTTGTTTGGGAGGGCTTTGGGCTTGTAGGCCCAATGATTAACTGTCCATGTGGCATCAGTTTTGATTTTGAATTTGTCTTCCTAATTGCCCCCCTTTTATACAAATCCGTGTGTTCCCTGCAACGAGGTTTGTATTTTTGGCTACAATTATAATGCATTTGAGGTGCATGGCAGCTTACATTATACTGTTCTGTATTGTATTAAAATATTATTTTTATGCTAATCTATTTTGTTTACAATTTGTAATTGTATTGTACTGTATTAAAAAGAGAGTATAATGAAAGATGTGTCAGATAAACTTGTATTACGTTAAAATATTGTTAATATTTTAATTAATATTATTTAACTTTCGTATTTGATAATTTATTATAAATTTAAATTTATTAAATACTATTTTATATTTTTATTTATATAATAATAATAGTAATAATACAAGATAGTAATAAACCTAAACTTTTAATAGATAAATGATAATAATTTCTTTTACTTTCATTGCATAAAAGCATTTTAATTATTTTACTTAAAATATGTATAAATTATATTAATTTTATTTAATCATTTATTATTTTATAAATAAAAATGAGTTTATAAATTTTATTTAATCATTTATTAATTAATAAATACCAAAATTAAAAATAAATTTGAATTAAAAATTATATTCGAAATTAATAAATAAAAATTATTTTATAATTATTTATATTATATTAAATTATTTTATAGTATTAAATTTTTACAATATAATATTAAATTATATTCTATTGTAATAATATTTTAATATTATAATAACTAATATATAGAAATAGATTATATTATAATATAATATTATTAATAATATAACATAATATTGTAATATTTTATTATTTAATAATAGTATATTATTAGTTTTTATATTATAAATTTAATATAGAAAATAATTATTTAATATTTAACTTTAAAAATTAAATAATAAACCATAGAATAATAATTAATTTAAATAATGTTAATTTAATTTTAACATTAATAAAAATAATATTATTTTATATAATATAATACATACTGTACTAAAGACAGTATCACATTACAACTTAATACAATATATCTTAATGCAAAATATCATAATACAATATAGAGTGCGTTTGACATATTGTATTATATTATACTGTATTGTATTAGCACTATACTATAATAATATTGTATGTTGTTTGATGTTACATTGTACTATATTAATATTTAATTATACTATATTTGATGGTACACTAAATTGTATTAATTTTTTGTAATTAATTTAAATTATATATTTAGAAAATTATATTTAGTAGTACTTAAAAAAATACTAAATATAGAAATATTAAATTTTAGAAATTTAGCATTATTTATTTAGTATAAATGTTTAAGAAATAATAATTCTTTATAAAGATCAAAGTTTATGGCCTTAAATTTTCGGCAACATAACACCTATTTTTTAGTAGTTTCCAAATATATAACCTGTGAAATAAATATCGAAACAAATAATTTTTAGATAATATTACAACATAAAATAATAGTTAAAATCTATAAAGTTAGTTCAAAAGTCATCTTAAGATGATAAAATAAAAATTTATACATAACAAGATAATAACAAAATAAAAAAGTGATATAATGGTTGTAACATATTCACTAACAAAATAATTGTGCTAATTAATCCAAAAGTTTTGTAGTATATATAGTAATATTTTATATTATTATTTATATTACTATTAATTTCACTTAATATTATTCAAATTTATTCATATTTAAATATTTATTATTAGTTATATTAAATTATTTAAAAATAATTAAATTTTATACATTAATTATTGTAATACAATTAAATTATTTATTAGTATATTATATATTTTATATGTGATTTAAGTATTTATTATTAATTATTTCAACTTATCAAATATAAATCAATTTTATATATTAATTATTATAATATAATTAAACAATACATTATTCAGTTATATAATATAATACTATTGAATAATAAATTATTAATTTATATTAATAATTATAATGTAAAATTAAAAGAAAATAAAAATTAATATTATATAAAATTAAAAGGGTATTTATTTATTTATTATTATAAAGTTAAAAAAATAATGCTACAGTACATTGCAATACAATCTACCAAACGAGCTCAAAATGTATTGGTAGATAGCATGAAAAAAAAAAAAAAATTTGTATACTTATTAGTGATTTGAAGAATCCACGTACAAAACTAAAATTGGTGAATTATGCTACTTTCTTGTAGTAACTATATCATGGTTGATTCTAATATAAATTGTATCATATGTAATAATATTTTATATTTTATATTACTATTAATATTTTTAAATTTATTAATATTTAAATATTTATTAGTATTTTTATTAAATTATTAAATATTAATCAATTTTTATATATTAATTTTTAGAAAATAATATAATATTTAATTATATTTTTTAATATAATAAAAATACAAATATAATACAATATTATTGAATAATAAATTGTAAATTTATTAATTTTTAATATTAATGTAAAAAAATAATATTATATAATATTATTAGATAATATAATATTGAATTACAAATTTACTTTTATTTGTTATAATTAAGAGGAAAAAAAAAAAAGCTAATAAGGCAAACAACCGCATCAGTCAAATCCGAATGGTTGGGTTTGGCTAGCGCGGTAGTTTGTACCATTTTGGTGCATCTACAACGAAACATGAGGCTACACTAAATAATATAATGCATTCATATGTTATGCAAAGTGCCAAACACATCCTAATCTCACAACTAATAAAACTAACTGAATGCTTCATCCGTAAAATTAGAATTATTGTAACCAGACATTCTATTTCTAGTATTGTTTGATGATATTTATCCCTGAACATATAAATTTTTATTTGTTTATCATAATTGATTGAACCATTCATTCCCTTTTTATTTTTCTCTTAAAATTTGAAAACAATCAAAGGAACCAAAAAAACTTGTAGACATGTTTTGATCAGCGAACTCCATAAGGGTTATTAACAATTGCAACACGGCTTTTTTTTTTATAATTTTAAAAATAATGCATAAATAGAAATCAATCTCCCTCAAACTTTAATGTAAGTAGAATCAAATTAGTATAATTTTTCAAATAAAATTTATTTAGGTAGATTTTTTTCTCTAATGACCTTTAAACAATAGATGGACACAATTTTCGACAATATTTAATTATTTATGCTGAGTACACATTGTGCTATTAAGTATATATATGTATTTGAAATGCTGATAAATACTCTCTCTTTCATTTTTGTAGGAAAGAGTTCAGAACCATATACGGATTACCGAATAAGAAAAACAAAAGTCAGGCTTTTGCAATACATTGAAAATTCATTTATTTTTAGGACAAAGAAAAAGAAAAGGAGAATTAAATAATATTAAAAAATTGAGGGAAAAAGAAAAAGGAAATAAATAAACGGAATAGAAAACGCGAATACAAACGACCTTATCAGATAGAAAAGATTTAACAGGCAGAGAATCAGCCACACCCACAGGCACATGCCCATTGGCCCACGCAATTTAGCTTTCTTCCTCATCACCACCACAAAATACTTTTCCATCCTCTATTTTCTCTCCACATAAAAATAGTATAGCAATTTTAGCAAACACCTTCTGGGCATTTAGCCTGTTAAGGTAAGATTTCTCATTACATTTCGTTTCACCCATTTGTAGAATAATGAGAAATTGAAGTTGTTTGATACTTAAAATTGTGATTGAGCATGTTGGTTCTAGTGGGAACGATGCCGTCTTTGGCTTCGTTGGTTAGTTTAGGCAGTATAAGTGTTACTGGCACGACGAGTTGTTGCTCAGAATCATCATGTTGTTCTTTAGTTAGGAGAGTTTCTTTGACAAAACGCAATTTTAAGGGTAAAAAAAGATGGGTTTGTAAATATTCTGTTACTACACAAACTACAACGACAACTACTGATTTTATTGAGCAAGGTAATGGGTCAGCCGTGTCGTTTGATTCTAACACGTTTAGGGGAAGTAATAGTGATAATGATAGTGATGGGGATGATAATGGAATTGTTCTAAAGCCTGCTCCTAGGCCTCTGTTGAAGTCGTCGGGAGTTCAGGCTGGAGCATCTGTTTCGGGTGTGGATTCGGTGGGTTGGGACCCTTCGAGAGTGGCTGAAGATTCGGATTCGGTTGAGAAGGAGAGGAATAAGGTGATTGAGTCACTTGACGAGGTTTTGGAGAAGGCTGAGAAATTAGAGACTAGAAAAGATAGTGGGAATGTGAGTGTAAATAAAGTGACGCCGCCTAAAGTGAGTACTAATACAAGAAATGGTAGACCTGTGAATTCAGTGGGAGCAAAGAAGAGTAAGACTTTGAAGAGTGTGTGGAAAAAAGGGGATTCTGTGGCAAGTGTACAGAAGGTTGTAAAGGAAACACCCAAGACTAGTATAAAAAAAGAGGAGCCTAAAATGGGAGGAGATGTGAAGTTGGAGTCCCAGGTGAATGTTCCTGTGAGGCCGGTACAGCCACCTTTGAGACCTCAACCAAAACTACAAACAAAACCATCAGTAGCTCCTCCACCTGCAATAAAGAAACCCATTGTTTTAAACGATGTGGGGGCAGCTCAAAAGTTGTCCAACATTAATGAAGCTGACTCGGCTGTGAAAAGTAAAGAACGGAAACCGATTTTGATTGACAAGTTTGCATCCAAGAAACCGGCGGTTGATCCTCTGATTTCTCAAGCAGTCTTGGCCCCAACGAAACCTGGAAAAGGTCCTGCCCCTGGAAAATTCAAGGAGGACTATCGTAAGAAAGGTGGACCTCGGAAACGGATTGTTGATGATGATGATGATATTCCTGATGAGGAGGCATCTGAACTGATTCCTGGTGGAGCAAGGAAAGGGAGGAAATGGACTAAAGCTAGCCGGAAAGCGGCTAAACTTAAAGCTGCCAAAGATGCGGCTCCTGTCAAAGTAGAAATTCTTGAGGTTGGAGAGAAGGGTATGTTGATAGAGGAGTTAGCCTACAATTTGGCCATTGGCGAAGGTGAAATCCTTGGTTCCCTATATTCGAAGGGGATTAAGCCTGAAGGGGTACAAACACTGGACAAAGACATGGTGAAGATGATATGTAAAGATTACGAAGTGGAAGTTCTAGATGCTGATCCTGTTAAAATGGAAGAAATGGCTAGGAAGAAAGAAATTTTTGACAAAGAAGACCTGGACAAGCTCGAAGACAGGCCTCCTGTCCTCACAATTATGGGTCATGTGGATCATGGAAAGGTAAGTTTTATACATTCTGCTAATCTTCAGTTTATTAGATCTTGTGCATCGTTTTGAGATTAATTTTCTATTTTAGTAGCAAGATTGTGCTGACATGTTTGGTGTGATTCATTTGGCAGACAACTCTTTTGGATCATATCCGTAAAACCAAGGTATGTTGAAGTCTATTAATCTCGTTATGTTTTCCAATATTTTTGCTCTTTCTTCCCCCAGAAAGTTTAAGGTCTATTGTTAACTGGTGCTTCGGTTTTCTTGGTGATTTCTTGCAGCTCTTATGTATTTTTCTGTCTGCATTAGAATTGTTACTCATTATGCTAGAATTATATTTGGTTAATCATCTCCTTAAGCCATATGCAGTTATGGAGAGTATGACGTGCACAGTTTCACAATTCCACCAAAGCTTGATTGCTAAATTTTGCAGGTGGCTGCTGCAGAAGCAGGGGGGATTACACAAGGAATTGGGGCATATAAAGTGCAAGTACCTGTCGATGGCAAGTTACAACCATGTGTTTTCCTTGATACTCCTGGACACGAGGTAAATTTGACCTCTTAATTAGTGCAAACTTTCGTTCGCTTTGCCTAACGGTAATATTTTTCCTTATCCTTCCATTTTATCAGTTGCTTTAATAATTTTGTTTTCTAGGATGGTAACACACTCATCTATGAACTATAACTTTCTTGCACTTTTCTTGCCTTTAGATGATATATGTAATGTCCCACTCTGTAGGCATTTGGGGCTATGAGAGCTCGTGGAGCAAGAGTGACAGACATTGCTGTCATTGTAGTGGCTGCTGATGATGGGATTCGTCCTCAAACAAATGAGGCAATAGCACATGCCAAAGCTGCTGGAGTTCCAATTGTGATTGCTATAAATAAGGTATGTCAACTACAATGCAACTTTTGTTTCAAATTAAAGAGGATGAAACTACTTGCACTTTGCAATGCTCGTGCTTGCCTCATTGTTGGCCTAACTCTCCATCTTATTGTTTCCACTACACTAGATAGATAAAGATGGAGCTAATCCAGAACGAGTCATGCAAGAGCTTTCTTCTATTGGTCTGATGCCAGAAGACTGGGGTGGTGACATCCCGATGGTTCAGGTTCTTATCATTTAAGAGGATATGCATCATTCTTTTATACTTTATACCTTTTGTTAATACCTATACTCTGTCATAAACAGATCAGTGCTCTCAAAGGGGAGAAAGTAGATGATTTGCTGGAAACTATTATGCTTGTTGCAGAGGTGAGCTAATCATAGATTGGGCTGACATTTTGGCCTTTTTCTTCTTGCAATGTAATAAACTCTTTCTCTTGGGTAATTTTGGTCATCTTTGTGGTTGTTTTTTTTTTTTTCCTAATAGATTAATCACTAAGAGATATGTTGCAATGAATATGCTTGTTTCCCTTTGTCGTGAGAGATACATATGAGTCTGCTTACTAGGTACACACACAAGCACAGCCAAATATGCATAGAGATGTATTTACTTTTTTGCTGGACTCTCCTTTTTGGTTATTAGCAAAAATTCGAAGAGGTATAATTGTGCCCATTTCATTAAATAAGTTACCTTTTGAAATATATTCATGAATGGACTAGTTGTTCTGTGTGCTTGTATGTGAAATTTTTGTGTTGCTTCTTTTTATCCATCTGCCAAATACTCTTATCACATGTGTGCTTGTTCTCAGTTGCAAGAGTTGAAGGCTAATCCTCATAGAAATGCAAAGGGCACAGTTATCGAGGCTGGTCTACACAAATCTAAAGGGCCAGTAGCTACATTTATTGTGCAAAATGGGACACTTAAAAAAGGGGACATAGTAATTTGTGGAGAAGCCTTTGGAAAGGTTCGTAAATTAGAGTTTGAAACTGAAATTTTATCTAAATCTTGAAGGTAGATTTCACTGTTTACTCTTTTCTTAAATGCTAAGAGCTGTTCATTCGTCATGAAAGATTTGTGTATATACAGTATTTAGCTTTTGTTTCCATGCTCAGGTACGGGCTTTATTTGATGATGGTGGAAATCGTGTTGATGAAGCTGGACCCTCTATACCTGTACAGGTTTGTAGATAATCTTTTTTTTTTTTTTAATATTTATTCTTGTCTATGTAAGCATCCAATATCTTTGGTTACATTTCCAAATGTCGGCTTCTGTTTTTGGGGAATACATTTTCCCATTTCTTGGTTCATAAAAATTCAAACCTATCAGTGCTTGTCAGACTCTTGGAAAATGTCAAATCTTTTACAATGTAGCTTGAATATGCAAGTGGCCTATTTAATTGGAGTTAAGTGACATTAAACTACATGGTTGCATAAGATCGGCACTTGTATTGTGATTAGAACAAAACATGAACACCTTTTAGTTGTTTTCTACTTTTGTACCTTTTTGTTTAAGATTTATATAATTACAGGCTATCTTTTCAAAGTATTCACAGTGTACCATGTCATCCATTGCTTAGTTTTAATGCTTGATAGAAATATTTTGAAACTTGATGAACTCTATTAAGAATGATTTAGATGAATCACCCAATTTGGGCTTGTAGGATTCCTTCCAACTTTGTGATAAAGTTGAATCTCATGTAAAAGTCTCTTTTGATCTTTATTTTGCGAGTAGTTTGTTAAATAATCGTTAATTTAGTTTGGAATTGTTTTTGTAATGACAATATATTCAACCATACCTCATTATAATGAAGAATGTAAATGCTATCCATCCATCCCCTTTTCCCAACCTCTCTTCCCCAAAAGATATAGACAATGTAGCGTCAAGTCTTCACTTCCATTTTTACATCTTGTTGCATATATGGATCTTCAAACCTGTGACAAACAGGGCCATGTAAGGTAAAAATTTCCTACCAAATTATCAGAGATGGTAAACAGAGTAGCCTAATGTTTTTGGATAATTTCAATTGGGAATATTCTTTTGGAGTGCCCCTTTTTCCCCTTTTATTCTTATTTAAATTTATATATCCCTATGTGATGCATGTGCATATTAAATTGTTGTAAGAAACCTAAAATTATACAATAATTAGCCGAAAGAAAGAAGTAGAGGGGTCAGTAATATTAGAAAGATTTTTCGGAAGGATGCTGTGGTACAAGGGGAAGGCAAATAAATGTTAGTCTTTGTATTTGAGTTGTCCATGTGTTAGGCAAGTTTATATTTTTAGATTTTTATGTTTCCAATGTTTCAGATGCTGTGTAAGATGGTTGGAATTATGGTTTTGTAATTTTCAGATAGTTAATGTTTTTGATATATTTGTACTATGTTGTTTCTTTATGCTTATTGAGTCATCTTATGGGTTACGGATATCCTCTAGTTTTTTGTCCTCTCCCCCCTCCCTCCCCCACATCTTTTTCTTTTTCCTTGAATTATGAGTGTACCAAGGATGTGCCCCCTCGGTTTCTCTCCGATAAATAAAGAGTAGGTTTCCGTGCTCCATTTCTCTTCCCACTACCTCTTTTGTGGAAAAACCACAGTTATAGTCTTTAGGGTTTTTTGAGAATCAAGTGTATATGAAGAGAAGAGTGCCTATGTCTTGTAATGATTCGTCATCATTAATACAATTTTCCGTTTCTTAAAAAAAAAAAAAAAAAGAAAGAAAGAAAGATAAATGGAGAAGAGTGCCTATGAATCGTATGAAATCCTGTGACATTATGCTGATTGTTCTTCAAAGTGACTTTGTGGAGAAAGGATATTTGTGCATGCATTTTTATTTTTGTTTTATTCTTTTTCACTTTTTTTACAAAGTTGGTGATGTCACTCACCCTCAAATGTGGCATAAGAAGATAACAAAATTGAAAAGTAATTTGCAGTTGATAATAATCTTGAACATTTCCTTAGTGAAAGGTGTGGTCTAATCACTATCATAAGATTCAATGTTTATTTCTTAAACTAAAAGTTCCCGGCATGTATATATGCAGATTATTGGGCTGAATGGAGTTCCGATTGCTGGTGACGAATTTGAGGTTGTTGATTCACTCGACGTAGCACGTGCAAAGGCAGAAGCACGTGCAGTGTCATTGCGTAATGAGCGAATATCAGCTAAGGCTGGGGATGGGAAGGTCACACTTTCTTCTTTAGCTTCTGCAGTTTCAGCAGGGAAGCTGTCTGGATTAGACTTGCACCAGCTGAATGTTATTATGAAGGTTGACGTTCAGGTAAGCATAGTATTTTGTGTGAAAGAGCATGCATTTATCTTGTTTCTGCATTGCTAGTTCATGTTATCATTACGCATTTGACAAGGGTACTGGTTGGACTTTTTCCCTTACTAGGTAACAGAAACGTTCTTTATTTCTTTCTAAAAGGAAGTGTATGCTTCTATACTTGAGAGTTGATATTTAGACTGTAGCTGGTGATAGTTTCCAGTTAATGTATTTGAAATAAGTGAAAATTGCATTGAAAAATGAGACTTTTCCTATAATTAATGCCTGGAGTTGCCTCTGACTTGAAACCAGAGTTTTCATTTACCTAAATAACAAAATTTTGAAATATTAAAAGAAGCCATCGTGCTGTCCTGGTTTCATCAGAGTAGGCTTCTGGAACGGGTGATATCGGAATGTTACTAAAGAGTTTCACTGTTCTTCAAGTGTATTGAAGTACAGATGGTGAATTGCATTTATAATCATCAATGTATATATTTTACATGCAACTAAATTATATTGTCTTGCCATGACTAGGGATCCGTTGAGGCTGTCAGACAAGCCCTGCAAGTGCTTCCACAAGATAATGTCACTTTGAAGTTCCTCTTGCAAGCAACAGGGGATGTCAGTACTAGTGATGTTGATCTTGCAGTTGCTAGCAAAGCCATTATTTTGGGTTTCAATGTTAAAGCACCAGGATCTGTTAAGACTTATGCAGATAACAAAGGTGTTGAGATTCGACTATACAGAGTTATCTATGATCTTATTGATGATATGAGAAATGCAATGGAAGGACTGCTAGAGACTGTTGAGGTCAGTTCAAGTGGGAGATTTTATATCTTTATTTCTTTTCTTTTGACTTTTATCATTGACAGCAGTGGCTTCTAGATGTGGGGAAGGGGCTGGGATTATTAATAATGATCTGTCGGTTTACTGTTGAGCGTTTCTGCTCATTTGTTAACAGTGCCTAAGAAAAGATGGTTCTTGGCCTATCATAATGTATCTTATAGGTCAAGACTTCAAATTTTTGTTCTTCCATTTTCCTTTTCTCTTGAATTTTTCTTATTGAAGACTTACAGAGAGTTACTGCTCATTTGTTTACAGGAACAAGTACTGATTGGCTCAGCTGAAGTCCGGGCTATCTTCAGCAGTGGCAGTGGTCGTGTTGCTGGATGCATGGTATCAGAGGGAAAATTAGTGAAAGGCTGTGGCATTCGTGTCATTCGAGATGGAAAGACGGTCCATGTTGGTGTGCTTGATTCTTTGAGACGGGTTAAAGAAATTGTAAAAGAGGTATGAGTTTTAAGGCTAGTATTTTTTTTTTTCTGTGAAAGGATATATGCATTGCCATAGCAGGCTTATGATTGATCAGACCTTCCAGCAAACTTGAGTATGGCAATTGTTTAGCCTAGCAACCATGATTAATGGAACTACAATATGGAAGTTTTAATAAGTCTAGGTCTGTTGGATAATGAGCTTTTGTATAAAGTAACTTTAGATTGATGGGAGAGATGTCAGAAGTTGTGTTCTAGGGATGAAATTTGTCCAGCATGATTGGTCAGGTTCTTGATGATTTAACATTAAAGTCAGTAACTTAGTTGTAGGATTTCTGTTTTCTACAATGAAATTATTTAATTTTATGCTATTGTTATGTTATTAGAATGCTGTGCATTTTGCAGCCTCGTACTGATGCAAGCTCATTGATTTATTCTCCCTAAACTCAGATAAATGCTGGATTAGAGTGTGGTGTTGGGGCTGCAGACTATGATGATTGGGAAGAGGGAGACATTATTGAGGCCTTCAACTCCATTCAGAGGAAACGTACTCTTGAAGAGGCATCAGCTTCAATGGCTGCTGCATTGGAAGGAGCAGGAATTGAATTATAGAAAGATTTGACTATAAATCAGCTTATTAGCTTGATGAGATCCATACGCACATGCTGAAGCAGGCGTGCCACCATCCAAATTCCAATCAGTGCTTAGAAGTTTGTCATGAGGTACACATATGGATCAGTTTCCTCCACATGCAATTTATTTCCAGGTGTGGGGTGCCGAGGTTCCGAGCTTGCTGTGATTTTTGTCGATTGTTGTATGCTAATCAGGTTGTACATAATAATGTATGCCAATTGGAGCTTCTTCCTGTAAAGGGAACATTTAAGTTCCTCAAGATGCCATGTGGAAATATTGTCTTGTAACATCTAAGGAAAATCGAAAGCAAAGAGAAATGAAATCCACAAAGTTTGAACAAATTATTAGTGATTTCCGGAAACAGATGTAATTGTCAAATAAACATTCATTATTTACATGGCGTTTAATTACCAGGAGTTTAATAGCAATTTGTGTTCTTGACAGTTTTTGGGCACTTAAGCAAACTAGGACTATCATTTCGATCTTGTAGGAGGTAACACAAATTGTATATTGGGTATTCTGTTTTGAAATTGGAATGTCATCTACAAATGATGCAAAGAGAAAAACAAGGGAAGATGCTGAAGAGTATCAGGATAAAATATTGGAATATACAGGAAGATAGATAAAATATCTAAAAATCATATGAAGAGTATCATGAAAAATGTTGGAATGTACGTGACATAGATAGATGAAATTTTTAAAATCCTATGCTTCTAAAATTCCTGTGTGTGTTGATAATTTTTTTTTGTGTGTGCAAATAGCATAGAGGAATATGAATGGAA
This sequence comes from Murraya koenigii, assembly GCA_025617385.1. Lineage (NCBI taxonomy): Eukaryota > Viridiplantae > Streptophyta > Magnoliopsida > Sapindales > Rutaceae > Murraya > Murraya koenigii. The sequence goes on from CM046811.1 coordinate 17,207,761, forward strand.
TATCTCTTCAAATAAAAATACAATTACCTTCAAACGAAATTATTTACCAAAATAAAATATTTTTAATTAAGTATAACTTATTTTTACATCCACTTATATTCAGTGGAAGTTAGTAATAGTGTTTCTTTTCTCGAATTTTGTCTCAAATAAATAAAAATTTGAGAAAGAAATATTTATGTAAGGGTATTACTATCAGGTTAAACAAAAATATTTTCAAAAAATTTAAATTCTTAAATAAGTGTCGATTATAGAAATATACTAAAAAAATGGTAATATGGTAATAGTTGAAAGTACATGTACTTTCTTAATCACAATTGAATAAATTAAAAAAGCAAAATGGAGTGACTTCACCGGTCGCTTTCCTCGTCGACTGACGCTCGCTCTCGCTCGGTCGCTCCTCAAGTCGACTGACATTAGGAGTGTTATTGTTTTTACATTCACCAGAGTAAATAGATTTGTACATGCATAGCATACCACCATCTTTTTATATTTTTACATATAATTTATGTCTTTGTAGGCTATACGACAATTTTCGCTGCGTACCAATTCAAAGAACTATCCTGTTTTAGTAAATTTGTACATTAATTTACTTCAATATTTTCAAATTAATTATATTTTGATATTATAGAGAAATATTTTTAAGAGAATATAAAAATTGTATATCAAAAAGTTCAAAAATGTGAAAAAAAATGAAAAGAAAAATACAAATAAGAATGATGAAAACATGAAAAATTATTAACCTTTTTCATACTTGTTATATGTTAAGAAGTATATAAACCTGATAATTATATGAGCTATAATCTTTCATTAACTTTGTGAAATATGAATTTATATCATATTATGGGAGTAAATGTTCATTTAATCCTTATATTTTTTAAAAAAATTATAACTACACTATATTTTTTGTCATATGTATATCTAAATACCACAAATTTTTATTATGTTTTTTGTACCACATTTATTTTTAAACTTGTATCAATCAACCACTTAAAATAACAATTTTGCTCCTAAATAATTAAAAGGCTATTTTATTTTACAATTTTTAAAAAATATAATTACAAGAATACCCCTAATTTTAATAAATAAATAAATCACAAAAGCTAATATGTTAATATTTTATAATTATAATTTATTTAAAAATTATCAATTAAATTTTTTAATTTTTTGTAATTATAATTTCATTTAATTCTTATAATTAAATTAAGTGTAGGAAAGTTACAAAAATTAACATGAAGAGAAAAGCTCCCAATAATTATTATAAACTTTCCTATAATTAAAACTAAGAAACTTTCCTATACAAATTAAATGAAATTAAAATAATAATTTTTAAATGAAATTATAATTATATAAAATTAACATCTTTGGATTTTAAGATTTATTTGTTTTATTAAATTTAGGAGTAATCTTGTAATAATAATTATTTTAGTTTTTAAAATTTTGTTGAATAAAATAGCCTTTTAATTTATTTAGAGGTAAAATAGTCATTTTATAGTATGAAAGTGATTGTTTAATATAAGTTTAGAAATAAAAATGGTGTAAAAAATAAATCAAAATTTGTGATAATTAGATATACATATCACAAAAGAAAGGTAGTAAAGTGATAATTTCTCTATTTTTAATTAATATCTGTTTAGTTCCTATATTGAAAAAATGTCTTAAGACACCCACCGTTAAAAAAGTAGCACTTTTGCCCTATTTTTTCTTTTCTATTACAATAATAATAACCTTACTACAACCTTGAGAGCATTGATTAATTTATTTATGAAAAGGTTAATTAGCAAATTGACTAATAATTATCAATATAAAAGAACTAGTATTTTTTATACTATTGCGACAATTTTTTTAAAAATTATTTATAAATTAATTAATACAAGCTAACTTAAAATTATATTTAATACCTTGCTGTCTTGCTAATAATTATCTATAAAAAAAATAAGTTACCAAATTAACATAAAAGTAAAATAATAATTAAAAAATTAACTTTAATTTTTATTTTAATTTGAATATAAACTTTTTTTCTTTTTATTAATGTTGTCAAAAACATTATTGCAAGGATATTATTATAAAAGTAAAGAAAAATAAGAATGAGAATGTCACATATTTTATAGTAGGTGTCTTGAGGTACTTTTCAAAATATAAAGAGTTAACAATACTTGACTCAAAATATAGAGACTAAACAAACATTTACCTTATATTACTATATAAAACTTTCATGAAAACACAAATCTAAAGTATATTTTGTTAAAAAATAAAATAAAATAAAAGAATGAATAAAAATCTTCGAAAAGTGATGATATAGTCTTTTGAGTTCATTTATTTTTTCATATGTTACAACCATGAACTATATTCTAAATTTTTAAAAGAAAATTGATATTTCAGACATAAAATTTGATAAATATAAATTAGAATAAAGTGAAATCGATGTCGGCTTACATAAATGAAAAATAAAGTAAATCGACATCAATTTTAATATTTTACATTGTTTTTATCAGCATTATGTCTTGCCTCTTTAGCATGTACTTTTCTTTCATTTTTTTTTTGGTTCAATAATGTACTTTTCTTACATTTTTTTTTTGTTCAATAATGTACTTTTCTTTCTAGAATATATAGTATATTCACATTTTATTAAAAAATTTAATAATCTAAATACAAAATGACATTAAAAATGTGTTTGAAACATTGTATTATCGCATTATGAGATATTAAAATACTTTGAACGTTAACTCAAAATGAAGAATATGTTTAGTGAAATTTAAGGACTCAATGCACCACTGTACCCTTGAAAGGAGCATTACACAAACCCAAGGTCTCAGGTTTGTGCAATGTGGTAGCAGGAGGCAAAAGCTTTTGCCTCAGTTGAGGCAAATATTTTATTTAAATAATTATTTTATTGTTAAATAAAAATATAATAAATAAAATATACAAATAAATTATATTATAATATTATTATATTTCATAATACTATATTAGTATATTTTATCATATTATTATATAACATTATATTTGTATATTAATAATTAATATAAAAATAATTATTTAATAAAATATAAAATTAATATAGTACAATATAATACTAAATATTATAATATAATATTATAATATAATATAACATAATTTAATATATTTATATTAAAAAAATATAATATTATATACTAAACGTAACCTAACAATATACGAAAATATATTTGGTGGCAGTATAAAGTTGGAGTATTGGATTATTATTATTATTATTATTTTAAATTAGTCCAATTTTTGTTGGTGCACAAAAATAGTTTAAATTTATATTAAGTTTTTTAATTTAATAATTTGAATATTCATATTATAAAATTTATATTTATAAACCTACCCTTATAAATAAAGTACTTTAAATATTTGATAGTTAATAAATCAATATTAATTATGCTTCATTTTCTTCTAAATTTGTTTGGTACTATCTTATAGTGTAGCAAACAGGAGATAATACAAATATAATCAAACCCAATCTTATTTTATTTTACTAAATACAAGATAATCCAATTCTATTCTATTCAATCCAATCTTATTGCAAAAGTTATTACTAACGAAAATTATCAAATCACTTTTAAGTTTTTTTTTTTTGAATACTAACTTGCAAAACTACAGATATTATATTATTATTATATTATAATACATCATTATTTTATTTACAATTAATTGCTGAAATTAGAACCACTCATAGCGTGACGTGTATATATTATATCATTATTTTATTTACAACCAATTTCTGTAACTGAGACTTTTTAAAGCGTGGCGTGCATCTTGATTTTCTAAAGTTCTGTCCATAGTCATGACGTGGTGTATATATATTACGTCATTATTCTATTTATAATCAGTTTCTGTAACTGAGACCCCTCATGGCATGACGTGCATATTGATCTTTTGAAGTTCTATTCAGAATTTTAATCCTCATAACTGGAAGACTCCACACAATTATTTGATAATTGAGAAAAATTAAAATTAATCCTTATAAATATTTTTATGGTGACTCAAACTCTTACTCATATTTCAACAACCTTTTCACTTGACTACAAGCTCATCCGTTAATAGATCTATCAAATTATCGGCTCCAGCACATGAGGAAAGCAGAGTGTTTAGCCGCGTGTCAATCGTGTGAACCATGCAAATGCTAGAAAAGAGCGTGACCATTTGATGACAAGAAGAAGGAAGAGAAACATTGCCCGGTAAACGAATTTCAAATTTGAAAAATTAACGGTCAATTTTTTTAAGCAAGTCCATAACGACCACAAAAGCATTGAAACACTTGCCTTAACAAAATAAAAAACTTTCCTTTTTCTAATCTTTTTCTTTTATTTTCTCTTTATTCTTTTAAAGGACTCTTTTAATTACTCCATTCAAATAAATAGTCTCTTTTTCATTTAATCTATCAAATGGAAGAAGACCAAAATCATCATCATCATCATCAATGGGCTGACCCACTTCTCCTCACTGACGTTTCTTTGCAACAACGCATCTCTCATCAATGTAAGAACAAATTAAAGCTGAACCCAATTTCATTTTCTTGATTCTATATATGGGTTTTGTGTCTAATTTCATTAGTTCTTTCTTCACTTTGCAGACGACAATCAAAATCAAATCACATCACCACCTAGATCTAATTCTGTAGCTATGGCTGATTCTGTCTTTCATCACGACCCAGATGATGGTATGATGTCAAATTTTTCATTTTCAGGAAAAATTGTGAACTTTTTCTCGTTAATATTGATTAAATAGGTTTATTTTTGTAGGGGCTTCCTGGCAAAATGACCCAATTTCAAATGAATTGGTTGATGGTAATTATTTAAGCAGAGTAATTGTCCTAATTTGTTGAGATATATATTTCTTTTATGAAGATTAAAGAAATTTATATTTCAATTTATTTCTTCTTTTTTTTTTTAGGTAAGTCCATGTTGGGATTTTCTTTAACATCTCCTGATCTGGTGATATGTGGTGGATCACCAGAGATTCTCAAGAGTAGTTATGGAGAATCTCCCGAATTATTGGAGAGAAATCAGTGTTCTTTTGAGGTTTCTTTAGAGAATGGCATTAAAGGGTCTGATAATAAGAACAGCAGCCATAAGATTAAGACCCCATCTGTTCGATTTTCATCATTTAACAAAGAATTTTCCCCCGAGTCTTCTTTGGAGCTTCTTCCACCATCAACAATGCGAGAACAAGATTCGATTCCTGTTGTAAGCATCAATGCAGGTACCCACTTATGGGTGATGTAATTTCTTTTTTCTTCCTTTTTTAATAGGTTCATTTCTTCGCACTGAATTGAGGTATGTGTTTCAGATTGTGGAGAATCAATGTTGCTCGAAGCTAAGAGAATTTCTCAAATGGAGGAATGTGGGTTGATGAAAGTAACGCTGCTTTAAACTAGATCAATTTAGAATTAATTTTGAATTATGCTTTAGATTTTTCCAAGTTTTGCTTCAAAACCATTTCAGTAATCGATTGTTTAACCCAATAATTAAGGAAGTATCCCATTTTTTTTTAAAGGTCTTGTGAAAAGATGTCAGAAGAGACTTTTATTTTGATTTTGTTCTTTTGAATGAATTACATTGCAGGATAGTGGTGAGTGTGAGGTGGAAGGAGACTATGAAAGGCTGAAAATGAATTATGAGTGTCAAAAGAAAGAATTAACAGAGGCGAACAGGGCATTGAAGGAGCTTAAAAGGGAGAACCAACTCAAGAATAAAGAATGCCAAGAAACTTGGAAGTCTTTACAAGAATTACAAAATGAGCTTATGCGCAAGTCCATGCATGTTGGGTCTTTAGGTAGGATATTTTCTGGTGTGAGCAGTTTTTATCTAAACTACTAGTTAGATGGTGATTGATTTTATCTATTTATAGCTTTTGCTATTGAGGGCCAAGTGAAAGAGAAGAGCAGATGGTTCTCATCATTGAGAGACTTGACAAGAAGATTAAAGGTACAGATATTATCATTGAAAATTTCTGTTCGACATTGCATGAATAGGAATGTAATGACATTAGATCTGAAAGGTTTTATTTTACAGATTATGAAAATGGAACATATCAAGCTGTTTGAAGAGGCTTCGACATATAAGAAATGCACTGCAGATATGAGTGAAGTGAGCTCTACAATTCAGTCTAAAAGTATGTTGACTTAATCATTTCATTTCTTCATTATCATAAGTGCTATAGTTTCCATCTTTTCACAGTTGTTTGACATTTTTTGTTTGCATCTTTTACAGTAAATCATCAAGTACAATTGTATGAACATCTAAAGATTAAATTTATTGAAGGGACCAAGGAAAGGAAAGAACTGTACAACAAGGTTTTAGAGCTGAAAGGTTAGATGTATGTTTAATATACTATTGGGAGATGGAACTTGGCTAGAAAATTGATGAGCCTTATCAGATATTAAAGTGTTCTCTTACAGGAAACATAAGGGTCTTTTGCCGATGTAGGCCTCTAAACAATGAAGAAACTGCAGCAGGATCTGTGATGGCAATTGACTTTGAATCTGCTAAAGATGGAGAACTCACTGTGATTTCAAATGGAGCTCCTAAAAAGATCTTCAAGTTCGATGCAGTTTTTGGGCCCCAAGCAGACCAAGGTTACTTATTTACTAGTGCATTCTCTGTTGGCTCAATGGCTACATTGCTTCTTTAATTGACAGAATTTCTGGCTTTTTTTTCCTCTTGTTTGTTCAGTTGACATTTTCCAAGACACAGCTCCATTTGCAAACTCAGTTCTAGATGGGTACAATGTATGCATATTTGCTTATGGGCAGACTGGAACTGGAAAAACTTTTACAATGGAGGGTACAAAGGAAGCCCGTGGAGTAAATTTTAGAACTCTTGAGGAGCTGTTTCGCATCATTAAGGATCGAGAGAAGCTGTATCGATATGATATTTCTGTTAGTGTCTTAGAAGTCTACAATGAACAAATTAGAGATTTGCTGGTTGTAGGCTCTCAGTCAGGAGCTGCATCAAAAAGGTCAGTTAATGGGGTCTTTTTTTTTTTTTTAATTTATTCGAAATATTTCCCAGAGGTGGTAAATCCTGATATTGCTGGTAAGTCCTTGTGTGAAAGGTCATCAATCTTGCTATGGTTAGGAATTACTAATTGTTTTAGTACTATTGATTTCAGTGACCTTCTATTTCATTACTCTTGCTTGATCAAACCTTTATGACAGCTGTGAATGGCAAGACAACAATGTTACACTAAATTGTTAGGTTGTGACATCATTGTTATTTTGCAGGCTTGAAATTCGGCAAGCAGGGGAAGGAATGCACCATGTCCCAGGATTAGTTGAAGCTCATGTAAATAACTTTAGTGAGGTCTGGGAAGTTCTACAAACTGGCAGTAATGCAAGAGCTGTTGGCTCAACTAATGCCAATGAGCACAGCAGTCGGTCCCACTGGTCTGTACTTGCTACCTAAATTCAGCCTAACATATGATTTGTGGAAATGTGTTCGTATGCGGTGCTGATTGCTAGCTTGGGATTATCTTGCTATGTGCAGCATACATTGTGTGATGGTGAGGGGAGAGAACTTGTTGAATGGGGAATGCACAAAGAGCAAGCTATGGTTAGTGGATCTAGCAGGAAGTGAGCGAGTTGCAAAGACAGAAGTGCATGGAGAACGACTGAAGGAAACACAAAATATCAATAGATCGTTATCAGCACTCGGCGATGTCATATCTGCCCTTGCAACTAAAAGTCCTCATATTCCTTTTAGGTTTAATGCCATTCTTACTTTTTCTAATTGTGCAATAAATAGCATAATAGTTGTTTTGTTAATTTGTTGTTCATTTCATTGTTCTGTAGGAATTCCAAGCTCACGCACTTGCTTCAAGACTCTTTAGGTACTTTGGATTTTCCCACACAAAGAATATAATTTCAGACAGTCAACTCTAACCTATGAATGGATTTTTATTTTTCAGGAGGAGATTCAAAGACACTCATGTTTGTACAGATCAGTCCCAATGAGAACGACCTTAGTGAGACATTGTGCTCCCTGAATTTTGCAAGTAGAGTAAGAGGGATAGAGTTGGGAGCGGCAAAGAAGCAGTTAGATACTTCTGAACTACTCAGATACAAACAAATGGTAAAAAGATCTGTCCTTCAATTGATTTGTATGTGTACATATGATCTTCTCTAAATTACTGAAAGTTTTGTAAAATCTTAATTGTTTTTGTTGTAAGGTTGAAAAAACAAAGCAAGACCTAAAGAGCAAAGACGTGCAAAGCAAGAAGATGGAGGATACAATCCATGGATTAGACTTGAAGATAAAAGACAAAGACCTTAAAATTAAGAGCCTGCAAGACAAGGTAGAAATGGGGGCTTTGACTGCTTTACCTTTTTCTCCGGGGATGCAATTTTCTTCTTTTTTCATGTTAGACTTAAGTTCTAACCTGGTTACTGTTGTAGGTAAAGGAACTCGAATCGCAACTTCTAGTTGAGAGAAAGCTTGCTCGTCAGCACGTGGACACAAAGATAGCGGAACAACATCTGAAACAACAACAGCAAGAGGAGCAAAGTACAGTACCATTGAGGCCACCACTTGGAAATCGTTTGCCAGTAAGCAACAAGAATTCAAACGAACTAGCAAATACGACAGCAATCAAAGAACAAGGGAATCCCACTCGACCACTAATGGAAAACAACAGCTATAAACCTTCAATACTAGCTCAAACTGATGGCTTAGTCAAGTACATCAGTCCCATGGAAAAAGAAAACAACCCAGAGATGGCTGAACAGCCAAGATTACCAAAGAGAACTGGACGAGCTTCTCTTTGCACAGCTGCACAGAGAATCCCACTAACATCAGCTCCCAGACGCAACTCTCTGATTCCTCTCCCATGTGCATCAACCGCAGCTCCTCTCACACCAGCATTGTTACCATTGCCACCATGCGAAGTTGATGAGAAAGGAGAGATTGATGAGTGCTTGACCGAACAAGTAATTCATTGTAACAGTCCTAAAGTTATTAAAAGTGAAAGCAAGAAGCTGAGCAGCGCACTGAGAAGAAGCCTTCAAAAAAAAGTGCAGAGGAAATCTCCAATGCAACAAAATTTCAGAAGAGGTGGTGTGAATGTGGGGATGCCGCAAGTTAGAGTCTCCATCGGAAGTAGAGGAAGGACGGCACATAGATTGTTGCTGGGCAGTGGCAGAAGAGGAGGAACAAAGGAAATCCAGCAAAAGCAGAATCAAAAGGAAAAGGAGAGAGGATGGAACATTGGAACAGTTGGCCGGATCATCTAATTTGTTCAAGATAATTGTGACATCATTATTTGTGCTTCTTTGTTGATTTTTGATACAAGGAAGACAACAGAAAAAAACCAATTATTTGTGTGTATTTAAGGGTATTGTCATCTGTTTGAATTCTATAGTTGTTGGTTTCGACTGAATGCATTGTACAGAACGAATGACATGCTAAGTGTCAATGTGATACGCAATCTTTGCTTCAGAAATTTAATTTAAGCAAATTATTAGCCATACTCATAAATATTACTAATATTATTTGTGCTACAATACTTTTAACTTGTATCACTCGTATACCTTAAGTTGGTAAAAAATTTCTGCCATCCACTAATTCATTACCAACCGTTAGAATATATTGATGTCATAGGAGTAGTATTGTCTTTTAATATAAGAGAAACTGTAACAAAAAACGACATGTCATTTTACTGAAATATAAATATATAGCATGTCGTTTTACTGCAATAAAATTATATGATATATCATCTTATATAAGGGAAATGACAATGTTTTTTAATATGACGTATAGTTTATATTAAATATTAATGGATGACATATCGTTTACATTGAAAGTTATTTGATGACATGTAATTTTATTATTAAAAAAATAGTATAATAAAAGAAAACACATACAGTACACACGATTGTCTCTCTTCTCTTATTCTCTTTTCTTTACAAACACACTACACAAAAGTAACGAGCAAGTCAATAGTACATTATCATAGCGACAATACTGACGATCAGATACAGCATGACAAATATAAAGATAGTCTCTTAATTTATATGACTAAAAATCACTTTAAGAAAAATTATTGTGCGTGTGAGTGTGCTACCAGTTTTTTCTTTATGTTTTTGTTGTGTCTGCGTGTGTGAAGAGAAGGAGAAATAAAGAGAAAAAGAGATTCGGTCATGTCTATTGTGCGCATTTCCTTTTTTCATTGTTTTTTTTTTTTGTAATCAAATGGCATGTCGTCAAGTAAACGACATCTCATCCTTCAGCATTCTAGTAAACTGACATGTCGTTTTTAAAACGTTTTCATTTCACTAAAATAAGGCGACATGTCATACATTTAGATTTCAGTAAAACTACATGTTATGCATTTATGTTCTAGAAAATGACATGTCATACTTTCATATTTAGTAACACAACATGTCATCCTAAAACAATACATTTCACCGCAAGAAAACGATATGTCATTTTTTTATCATAGTTTCTCATTTACTTGTTTTAAGGGTAAAATCGTTATTTTACCTAAATTCCATTAACTTCTTAATGGTATCAAATGGTAGGGTAAACGATAAAAACGTTTTACCAACATAGGGTATACGAGTGATATTGATTAAAAGTGTTGTACTACAAATGATGTTTGTGATATTTAAGGATACATAGATGATAATTTCTCTTTACTTTAAAGGTATGTTGTTTTACTAATTTAACAATGGTAGAATATTAAATTATTATGAGAATTATTATTATCTATCATTTTACTACTATAACTTTACAAATTTTTTATTTTATTATTATTTTTATTAAAACCGTATGTCTAATGTTAATATCGTTGATGCTGACAATAAATTAAGAGACAAAAATGACTTTACACAGAAAACCAAAGATAAAATTGTATATAATTTAAAGGATTTCTCTATAATATTATATGAGTTTTTAAAATATTGATAATGAAATTATTGTGGATTCTTGGATTCTAGTTTTAATTTCTATCATTCATTTGATATAGTGGATACAAAATTAATTAATTAAAGAATACAAGATAACATTAAAGTTACAAGTAAATGTAATTTTTATTATATTGGGATAAAAATCCCACAATCAATAATGAGATCATTTGATTTAAATATTAGAATCTTCACTCTTAGTTTAATATTAATGGATAAGTAATTATGGAATTAACAAGTAATTTGCAAGTTGCGATATTTCTTCATACTTTAAATTATATTTTTATCTAATCAATGGATAAATATTTTTTAAGCCACCAAAAAAAATTGAAAAAAATACAAATAATTTTACAATTATTATGTACTTTCTATCACTTTACAATTATATATATATATATATTGGTATTAGAAATATATATAATAACATTGAAATAAATGTAATTAACAGGTAATGTTATTTCAATAATACTTTATATAAAGATATTTCATAAGATATATAATTTGTATTGTATGAATTTAATTACAAAACCACTAATACTTAAATAATAATGAGAATAGAAGGCATTGTAATAAAATAATTTATATATGTTTTATTAATGATACTGTATGAGTCGTAGCAATTGTGAAATATTTTATTCTAACAATTATTATTGAAAAACATGTCTATATAACTACATAATGAGAAATATTTTGATTTAAAATTTTGACACAAAATTAAACTATTAATTTCATGCAATTCAATATTGGAGGATATAATATCATAAAATGTTGCTTTCACTTTCAATATCGATCATGAGACTGTGAGAGATTAATGGATTATATTTTTTGTTAAAATTTTAAGTTAAAGTATCCCAAATAATGTTTTTATAATGAAAATATACCATGAGTTTTTTTTTCTCATTTTGTCCATTAAATATTATTGGACATAATATTTTAATTATTGTCACAATTAATTATCACAATAAAATTAATGACTCTTAGTAACATAAAAATTTTATAATTACAATCAAAGGATATGAATAGAATAATCTTTCATGATTCATAAACTAAAGCTAACTAGAACTATATGTTAGATTCAACTTTTATGAAATTAACAAAGTAATATTTGAAAATAAAATGAAAATAGGCTTGTGAAACTTAAATTTTATAAGGCTTGGATAATTTCCCATCATGTAAATAAAAATATATAAAGAATTTCTTTCTCATTCTTTCCCATGTAAATATTATTAGATGTAATATTTTATTATTTTTAGTATTAATTACAATAATAAAAGTAATGAATCTTAGTAACATAAAATTTTGTAATTTCAATCAAATGATATCAATAAAAAAATCTTTTATGATTCATAAAGTAAAGCTAATTAGGAATACATGTTAGATTTAACTTTTATGAAATAAAAAACGTGATATTCGAAAATAAAATGAAAATATAAAGGCTAGTATAGTTTAAATTTTATAAGGCTTGGATAATTTCTCACAATGTAAGAATATTAATTGTAACATAAAAAATAATTTCATAGAATAGATATGCTAAATGGGAGTTAAAAATAGTATACACTACATGATCAATTATGCAATGGTACTTAATATTATATAAAATAATGAGTGTTTTAATATGCAATATTAAATTTTATTAAAACATAGGTGGTCAAGTGTTTTTTAGGTTACAAGCAATCTCATCTATGGGTTTATTGATGTAATTTATAACATTCACTTAAATATACATACTTGTGTCATTGATTGATATTACTTCATATATACATTTTATAATTGCAACTTATTTATTTATTCGATTTATATTAGATAGCCTACTAGATATTATATCTTATATTTAATAGTAATAGATTTTGAAATATTTATATTCAAAAAATTTTTTACATTACAAATGTAAAAGAGGATTAAAACTAATTTTTTAATAAAATAAGATATTCAAGTGAAATTATTAAAAATTCTAAGGGTGGTTACAGTCATTTTACAAAAATTGTCCACCACATGAATCGGTTGCAATTATTTATTTTTCTCTTTAATACAAATATTGTATACCATTGACTAAATGTAAAACATTATTGATGTTGTGAAAATTACGAAATCACCCTAATTTAAAATTACAAATTACTGTCATTATAAGTTAAAAATATATATAAAAAAAAAAGAAAGACAGAAGGAGAATAGAATATCTTGAATAAGCCACTGAAAGAGGTCTACTATCTTTGAAAAGCTTAAAGCAATAGTTATTTGTAAAGTGGTTGAACCACCCGCCATTTTCTGAAACTAAAATGCTTCAAATGAACTCGCAAATGGCTGCAGGTTGAAGACTTGAAGTGTTCCAAGCTGTAATTTCTCATTTGTTATTTGGTGTTAATCACAGTTAGAGGTGGATCCACTTGTTGGGCAGTAAGGGCAATTGCCCCAGGTGGGAAAAAAAAGGTTTAAATTTAATGTTAAATTTTAGAATAATTATTTTTTAGTGTGTAAATTTGGTAAAGAAATGGATAAATTTTATAAATTTTCTTTTGCAGTAACGGTAAATTAATATTTTCCAATTCAAAATATGAAACAAAAATATTTTTTTATTATAATATTATCCCCAATGAATTAATTTCTTGGATTCACCCGGATCACAGCCAAAAAGATCATTACAGATTGGCTCACTAGCCTTTTTTTTTTTAAGGCGTTAGCGATGGACGACATGCATTAACCAGTGGGCATTTAGATAATCGACATTTAAGGTTGCACACTAAGTTTTAGGGAGTTTTCGTTGGTATCACTCCGAGTTTTTTTGATGGAATAAAAATATGGAGTGTTGGTTTTGCAGGTAAGTTTTAAGTGTTTAATTTGCGTCTTGATTTTGCCTTTTTTTTTTTAACACAAATATCTAAGGGCATATTTGTCAATTCACTGTTTTTGTAGTTACAATAAATTTATAATTAAAATTATTATTTATAATAGTAAATTTCTATCCACGGTATTTCTATTAGTGTATTTTATACTAAAGAATAAAATTGATATTTTATCAGTTAATTAACATTTCTAATAAAAAATAATAAAATGAAAGATTTTAAAAAGTTATAATAAAATATTAAACAACAATAATTCTTGTAGTTATTTAATATTATACAATTTCTAAAATAGTGAAACGACAATAATGCTTTAATTTAATTCTTCAAACCAATTTTTGATTCAACTTGGCCCCTCAAGTTTTGTAAGATTTACTTGATATAATCATTTGTTAACATGTGTTCAATTTTAATTGCATGACAAATTTTAACCCGCATAAATAGATTTTGATAGCTATGACACATGGTTAACCGAGACAATACGCTGATAATGTATGTACTCCCCATGCAGCAAAACTGTGTCCAACCTATGGCAACCTCAGGAATCAAGATTGACATTATTTCATTTTTTTTCCCCCTTAAATTATTACTTCAACTGATGAATTACGATACGAAATCTACTGAGACGCTGGATGCGCATATTTATAATATAGCTTAAAAATTTGCTGAACATTAGATTACAAAAATATTTAGTGTATCCTAAAATTTGCCAAGTAATAAATTAGTTCTCACCATTCACTAAGGGCCTAATAGCCTTGAACATGAATTTTAAATCTAGTAAAATTCAGTGAAAAGATAAAACTGAAGTATTTTAAAAATTTTTATACCCTAACGAAAATTTAAAAAAGAAATATCAAATAACCCTTTCCCAAATCCCAAACATGAGGATTGAGGGGAAGGGTGACTGCCAAAGTGCCAATATTGTGTTCAGAGTCTGTGGGTTCCATGATGCTCCCTCTTAATTCTTATGATGGTCATAGCTTTAAAATAAACTTGGGAGAGCGCATCAACTAATTAAAGATGAAGATGAAGGAACGAATTGCTCATTTGCTTGCTAACACAACATTCCTTTAGTATCTTTTTCATCAACCATTCTCTCAACTTTCCTGTGAAAGCAGCAAAGAATACGTGTATCTGTCAGCTTCGAATTAAATGTTTATATGTAAATATATAACTCATCAAGAAGGTGGACCTAGTCAAATTCTGTCGGCTTCGAGATAAAGTAATGTTATTTGATTTCTGATTGTAAATATCACTAAACTTTTGATTGTAATATACATATCAATGTTAGCAAAAGAAAACTAATTACATTGTTAAATTTCTCTAGGAGTAAAATAAAATTTCTTTTGTTGCACATTTCACCACTTGAGAAAAATCAAATCCACATATGAAGTTAGGGAATGTATTGAGATTTATCTTTAATTCTAATGCTGGATTAAGCTTTTTGGTTACGCGATTTATCTTACATGTTGGAGAATCTAGTAGAAAACTTTAGAGATGTAACGAGAACTTGGCTGATTGTACAGGTACAACTATTTTACTGTACAATGGCTATGAAGTCTTACTCTCAATTTTCAACTACCTAATGGTTTATAGTTGGACAATTTTTTCCTTTTATATCTCCCAATCTTCAGTTTCATGTCATTTCTTCTAATTTTTTTTCTTTTATTAATTCATTTGCAGGATATTACTGTGTCTGAAATTCTGTGGTGTTTGGCTTTTTGTATATTGTTTAATTGGTAACCAATGGTTCCGGACTGAGGATATATATCTCCTTACCGAAGGTATGAGAAAGTATTTTAATGCATTAATTGTTGTCATTCTTCAATTAGAGCTGAATCTAATATTTCTAATCTTTTCTTGTGTTATGGATGATAATTATAATAAGACACTGAAGCTTAATTTGAGCCACAATATATAATTCTTTTAGGAAATATGAGAACATTTATATTTCTACTCTATTCACATGCTATTTTAGAACATCATTTCGTAAAAAGCTTGGTAATATTGAATGTGGAAGAATTCGATTGAAAGGCTTTTTTAATGGCCTAGTAATGCCATTTTAGAATTCATCATACCATTGTCATGTGCTAGTTTCTAGCTGGTTACCCACCGGATTGACATGAAAAATTCAGAAATGAAATAGGAAATTAAAAAAGATAAAAGTTGTTGCCTTGTATTTATCTAAGAACTTATATGTAGCTTGCAGAGTATGTATATCCTCAATTGAATCACTTTCTCCTACAAAGTTCTTCATGTTGGGATTATATGCTCTTCAAAAGTATATTAATTTTTTATTAATAAAATATTTGATGTATTTATTCATATATCTTAAATTACATTAATATTTTGAGTAAAGTCAATTTAATCATATTATATGTATTTATGCGATCACTATGTGGATTCGCAGAATACATAAATACAAGTTATCTTATGATTGAATAAATTAAGTTTGCAGTTGATAAATAAAGTTGAGCACTTTATTTAGGTATAGACTGTAATAAATTCATTGAGTGATTTGTCTTAATCATGTATGAATTTATTGATGTACTATGACTACATTGAACTGGATCACATATGAGATTTAATTAATCTAGTAATAATTGTCAGATTTATTAAATCTTATAATCTTAATCTTGAGTTAGTTATAATTTCATGATTGTAGTTGTTATTTCATTTGGGTTACCAATAGGCACGACATACACATGTAGTCAAGATTACCCGGTATCTTGGTGGGAACAATTACAAGTATTGAAATTATAGATTAACAGTATAGAATTTGTACGACACATCTCTTGATGGGTTTTTAGTACTTGATCATAGAATTCTCTGGCTAGAGTGTCTCAATATAAATAAGTATGTTGAAAATGATCATTAGAGAAAATCAGTAAGTATTAAGAAACAAGATGTAATTAAATTGATTGGACAATTGAGATATCAATTTAAATTAACGATGTGGTACAAAGGATTATGCAGTAAATAATTAATGTAGCTTGGGCGAATTATATTCGAGTATACAATTATGGAGGTCAGTTCCAATCTTATAGTGGAGTAGAATTGGAATTAAATAATTATATTTATTTAATTATAAATTTAATTATTGTAGTCACTATTGTGTGTTCCCAAATGATTCTTGGATTAGTTCATTTAATTGACAACACCATCACTGTACCCAAAAGTAAGAAAAACTGGTATATTAGATGAAAATCATAATTATAATATTCGTTAAAACTTAGTATGTTATATTCAAGTGTAAAAGGGGGCTTGTGATATTTTATAAGACGGTCTCCTAGTTAGTTACACATTCTCTCCACTTAGAGATAATATTTAATTTAAATATTTTAAATATTTAAATTAAAAGAGGAATTTTATTTTAAATAGGAATCCTAATCCTAACATACTATAGTTTTTCATAAGATATTATAAAAGAGATATTATTCTCTTGAGACTAAAAAAGAGAAGAAAATCCTAGGGCTTTTGAGAAAAATACAGAAAACATCTAAGAGGAGTCAGTTGTAATTGGGAAGTGGTGAAATAGACGCCCACACGTCAAGTGTTGATCAATCTTGAGTCATAACCTAAAAGATCGTTTGGAGACGGATCTACAACTCTCAATTATTCATCTTATCAAAACATCAAGGTATGAATTTCTAGATTACTTAAATCTTATATATTGTATGAGATCGGTCATAAAAAAGGTTTTAATTGAAAAATTGAAAAACCTAATTTTATTCCAGCACTTCCTACTGCTTTAGCGTGCCCAAACCTTAAAATTTTGGTAACGGAAGGGCATCAGTCCAAGGTGGAAGTTTCAGATCAATTTTCTGTGGAGATGAAAGCAATTAAAGCTGTTTCTTTTGAGTTCTGGAGACATGTCATTAAAATCACTTCAAATCTCAATGAACCTTTGTTTATTATGATCCTGTTTGGGATTGAAGTTAGACAGTTGTAATTTTTAAGGTACAACACTAAAGTGTTTGGTAAACACTAATTGCTATAGTTTGGAGTTAAATTAATTTGATTTTATACCTATATGATAAAAATTTATTATATCTTCACTATTTATTATTAATTTTTATTTTATAATTTCAACATTTTCCCTAACAACGTTATGTCAATACCAAACAAGGCCAATATCTACATGAATGCAAATTAAAAGATATCTCTTCCCTCGAAAACCTTAGCATGGTTGAGATTCTTAGTCTAAGAGGTTCTTTGTTTGAGGAATTGCCAAAAGAATTGGAGCAACTTGGTAAATTAAGACTGCTGGATTTATGTGTTTGTGATAGGTTGAAAAGAATTACTGCCAATGTGATACGAAGGTTATCTCAATTAGAAGAATTAGACGTTGGTCGCCATAGCTTTAGCAATTGGGATGTTGAAGGTGCAGGTGTGGGACAAGTAATGCTAACCTGTACGAGTTGAATTCACTGTCTCGCTTTACCACATTGTTGTTGTGCATAAATGTTAAATGCATCCCAAAACACTTTACCTTTCCCCGATTGAAAAGGTATGAGATCAAAGTGATTACTTATAGGCATGATCTTTCATTTTACCGACGTATATTATTGAAAGAGATTCACTCACTAGGAGCCTTAAAAATTGAAATGTTTGGATCAACCTCATTGGCTGCACTCAAAGAAATCTTTAACTTTACAAACTCTTGTGGTTAAAGATTCACCAAGACTGAGGTATATGGGGCGGTGCGAGGAAATAATTTTGATTAAGTTCAAACTATAATTTAATATATGAAAATAATTAACAAATAACATATAATAAAATAAAAATTAATTAAAATATTTAATTCAATACGCTTATAACTGTCATCGACGTAATTTTATATGTTGAAAAATATTGAAGAATGACCTCATTAATTATTAAGACCACAAAGAGGTCACATAATTGAAAATGGGTCAAGTACGAGTGCGAGCTATAGTGGCTATGACAAAGAGGTGTTACGATGTGGGAGTCGGACAGAGATAGATGATAGGCCGAACTCAGCTTACCTTCAAAGTAGAAATCACGTAACATGCTATTCGTAGGAAATTTGGCTTATTTGTGCAAGTTGTATGTACCATAACAAAGTTCCGTAACTAAACACCATTCAACAATTGATAACCGTGCTAACTGACCACTAAATTTAAACCACAGCTGATTTTCATCATCTTTATCACAACAAGCTATTTGCTTAAGTAGAGCATTGTGAATGATTGCATCACTAAACACGTAGCTATCCATCTTTGCGAAATGACCAAATATATTTTTCCTGAATAATTTAATTGTTGTTTCGTTAACTTCCTCTTGATAGCTTCCATCACATTTCCAAATTTTGAGGTATTTGTAATACGTCCGGGGAAGTGTTCCGTTTCCAAAATCTTCATCGTGCGTGGTTTTGTGGCCATTACGTCTGTAAAAAAATTAAATTTTTAATTAGTTAATCTGATAATTAAAAAAAACATAAAATTAATTTAAGAATTTTTTGAAAAAAAAACTTGTGATTTCATGCGACAGGTGCCTGTCGTGAGCATGCGTGCCACAGGTGCCTGTCACAAGTGCGCATGTGTGCCTATCCCGCGTGCGCAATTTATACCTGCTGCGTATGCGATTTCTACTCTCATTACACCTACACTCCACCTTACAATCACACCATCAACAACTTAATATTGTTTACACCATTAACTATTTAATCTAATATAAGGGACATTTTATCAAGCATCTTGTGTACCACTCTTTAAACCTAAATGTCATTTAACAATCTCCAATATTTATAGACAATCAATCTTAACATTATTTATATGCATCTATATACTGACTTTTCACCAATCAAACTTACTAAAATAGAAAAAAATTAAAATTAACAAAGTGAAAATTACTCAGAAATTAAGGAGAAAAACACCTCTAGAATACCGAAACTAAATCCATCCAACCGTCGGATATGAATTCACTCTCAAAAGTCCACCCATTCGTTGTTGATTGTTATCGAAAATATAAAATAAAGCTAGTGTCGTGAGGGAGGATTTTGCCGAGTTTTGGTTTGGGAGAGATAAGTGTATTGTGACAAAAAAAATTAGTAAATAGCTAAAGAAGAAAGAAATATTTGAGGTGGTTATTTTAGATATTTACTAAAATTATTTGGCTATTTTTATAAATTTCCCAAGAATTTGTGGAAGAGTAGGGATGGCGGAAACTCCCAAGCGCACTTTGGGGCTTTCCCATTATTTGGTTTGGGATCAAGGAAGAAAAATACAAAAAATTAACGTTGAGAATAAGTACAAGATTAGGTTAAATCCTCGTCTCCTTCCTATTTCCTCGTTTTGATTTTAATTTTCTATGATTATTACATTTATTTAGTTACAAAATAAAAACACAGATACAATCATTGGCCGACTACTCCTTCCCTATTACCTTGATGAAATAATTTAACTCTCAAATATAAGCTTTTTGGTCTATAGATACATCATTAAATTTAAAATTTACAAACTTTAACATTCTCAATCTACTGCAAAAAAACTCAAATTCCATGTGAAACTAGTTCATGCGCAAGAAAAGTACATGGAATTTTGACCTTTGGATCTAAAATAACATTGGATTTTAAGTACTACACTTAATCTTAAAGACTCTTTAACTCAGTATAATTGACCATTTATAGCCAAAAACTGTAATTTTTCCAATACCCTGATCTACAGCTCTTTAACGGTCAGTATGTATCTGATCTTAAATTACCTTCCAAAATTTGGTATGACGGCCCTTGATGAAGAATTGTTACAAGTTTAACTCGCCTGCCTAGCAGCTTCGTCCCTCTATAATGAACCTGAAAGGTATACAACTAAAAGGATAATTTCAATATGCAGGGCATGCCAATATGTTACCAAAGCGCAAGCACTGATTCCCACATTCTCCTCAATTTGCTAAATTCAAGTGCAGAAGGATCAGATATCCTTTTTTCCAGTATCTTCTCAATTGAAGGGCCCAGTTCATGCACAATTTTGACTGATTCTGAGAGTCGATTGAGCAGATTTATAAGAGCAATTACTTCATTTCGTTGCAACTGCAGCTGCTAAACCAGGAACAGATTAGACAGAAGGAGAAAAAGAGAGATGTGAATTCAATTTCAGTGTTCAGGCGCAAAGGTAAACTTTATGATCTGCAATTGCTAACTGATGCACTTAATTCATTTTATAAGGTAAAACAACTCACAGATTGTGCTGCGTGATTTTGACCTTCAACAGAAAAGAGGATCTTCAATGCAGTACCAAGGCCAAGAACCTGAAGTTTTCCCCAAAGTCTACATTTCTCACAGCCGACACAATCCATCAACGCACTGCAAAAATCATGATAGGGGAATAAACCATGTCAAAAGGTAGAAAATTCACAAGGAACTAGATAATGAAAACCGCTCTTTCAGCTCCTATAGCAAATGTAAGTATGGCTGCTATATGAAGTGGAAGGATAAATGTTTTACAAAAATGTATAATTTTTCTGAATTATAAAGTGTAAGAAAATTCAGTTTCTGGCATTATGAAAACAGATGGATGAAGAAGCTTGGTAATTTAAAACAGTACACTATTAGTCCAGGCTCTGAGAGAAACCTGATATTCCTGAATTGCTTTTGAATCTGCTGCCTCAGTTCAGGCCCACTTTGACCTTGCCACAACTTAGCTTCATCAAATGGCAGTGGACATGCAGCTTGGAGTTTGGGATTGTAAAGTAGCTGCTTCATTAAAGACTGTGTTTTCAGGTCATCTGCATGATTACCAGTATCATATTCAGCCTGCTCCAAGTAATCTGTAGCCTATTATACAATTTAGGAAAAATCGAAAACAGAGTCTTAAGATAAGCGAACATAGAAGACCCAAATATTCAGAGCAAACGAAAACATGGGATACTCACTTTAGTCACCGCACGCAGAACGAAGAGGAATGTGAAGTACAAGTTTCTTACACGTTCTTGATATCTCAAAACACGATCATACATCAATTCTGGATTTTTACCCCACTGAAATTTCGTCAAAAAAAAAAAGTGTCAGATCCAGATAAATTTGTTAAAAAAAAAAAATTACGGTTTCTATTTTGGCAATGATAAATATTTCATCCAGTTACTAAACCATCTAATAAGACATAAGTAGACCATCTATCAATTTCATTTTTTCTTTATTTCAAATTTTTAATACATAGATAATTTTTTTGCCTTCATATATTAAATGAATGTATGATGCTGGCAAACACCTGAAAATAATAGCCTTTTTACTCTTGAGTGATGACCTCTAAATCTCTCATGGCATATTAAAATAAATATTGAAACCAGAGATTATAAAAACGGGTAAAATGGTATAATGCAGAAAGCTTACCAGATTTATACTTTCATCAAGAAGATAATCAGCAGCTATGTGAATGGAGATTGAGGAGTGAAGACCAGATATTAGTTTGTACAAAACCTTTTTCTCCTGACATATTTCCCCCGATGAATCTGCGTGAAAGATTAAATCCCATGATATTACCAGAAGACTAAAACTGTGATATTACCAGGAAACATTTATAGGGAAAAAAGAAGAAGCAAAGAACAGCATTAAGAAGCAGTAATTAACACAACCATGCACAAGATCATGGAGATGGCAGCCGCAGCAGCAAACAAGTGGTGTAAGCAGTGGAATGGAATCATGAAGAACAGCATCATGCAGGGGGTGACAATAATGGAGATAAAATTGAAAAATACAATGAAACTGGTGGCATAGAATGCTATTGAGGGATAACAATGTTGCGGTGGATTATCGAGTAATAAGTATAGTCAAGACAAATGTATATATATATATATATATATATATATATATATATATATATAATTAACAAGGAAGTTATACTAATAAGCAGTAAAAATTAGTCACAACTCACAACAGTTTCTCAATTCACTGCATCAGAAACTTATTTCATGGTTATAACGTTCAAGAAAGTCCATTTGTCCACAAAGATCCAGCAAATAGAGATCAACTCACATTTTGGACAATTTTCTGAATAAACAGCATCCCATATCCTCCTAGCCGATGGACCAGTATAGCCAGTGTAACGCTCAGGATTTAGTAAAAGATTTACGTATGTCATCTCACCTGAAAATTCAACAGTTTCATCAACACCTGCACAATTCTCTGCAAACTGTGAATACGAAGTTCTTTTGATATGTGCAAAAATCATGAATTCAATTTTTTCCGAAAACACATCCACAATAGATCCCAAGAAGATACCAAACATAAGTAACTGTATCCACAGTTTCTAAATAATCCTAAAATTTTCATTCCCTATCCCTAATTAGTAATGGTCTTCCGCCACTAGGGGTGGATATGGTTTAGATCGGTTTGGTTCTTTGCCAAATAGAGCAGAAGTGAATTAATATTTCAAAAATTATAATCTGTAGTTCAGTTCAGTTCAGTTCTTGGAGTTGCCCACCCCTACCTGCCGCAGAGAAAAAGCACCTGAACCAACTGTGAACTCCAGGATGCAACATATCTAATCTTTAAACTAAATACAAGAAAAAATATGAAATATGAAATAAAAAGTAGCAGTACCATTATCAGTCTCATCATCATTTGTCCATGGGTTATCTGTCTCTATCCAGCCTCTAAAAGCTCTCTTGTCTAGTGTGCGGTCAACGGTTGCCTGTGGCTTTCCCTCTTGACATA
This sequence comes from Murraya koenigii, assembly GCA_025617385.1. Lineage (NCBI taxonomy): Eukaryota > Viridiplantae > Streptophyta > Magnoliopsida > Sapindales > Rutaceae > Murraya > Murraya koenigii. The sequence goes on from CM046811.1 coordinate 17,231,189, forward strand.
TTAGATCATCTGATGGAAGGATATGGAATGGCATTTTAAAGGGCTCTGGGAATTCATTTTCTGGACATTCGCAGACGCTGCAATCACGCAACCGGCACATACCATCATCTGGCCAGAAGGGGCAGTCACACCACAGCTTCACCTTCAAAGGAAAAAGGAACATCAGGGCCTGAAAGAACTAAACAGTAAAAGAATGACTATATCAATCCCAAAGAGTCAATTTTGTTTTCAAACCACAATGCAAAAGACACAATTGTTACATTTTGAAGCATCATTGTGTAATTCTTCTACACAGACAGAGTGAACATCACACTGAAGCTATGGCCTTCCCAAGAACAAAAGGATCCCAAAAAAAACTATTATATTATCAAAAGACATAAAATGACAACAGCACCATAAAGGAAACAATTGCTAGACTGGCTTATGACTAGCAGTATTGATAAGAGACAGCAGATACCTTACTTTCCTGGTTGAGACAACAAACAACTAATCTAATAAGAGGCTAAACTCATCTCATAAGGCATATATTTTTGAAAAATCCTTTAAATTAATAACATAATAAAGTGCCTCATATCCTATATTTTGAAAATGGTATTTAGAAACAAAGTCAAGGAACAGTGAACATGGTGAATAATGCATGGTACAAAGTTCATATTTTAGAGCATAAGCATTAGTTGTTTTGTGTGGTTACAGCAAAATGCTACTATCAAGCTTGAACCAGCTACATTTCAGAATGGTTTAAACAATGCGAATGCTGATACAAATGAAAGGCCTTAACTCCCTCTCCCAAGTGAAAATGGTTCTACAAGAATCTAAAACTACGGTTCAATGATAATCACTTTGTGCATTTAACAAAGGGAAAACATATAAAATGGGCTTAATCAAGCACATTTATCAGACCTTGAAATATCGGAAAAATGGGGTTGTAACAAGTTGTTTTAATAGAGGATGTAACACCTCCCCATTAACACTGTCTACTGTCTCGAAATCACAACAACAGTCCTCAATCATGCCCGTATACTTTACAGAATCCTGCACACAAAAAAAGCAATCACAATTGAATTTCAAATAACCAGTACAAAATCACAAAAATTCCAACCAGATAATTACTCATAAATGTCCACAAACTAAAGGACCAATTAAAGTGCAATAACCACTCCATTGCGTCTTTATAACTGCAAAAGCACATCAGCTAAAGTGTGTAATTAACTCAATGGCAAGATATTTGATCACTGAAAGTGAATTAAGAATTAAAATGGGTACCTGAGAAGAAGAACAGTGACAGGACGTTTGATTGTTAGCGAAGAGAGCTATCTTTGACCCGGTCCTCGTCGTCACCGCCGCCGTCGCAAATAACACCGCGATCACAGTCCACACTGACCATAATCCCCATGCCAACCCCTTCTGCTTTTCTTTACTGATTTCATCATTCTTCTTCTTATCCTTCCCCATTTTCTCAGATTTTTGAAAAGTTTTAACAAATGGGGTTTTTGATTTTTAAAGGATTTTTCCAATTTCAAAACCCTCAAAAAATTTTTTATAGAAGCTGCAATGGGGTTCTGATTTTTGGTTTCTGAAATGATTGTCAAATTTGTCAACAAAGCAGGCAGATTCAGAACCTACGCGCCTTTCATTGTTATTTCGTTAACGGTTAAGGAAATAAATATGACCTTTTTCCTATTGCTACTCGCAGTCAACACGTGGACATCTGTCTACCAATGCAATTAGAAAATATTGCCACGTGTTATATTTTGAACACGAGTGGTAAAGTTTGCTCTTCGGCGCGAGTGGACAGAGTGGATTAGTGGGAAGTGGAAATTAATACAAGATCCACCTTCTTGTAAGTGACGTGCTTCGGCCAATGGGAGCTGGAGTTGGTCAAATTTGTCGTTGCCCTATTTTACCAACTTAGAATTAAGGTAGCGAGTTTGCAAGTAACTTACAACTCATAAAATAATATGTTAAAAATTATAATATAAAAATAAATTTTATATACTTTTATTTAAGTTATAAATTATAAATATTATAATTTAATGATATCTTAAAATTAATTTATTTTATGACTCATGTTAATTGTTAAACAAATAATGAGTGAATCAAAAATATAACTGAGTAATTACCTTCTAGACATTTGCTCTAGTATTATTTTCTTTTATTTTAAAGAATTAAACTAATAGATTTTTGCATCATTCTTTAGTTTAAATGTCTCTATGGCACATACTCAGACACGGTATCCTACTATCTAGATTCTGACGACCCGACTTCAACTTTTAATTCCAATATGAATTACAAGAAATTTTTTAAAAAATTCTATTAGTTAGAAAAAATTTTATGTTGAACCTCCTTTTGACACACATGATATATATGAATCAAATATTCGAATCCACTGCAAGAACACAACTTATATAAGATTTCAGAATTTAATGAAAACAAATTACTAAAACTTTAATAATTATAAAGGAAATGGGCTGGTTTTAAGAGTTTTGTAAGCTTAAACGAGCTCAAGGGAGGAAAATAAAATTTAAAAAAAAAAAAGATTTTCATAATTAGGTCATTATAAACATTTTTAGTGTCAATTTTTTTTTTTCTAAACACTCGACAGGTTTAAATTATGGAGTATAGTATCTATATTATAGTTAGATCCTTTCTTTTTTATGTAAAGAAATTTTATTAAAAAAATTCTAACAAAATGGTAAGGAGAGAAAAATGAAAACAAAATAAAGGTTTTAGTAAAGAAGCAAGTCGTTAGGTGCATTACACAACATGTCACATATTGTTACATAAATAATAGTTGATATTTAAATGTATGACGAAATTTCGTTGGAATTGGATGAACAAATAACATATGATACACCCAATCTTTTCAAAACTTGCAAGGTATTTGATGCAGTATTAGTTTTACTTTCACACATCAATTGAATAATATCTACCACACCTTTTTCCTAACATTTTTTTTTAAAATTTAGTTATGTACATATATTATACTATGAATTTTATTAAAAATTTAAATTTATACCATTGAAACTTTAAAGAATTTATTAAAATTAGTCCAAAATTTTACTTTTATTAATATTTAAAAAAATATATATCCCAATTTATATTTGTAAAAAATATATATAATTTCTAAAAATTCAAATTTGTGAACTCAACATTGTCGACAAAACAAATCCGCAATTAAGTCAAGGTGTTAGTAGTACCTTTTCCACGTGCTGAAATTAATCTATTAATTACATTCACGTACGTTTGGATAGCACTAACACATACCTTTTATCAATTTGTTCCATTAATAATCCCATAAAAGAAAAACATAAAGAATCATTTACTTCCACCAACACATGACTAATAGCATTAGCAAAAAAAAAATTCTTTTAATAATATTTTATTATTTATTTGAAGAGTTATATCAATATTTAAAACTCTAAAAAATATTTTAATTAGGATTCTTTAAATAAAAAATTTTTATTTCTCATCAATTTTATAAAGTGACTTTCTTTCTCTTCAATTTATATTTTAGTATTTTTTCTTAGAGTGAGAAATGATTTACTTATTATTTAATTTTTCTTAAAAAAAGTTAATTAATTAAAACAATATTAACTTATTTCTATTTAAAGAGCTTTTTGGAGAATAATATAATTTTTCCACCCTTCTATTTGCCACATAAGTAAGTAAATAGATAGTTGAAAAGTAAAATTAGTATAACTTTTTGAAAATACTCTAACTCTTTCAATTCCTTAAACTTCTCTCCATTCCAACTTTCTTGACAAATGAAAATGGAGGAATTAATCAAACGAGAAGAATAATTCAATACATTTAAAATCACACGTTATAATGTTTACTGCTCGGATAAGATGTTCAAAGGAAATTATTAAATGGTCGAAATGTTCAAATATTTTAAGCTTGATATTATTGAGCATTAATTTCAACCAACCCAATATAATATATTGTTGTGCGTGGATTGTAGAATCAAGTATACCGAATAATTATAGAAAAACAATTAACAAACTATTTAATGTAGTTCGACAATTATATCTACCTCTATGGAAGAAAGAAAAAATAATTGTATTATTAATAATTATTAACATACAATATTTGAGTAAAGAAACCTCACTTTCTAGAACCGAAATACACTCAGTACTCTCATACATACTTGAAAAGAAATATCTTTTAATTGCTTATACTCTCCAATTACTATATCTCACAATAATTCTCTAATGAATTATTTCTTACAAACTTTGGGATGACTTCAAATGAAAAAATGCTCCTCTATTTAGTTTGCTCTATTCCACCTAACTCAAGCAAATTTGTCAATAGTACCCATTTGACAAATTTGCCAACTTTTATATTTTTCTTCATTTGTTTAGTGACTTTTGAAAATTGCATACTTTCGGTATCGACATGTTCAAAATTAGATGCTATATGCATGTGTCTAACACTGATTTTCAACAATTCTCTACCTCTGTGAAAATTTTACTAAAATTTGAACCAGATACCAATGAACTATCATCCCCAAAGTGGCTGCATCTATGTGACTGTCTGTGTCAAAATTCCCCAAATTCAACACATTCGAAGAATTTGAATTAGTTTCATGCAATGTTGAAACTTAACTCCACATTTGTCAGCATATCTGATAGATTATCTTTGGTATTGTTCATTTTCACTAACACAATACTGCTATTAATAATTTCCCTCACATAATGATATTTCACATTTATGTGTTTTGTTCGAGCATAATATGTTTGATTTTTCAAAAGAAATATCACACTTTGATTATCACAGAAAACCTCAATGTTCTCCTAAATTACTCCCAAATCACCTAATAAGTCAATAAATTTTACCTGAATTATGCATGTATCCATTAATTATACTGATGGCTTGAGATATATTAAGTCGTATACACACCATAACATATATAAAACTACCCATAATACTAGCATATCGAACGCGAACCATGTAGTCGCTCTACTCTTAAGAAGAAAGGCATGAAGAAGAGCTTAATTTGAAATATGGAGCTATAGAAGTATATATCAATTTAGTTTGTCATCTATACTAAACCTTTCTTGCACTTTCTTCAAATAATACTTTTAAGTCAACCATACATTTCTATTATGTTTGTCTTTATAAATCTCCATCATAAGTATTCTTTATGAATCAACCAAGTTTTTCATCTTCAACTCATAAGCCAGCTGATTCTTTAATATCTTAATTTCACTTCTATTTTTCGAAGCTATCAACTCATCGTGGACATAGAGTAATAAATAGATGAAAGCTTCATCTTATAGTCTTTTAAAGTAAACATAGTGATCGTGTTCACTTCTGGTGAATTTCTGCTATTGTATGAATAAATCAAATCTCTTGTACTATTGCCTTAGTGATTATTTCAATCTGTACAAAGATTTAATCAATCTGTACACATGATTCTCTTTTCCAGCAACTTTAAAACTACAAGACTTAGTCTTATAGATTTCTTTCTACTAATCTTTATATAAGAACACCGTCTTAATATGTAACTAAGCCAACTCTAACCCATGTTAAGCTACTAAGGCAAGTAGGAAACGAATAGAAGTATATATTACAACTGGAAAGAATGCTTTATTGTACTTAATACATTCTTTCTGAGCAAAATATTTTATTATAAGCCTTCCTTTATATCAAAAAATTGATTGATTTAGAGATCATTGCTTCTTGATATAGCCTAATTTATTGCTAATAGCTCTTTTTCACTTAGGGAACTCTATAAGTTCCTAAGTTTAGTTTTGATGAAGAGATTTTATCTCTTCTTCTATAGCTAATTTCCATTGTCCACTTTCACTACTGCATAATACTTCATTAAAAGTGTTAAAGATATTATCATCAATAACTAAAAGTGCACAGGTTATCACATATCTTTAATAATTCATCTGGATTTCTTTAACACTCTTTTTGGTCTCTTTGTTGTTATAATGTCATTTTCATCTTCTTCATCTTTAGTTGTTTCTACCTTTTGTGCGACATCAATAGAAACAACATCTTCTTCAACTCTTGGTGTCACTTATAAAGTTGAACTCCTTTATGATGCATAATTAATTGGTATATATGGAGTTGCATCAAACTCCACTAATATCTCATTGGTCTTGTTCTCTACTTGCTGAGAACTGAAAGCCTTCAACATAGATGCTTCTTCAAAAGTGACATTTATACTATATGCAAACTTTTATTTTCGAGATTTTAAAGCTTGAAACATTTAACTCTACTTTTGAATCTCATAAAATAACTTTTCTTGCACGAGAATTGGGCTTATCATTCTTTACATGATAATAAGTTGGACAGACTAACACACGAATGGATGTCATAGTCTTGTGCATGCTTTCTAGACAACAATTTTATATGAGCTTCACCTCCAATTGCAGCAGAAGGCAACCAGTTCATTAAGTAACTTATGTTGCTCATAATCTCAACTCAAAACTTTTATCTCAACCAGAATTAGATAACATAAATTGTACTTTCTGTTGTGGAGCATGGCTCACCATGAAAAAATTTTTTTTGTACCCTCACTTTAGCGTACCTGCAAGAATGAATTAAAAGAATATTTACCCCTATTATTAGATTGTAATACTTTGATCTTTATGCCAGTTTGAGTTTCTACCTTTCTTCTATTTTACAAAAATCTTTATAACTCATCATTTGCTCATATAGTGTACACCCATATATGAACTTCACTGTGTCATCTTCAACAGGAATCTTGTAGCCTTTACCCTTTAATGCGCTTACAAAAATTAAATTTTTTAAGCTGAAACATATTTAACCTCTTTAAGTTCTCCGACTATTCTATTGAACATTTTGAGTTGAATTGTTCATTTCCCTATTGTGCGACAAGGTTAATCGTTTCCTATCACAATAGCACCAGATTTCAAATTATGAAAATTTATAAACTATTCTCGAATGGGACATAAATAATAGGTTGCTCCGGTATTAAGTATCTACTCGTTTGTACTAACCATATATATTGTAGGCGTAATATCTAGTGAATAATCAAAATCTTCATCTTTGTGTGCCATATTCATTGCTAATGGTTTCTTCTCATCTCTCTTTTGAGCCTTCAGACAATTTTTCCTCCAATAACTCTTCTCATGAAAAAAGACACACACATCTTGAGCTATATTTCTGCTTTTCAATTTGAACTAAGATTTCTTTCCATCATGCTTATTCTCATTCTCCGTCGTCTTTCCTCTGGCTAACAAAGCCATAGATAATGCTGTCTTTGAAGATAATTACATGTTTCCCATATATCAAGTTAGTCATAAAATGACTATATTCTTCTAGAAGTGAGTGCAACAGAATCATAGTTTTGACTCCACCCTTAATATGTTTATTAAGATTTTTTAAATCAACAACTAACTTTTCAAATCTTAGGATATGGTCTTGTATTGACACCCCATGCTTCATTCGAAAGCCATATACCTAGCTCATTACATGAAGACGATTTTTAAGACATCAAAGTAAGTGCTTTTACTCTAATGTACGCCACAAAGTAATTGCACACTTTTCATTTTTCACAAAATATTTTACCTTTTTAGTCAAGCAAGATCTAATTTGACCACAGGCTTTCTTATTCACATGATCCCAAGTTTCTTCATTATACAAGTATCTTTTATTTTTAGAACAACATCGAGATCAATTTGAATAAGGCATTCATAAATTCGTGCCTCCATTTGCCAAAGTTGATTTTTCTATCAAACTTTTCAACATTGATTTTTTGGCCTCCAATAAAAATTGCTGAATGATGATGTGACATGTCTCACCTCCTACATGAAGTACCTCATAAAATAGTCTACATAGATCTCTCCTTCAGAAGTTTCATCTTCTACCATTTTCATAATAAACTATTCACACTTAAAAGAACAACCTCTATAATATTAATTTCACATGAATAAATTCACTAACAAAGTTTTCAAGAGAATGAAGAGGTCACAATAGTCCCACCTAAAATTCAAACTCCTTAAACTCTTATCAATTTATTGACAAAACTTTCTTATGTTAGCCTAAAGGGCTATACATATTATAATTTTAATGATAACAAACATGTGTCTTAAGTAATTTAGTTAATATTATATTTTACATTTTCACTACCTATTGAAGGATAATATTTATTCTAGTGAAATCAAATGCAAGACACTCAATGGACAAGGGCTCGATCAAGAGGGAAGTTTCGCTTAACAGAGTTATTATTGCGACAATTCTTATAAAGCCAATATGATTTAATATATACATGTTCAGCATTTGAGAAGCTCAAAATATTTATTTTTATAAGTAATTATTTTTCATAAACAAAAGTTTTTATATTTATAAGACAAGTGTTTTGTGGATTTAGTATTTTTCAAATCCTAGATTAAATTGAAAATATTTTAATAACTTTGAATTCAATAAATATTAAGTTAATATTTTAAAAAGAGTCTTTTTGAAAATTCCTATAAAGTTTTATGCCATAGAATAATTTTATAAATTATTAGGAAAAACAATTATTATTTTAGAATTCTTAAAGATGGACCTATTTGTAAACTTCTATAACATTTTGGTCTATAGTCAAATTACTAAATGTTTTGGGCAAAATTTTAATTTTAGAAATAATAGTACCATAGCAAAATTGAAATGGTAAAATTAACATGCATTATATTAATAGGTGATCCTCCTAATTTTAGCAACTAGCCGTCTGCTTGTGGGTTTTGTCAATAACGGCTAATTTGTGAGTCAAAACTATATTAACTCAAATCTAATTTATTTTAAATAATTTTTGGAAGAAAGAACAAGAGCATGCAACATATTTTGAGCTTCCATTTCATAAATCATTATATATTAAATCTTTATTATGCTATCATTTATATATCCACTTTGTAAGAGATTATTTGTTGTAAACCTTGAATTTTTATAATATTTGTGTGTATAAATATGAGAAACACTTGAGTGAAGAGATTGGGGGATAATCTCTTTTTGTAAAGGTTTATTGACGCTTTGAAAGTCAATTGTAAGAATTTGAAGCCTTATAAAGCTTGGATAGTGAAATCCTCAAGCCTAATGAGCTTGAAGGCATGGAAATAGGTGGGGATTACCGAACCACATAAAAATCATTGTGTTTGCTCTCTCTTTCTTTACTCTTTTATTTTTTTTATATTATTAAATTTATTATTTTTAATTCCATCAAGGCATTAGAATAAATTGTTATGTGGTTTGTTCAAGTTAAGTTTTAAAAATCTCAATTCATCTTCCTTTTAGATTGCGTGACTTATATTTCATTTGGTATCAGAGTTTGATCTTTTTTATAGACTTAATTGATGCTCTTGTGTAGACTTAACAATCTAGAGTTAATGATCAATAGTAATCTAAAATGATTCCACATTTAGGGAAGGTCAATTTACCACTAGATCACTATTTTTTTACGGCAATAATTACCTATATTGAAAAACTAGAATGATAATTTATTTACAAGCCTTAGATTGTGAAATTTGAGAAATTTTTAATGAAGGTCCATTCATACCCATTACCAAAAATGATAAAGGGAAATATATCCACAAATCATAGAGTCAATAGTGTAAAGAAGAAATGATAAAGTTATCTTTAAACTCTAAAACTATGAATGCATCATTTTGTACTCTTGAAAAGAAAGAGTTTTATTGAGTGTCTAGTTGTAAGAATGCACAGCAAATTTGGCACAAACTTGAAGTTGTTTATGAGGGGACAAATCAAGTTAAAGAGTCTAAGATTAGTAGATACACTCGAAAATACAAATTTCTCCAAATATAATAAAATAAAAGTGGCTATTCTATGTCAATTAGGTTTTACGGACATTGTTAACACTTTAGAAGCCTTAGGTAAAAAAAAATTTTCAAATAGCGTAAAAGTTAAAAAATTATTAGATCACTTCCTCCTGAATAAAAACCTAAGAGAACAGTTATAGAAGAACTTAAAGATTTAAACACTTTGCCTATTGATGATTTAATTAGTTCTCTTATTTCTTATAAAAAAAGATTTAACACCACAAAAAGAACATGAGGAGAAGAATAAGAAAAATATTGCTTTAAAAGCCTCAAAACATGAGAGTAATAGGGAAAGCAAATTGGATGATGAAGAAATGGCTATGTTGGCCAAGAGATTTAGAGATTTTACACAAAAATCTATGAACGAAGAAAGTTTAAGAATTATAAGAATTAAAAGAAGAAGAAAGAACCAATTACTATTATGAATTTACGAAATCTGCACACATTAGATCAGAATGCCCTCTTCTCAACAAGGTTAAGAAGAAGAAGGCCATAGTGGGCTACATGGAATGACGGTAAAGAGGAAACAAGCACTGATGAAGATCACCAAAAAATGTCAATCCTAGCTCTCATGGCATTTGTAAATGAATCAATTGACGAACTTGATGAGGTAAGTTTTTCTCCTATCTATAATGTATTATAAATGATTTTAAAGAATTATATAAAGATTGGATGAGAATAGGCAAAAAGAATGCATGCCTTAAAATGAAAATTGTAGAGCTCACCAATGAAAATGAATCTCTAAGTACAAAGACTACATACTTAGAATTAGGGAACAAATTGTTGCATGATAGAATTGCTTTATCAAATAAAAACCTAGCACATCATATGAACATATAGAATTATATTTAGATGACTTGAAAAAGGAAAATGAAATGCTATGAAAAATGAATAATAAACTTAGTGATGTTGTCTTAAAGTTCACAAATGGACAAAAGATTTTGAATAAATTGCTTGGTTCACAAAAATGTGTGTTTGACAAGTTATGTGTTATCTATAAGTAAAATTTGAAACAAAAATATTACAAGAATTGCTTTATTAAGAGAACATTTATTAATGATCAAGTTGTGTGCTATTATTGAATTAAAATAGTCATATGAAAAATATATATCCTGTTAAAAGAAATGTTTATTATGGAATAAAACTTATTTATATTCCAAAATAAACCATTGCTAACACTTAAGGACTCAAAAAACTTTGGGTATTTAAGACTTGATATTTCTTTTTCAGGGTTTAAAAAAGAAGAAGAATAAATAGTAACTGGATAGTGGTTGTTCAAGACATATGACAAGAAACTATACATGGTTCTCAAGTTTTACCAAGATTGAAAATGGTAGAGATGTTTCCTTTAGAGATAATTCAAATTGGAAGATTATCTGAATTGGTAATGTTGATAATGTTTCCTTTACCCTAATTGAGAATGTGTATTTAGTTGAAAATTTGAAATGCAACTTAGTTAGTATTAATCAATTATGTGACAAAGATTATAGAGTTATTTTTTTATAAAACTAGATATGTTATAGAGAATGCATGTGATAGTAAAAATGTGTTTGTTGAAAATAGATGTGGCAATGTGTATACCATTGATATTGGATGTGCTTCTTCAAATAATAAAATTTTTTCAGCATTATTTAATGATGGTTGGTTATAGCATAGAAGATTAGAACATGCAAGTATGAATTTGATTTCAAAGATTTCTAAAAATAATTTGGTTAAAGGTCATCATAGAATTAGTTTTCAAAAGGATAAGATTTGTGAAATATATCAATTTAGCAGACAAATCAAAATCTCCTTTTGAAAACAAAAATCATGTTTCTACTTCAAAACCACTTCAACTTCTTCATATAAACTTATTTGGACCTTCTAGATATACTAGCTTGAACGAAAAGTTCTCTTGATTCACATGGGTATTATTCTTAGCCAATAAGGATAATGTCTTTGATGCTTTTAATGTGTTTTGTAAAAAAAGTTATAAATGAAAAGGGTTATAGCATTGCATGCATTAAGAGTGATCATTGAAGAGAATTTGAAAATCATGTATTTGAATATTTTTGTAATGAGCATAACATTGAATATTTCTTTACTTAAGACTCTACAACAAAAATGGAATTGAGAAGAGAAAGAATAGGTCTATTTAAGAAATGGCTAAGATAATGTTAAGTGAGAATGTATTCTCTAAATATTTTTAGGCTAGAATGATCAACACTAGATATTATGTTTTAAATTATATATTAATAAGACTTACTCTCAATAAAATTTCGTATGATATTTGAAGAGAGGGAAAACCCATCATTAGATATTTTAAAGTCTTTGGATGCAAATGTTTTATTTTAAACACAAACAAAAGATCATCTTGGTAAATTTGATCCAAAATCTGCTGTTGGCATATTTCTTGGGTACTCAAACTCAAGCAAAGCTTATGGAGTTTATAACAAAAGAACTTTAGTTATGGAAGAGTCTATATATGTTACATTTTATGAGTTTAACCCCTCCTACTCGGAGAAAGTTTTTGTTGATGATGCATATAGAGAATTACAAGAAGAACAATCAAAGGATAAACAAAATGATGCACCACCTGGAAATTAAAAGGAGCAACATAAAGAAATAAATATAGAGCAAAATGAAGATACTTCTTAAACACTCCTTAAGAAGTGGAGGTATATTTCTTCTCACCCCAAAAGATTTAATTTTAAGCGATCTCTTTAGAGAAATAACTACTAAATCATCTTTTAGAAACACTTGTGAGCATACTATATTTATTTCTTAAATTAAACCAAAATCCTTTTCGGATGTTGAAAACGATGAATCTTGGATTATAGTAATACAAGAATAGTTAAATCAATTTGAAAGAAATAATATGTGGGAATTAGTTCCTAAACTGAAATACTAATCCATCATAGGCATTAAATGAGCATTTAAGAATAAGATGGATGAATCCAATGTGGTTGTTAGAAATAAAGATAAATTAGAGGCTTAAGGTTACAACCAAGAGCAAGGAATTGACTTTGATGAGACATTTACACCAGTACCTAGATTGGAATCCAATAAGATGCTATTAGTATTTGCATGTCATAAATATTTTATTTTATATCAAACGAATATTAAGAGTACATTTTTAAATGGTTACATTATGGAGGAAATTTATGTAAAACAACCTCCTTACAAATTATCAAAAGCATTGTATAGTTTAAAATAAGCACCTAGAGCATAATATGATAGGTTTAAAAATTTCTTATTGGATAATGATTTTTTAATAGGAAAAGCAGATACTACTCTATTTGTTAAGCATAAAAATCAAGATATATTTTGTGGAAGGATTTTTATCTTATATCAGTAAGGAATTTAAGATGAGTATGATGGGAGAATCGAAGTATTTTCTTAGACTACAAATAAAGCAAATGAAGATGGAATCTTCATCAATTAGTCCAAATATGTGAAAGATCTATTCAAAAGATTTGGCATTAATGAGTCAAAGACTAAGAGTACTCTAATGAGTATAACAATTAAGCTTGGTAAGGATGAAAAAGGTAAAGAATTTGATATTAAAATGTATCGAGGTATGATCGAATTTTTACTTTACTTAATATTTAATAGGTCTGATATCATGTTTAGTGTATGTTTATATACAAGATTTCAATAATGAACCAAGGAATCTCATTTGCTTACTGTCAAAAGAACTTTTTGTTATTTGGTTGGAACCGTAAATATTGGCCTTTGGTATCCTATAAGAACTCATATAGAGTTAACTTGTTATTCGAATACCGATTTTGTCGGTAACAAGGTCGATAAGAAGGGTATTAATGGAACTTGCCATTTCTTATGCCATTCACTTGTTTCATGGTTTAATAAGAAACAAAATTTAGTTGCGCTATCGACTACTAAGGAAGAATATATTACCGCATGTAATTATTGTGCACAAGCTCTTTAGATGAAACAAACACGTAAAGACTATGTCATTAATGTTGATCAAATTCTTATTATGTGTGAAATTATTGGTGCTATAAACCTATCAAAGAATCATTTTTAACATTCTCGAACCAAGCATATAGAGATTAGATATCAGTTTTTGAGAGATCAGTTCAAAAGATAGATATTGCATTAAAATTTATCTCTACGAAAAAATAACTGACCGATACTTTTACAAAACCTCTTTTCGATTAATAGTTTTCAAAAATTTGGCATGAATTCGGCATGATGAAATTTTCACATTAATATATTTATTCATGACATTGAGACTATTAAAATTCATTTATTTTTTTTCTTGATGCTTATATAATGTATAAGCATGATAAATTAGTGATATGCTTGAATTCTTAATATTTGAATGCTCACATGATTCATGATTGTGTGATGTATATGCATGACAGATAAGTTATATGTTTGAATTTATAATCTTTTGAATTATTATGATTATGTTTCATGCATTAAAATGACTCTTGAAATATTTCAAGATCATGAAATGGTCTCAAGATTGTTCAAAAATCAATCAGAAAACAAAAAGATGCAAAAAAAATAGTAAAAAGGGTGTCCAAGGTCGAGAGCAAGCAATTAGCTGCTTGGTCACAGGTTTTCACCCATTTCATCATTTTTCTTCTTTATTTTTCAATCTGTCTTCAACCTTTCATCCCTCTCTCTCTAAACTCATGGGTTTCTCTCCATGTCTTCTCCAAATTTCTTTATTTTCTATCCATTTTCTTGTTAAAATAAGTTTCCAAAAATCATTTCCCATATATTAAACTTCATTCTCTACTCTCTAATCATCATTTCATCACTTATTCCACTAAATCCTAAAATCAAAACTTAAGCTTACCCATTTCTCTCTCTTCATATTTAAGCTCTCTTTAGTCCATTTTTAAAATCAAATTAACACCATACATTATATTAAATCATCTCTAAATTAATTTAATCGGTTTAAATTTACTCATGTCACTCAAAAACTAGAAAAATCCAAGTTTGGGTGTTTAAGCTTTCAACATCGCTAATGGTAACAAATCTAAGGGAAAGTAAGTGGTCAAACATCATGGTGGCAATCCAAAGTTCACCTGAACCCATTTTTCAAGTCCACCTCAAATTTATGTTAAGATCGATTCTCACCCCCTATTTTGTTAATCTTGATAGTTTGGAGAATTTAGGTATTTGTGAAAAATCTCTTAGTGATTTAATTATGGATATGAGTTAGACAAATGCTTTATTCTTAGATAACCATATTATCCGAACTTAATTAAAATTTTTTATTCAAACATGATTATTTCTTCACCGTCTACAAAATGGATTTGTTACAAGTGTTAGGGGAATTTATATTAAATTTCATGTAAAATATTTAAATTGAATGCTTAAAACTCCAAATGAAAGGCTGAATCTCTATAGAAGTAGGGTGAATTATACATGGTACTCCGAAGTGGATATTGTTCGAAAAATCTATAGGCATTTCGATTTGTCCCTCGATTTTTGTACATCTACTTTGACATCTCAAGCTTTGTCTCTTCAACTTAGAACCTTACATAACGTCCTTCAATAAGTCATTGGTCTTTAGTCTGGCCATGGCGATGGAGTTACTCATTTAGATTTGGCTATTTTGGATTGCATTATAAAGAGTAGGGCACTCAATGTTTGTTATACCATTCTTAAGTATATAATTTGTACCCCAAATATAGCCAAACAATCCCTTACTTTTGGAAGCATCATAACCTGCGTTCTTAAACATTTCCGAATTCCCATAAATGAGCCAACCTTTTTGAGTCCTACGGAATTAGGAGATGAAGCTATTGCTAATTTAGGGTTTGCATGGGCGGATGATTATTGGGTAAAGATCATATATACAAACACAAGGATATAAAAACTACACCTACATATCATAGTTTCTTTAATGATGTACTTCCACTTGAAATGCTTCATAATCTTAACGCTCAACAGCGTTCACATCCTCTAACCTCCAAAGGTCCATCTCATTCTACTCCTAATTTTCTTAAGGATCCGATGCAGTAATTGTTAAGTGAAGTATGCTCCATTTTTGAACAACAGAGCCAACTGTAATCATAGTTTGAGACATTTCAAATTCAAACCATTCTGAGCAGTAATACCTCTTTGATTAACAATAGTAGATCCTTGATGACCAACAATAACTTTTTATTACTCCTAGATTTCTAGCACCATCCTCATCCTCATCATCGTCTTAATCACCTCTTTAGCATCTTTTATTCTTGTTTCATCGTATATTTTATTATGCACTACATTTTCCTATGCATTGTTGTTTTTATTATAATTGAATATGATTGTTATCTGATATTTAAGAGCTTTATGTTTGGATTATATTTTTTGGATTCTTGAATGCTTTCCATATTTGGTTATTTGGATATTTGAACTTTATTATATATTTCTTAATTGATCATGTTGGATTATTTTTTATGGAATTAACATGATTTAGTAGTAATTTTGATGATGAAGGGAGAAAAGTCATGTATTTTGAATTCCAAGAGACAAGTAGACATGTAACATGTAATTTGATGCATTAATGTATGGTTTTAAAATATTCATTAGAAGCTTATAATTATTATAGATCATGTATTCAAGGGGAGTTTATATTTTATTTATATATAAAAGCATGCATGTTATATACTAAGAAGGAGTATAAATGTCAAAATATGAGATGTTTGTCATCATGAAAAAAGAAAGAAATTGTGTATATTATAATTTTAATAATAACAAACATGTGTCTTAAGTAATTTAGCTAATATTATATTTCACTTTTTCACAAGCTCTTGAAAGTTAATATTTGTGCAAGTGAATCAAGTAAAATCAAACTCAAGACACTCAATGAAAAGAGCTCGATCAAGAATGAAGTTTCGCTCAACAAAGTTATTATTTGATTGACTAATCCTTTATATTGGAATGCGCGAAGACTACCATTAAAGGTTATTAGTTCATACTATAGGACGGTCCATTTTTTGGAATCCTAGCCCTAATAAAAACCAACGAGTCGCACACTAAGTATAGCAATTATATAAAAAAATCAATCGAATTTTTATTCAACCCTATAGAATTGCAGAATTGCGGAATTTCTCATTTTTGTTTTGATTGAAGATAAAAAGAGCTCATTCTTTGTTTGGTTTATTTCCATTAATGGGAAGGCTTTAAAGACACGTAAACTCTTTTTTTTTTTGTCTACAAATATCCAAATCTTGATTCCCAATACCCATCGATAGTTCGAACCGTATAGGAACAATAATCGATTTTAGCTCCAATGGTTTGTAGAGGAACTTTACCTTCTCTGATCCATTAGGCGCGCACAATTTCTTTTCCATCAAGATGCTCTGCAATTTTTACTTGAATTCCTTTTGTATCGGCTTGTTTCGTTAATTCAATAGCTTTTTTCATTACTTTGTGAAAAGAAACTTGATTTTTTAATTGGCCGGTTATAAATTCGGCAAGAATATTGGGGTGTCCGTAAGGATTTGCAATTCTTTTAATAGCAATGTTTATTTTTTTATTCACACAATTTAGTTTTTTTTGTACTTTCATCTGTAATTCTTCAATTCTTCGCAGTCTATTTTCTAGTAATAATTTTGGAAACCCTATATAGATTATAACTTGAATTAGATCAATACTTTTTTGAATTTCTATCCGTGCAATTCCCTCAACACCGGAGGATATTCTCATTTTTTTTTGTACATAATTCTTAATAAAGGTTCGTATTTTTTGATCTTCTTGTAGACCCTCGCAATAGTTTTTTGGTTTTGCAAACCAAGGAGAATGATGACTTTGTGTTGTACCAAGCCGGAAACCTAGTGGATTTATTTTTTGTCCCATAATCCCCCATTACTAGATGTATCATGACATGTCATAGTTTTTTTTCTTTTTTTATTTATTAATCTAGTATTTTTTGAGCACTTGAGTTATTAGTTCATACTACAGGATGGTCCATTTTTTGGAGTATTCAGTCTTATGGGAATGGCAATGAAAAACAAGAGATCCTTTTTCTAGAAATATGGACAAACGGGAGTTTAACTCCTAAAGAAGCACTTCATGAAGCCTCCGGGAGTTTGATTGATTTATTTATTCCCTTTATCCAGGCAGTAGACAAAAACGTACATTTAGAAAACAATAATACAAGGTTTCTTTATCCTTTTTTACTTTTTATGATAGATTTGGTGACATAAAATTTCATTGTAGAAAGAATCGTGCGGATAATTATTTTACCGATATGACAGATTAGTAATCAGTAAACCTCTCTTAACAAAATAATAGAAAGAAGCATTCTTCCTTCCTTAGAATGAATTAGGGGGCAGGGCAAATAAAATGAATTTCATATTCCCCTTTTGCGTATGTATATAATTCAAATAGAGAAAATATGAACTCTTACATCTTTCTACATGAAATATATGTATGATAATCCATTTACGTTATTATTATTACTTATTTTTCTTCTTCTGTTGTTCTTAGCTTCAGATTTCTTTTTTAAATGGGGGCATAAAAAGGAAAGAGAGGGATGGGGTTTCTCTCGCTTTTGGCATAGTGGGCCCCAACAAGAGGCCCGTACGACGTGCTATTAGCTCAGTGGTAGAGCGCGCCCCTGATAATTACGTCGTTATGCCTGGTCTACGAGGGCTCTCAACCACATGGATAGTTCAATGTGCTCATCAGCGCCTGACCCTGAGATGTGGATCATCCAAGGCATATTAATCAAATAAATTAATTAATAGTTAATAGAATCAAACCTCATTTCTTTGTTAAAAAAAAAAAATATTGCGAAGACGGGATTTGAACCCGTGACCTCAAGATTATGAGCCTTGCGACCTACCAAACTGCTCTAACCCGTGATGAAGAGAAGAACTGGGAACTAAGAAACAAACAAGGATTGAATGCGCCCCTATGAACTTTCAAAAAATCCTATGCTTCAGTATATTATTCATTACATCCCCCTATATCTTGATAAAATCTTTTTTTTAGTCCTTTCATTCGCGAGGAGCTAGATGAGAAGAAACTCTCATGTTCAGTTCTGTAGTAGAGATGGCATTGAGAACGAACCATCAATTATAACCCCAAAAGAACAAGATTCCGTAAACAACATAGAGGAAGAATGAAAGGGATATCTTATCGAGGTAATCATATTTGTTTCGGCAGATATGCTCTTCAAGCACTTGAACCCGCTTAGGTCACATCTAGACAAATCAAAGCGGGGCACCGAGCAATGAAACAAAATGTACGGCACGGTGGAAAAATATGGGTACGTATCTTTCCAAACAAACCAGTTACAGTAAGACCCACGGAAACCCGTATGGGGTCCGGTAAAGGATCCCCCAAATATTAGGTAGCCGTTGTTAAATCGGGTAGAATACTTTATGAAATGAGTGGAGTAGCTGAAAATATAGCTCGAAAGGCTATTTCAATAGCGGCGTCCAAAATGCCTATAAGAACTCAATTCATTATTTCAGGATAAGAATGTCGAAACAAAGGGAATAAATTTCTAATCACATTTTCTAACCGAACCAGGGACAATCCGAATTGATCTTGTAAAAGATTCGCGACAAATAGAATACGTTTATATTTCAAATGATCCATATCGTCAAGTGTACCCATTCCAAATTTCAGTCCAATCAAATGATCGATAGCTGCCAATACATCTCGTGGTAACAAAAATGTATTGTTCTGAGGTATACAGGGCAACTAAATGGGATTCCTATCGCAATTGGGGTTATGGATTTTCAGTTTATAGGGGGTAGTATGGGAAGGCGAGAAAATAACCCATTTGATTGAGTATGCTACCAATAAATTTTTCATAAGTCAATTTTCGATATAGAAATCAAAAGGATCTAATTCGAGCAATTTTGAAATCTAAAAGCAAGGGGAAAATTTGTTGGAATTAGGAAAAATTTTTCTACTAAAAGTGTATCCTATAGGAATCAATTGTTCGTATAATTCTTAAATAAAAATAAATCAAAAGGGGTGTGTTGCTGCCATTTTTTAAAATAAAAAAGTTAAAGATCATCGAATTAATGTCTAAACCTAATGATTCAAAGCAAAGATAAAGGATCCTGGAACAAGGAAATACCATTTTTCAATTGTCTCAACAATTCAATTTAATCTGAAAATCGATTCGATTCGGAATGAGACAAACAAAAAAGGGGCTTGAGACCGCTCAAAAAGGTAAATGGAAAGACCTAAGGATTCTCGGCTGGGCTTTAAAACTTATCTAACTTGGGTTATGAGAGTATGAATCCTTTTTTTGTTTCTTTTAAAATGAAAAAGAAACAAAGAATTACCCGAATAATGGGCAGAATTAGGATAGATATACATTAAACTAAAGATATTAAGCATAACAAACATTTTGTTCTTGGAGGATAATTTTATTATGATTGAGTTAATAATATCTTATTGATATAAGATAAAAATGAAGAAAAAAAAAGTAAGGTAGATAAAAAAAAAAAAAAAACTTCTTGGAACCGACCTAATCAAAACAAAAATCTTTCAAATGGTCACCGCTAACCGCTTTTGGTCCCAAATCTTTGGGGTTGCTTTTTCCAATAAACGTTGGTTACATTTCTTTATGTTATTTGTACCAGTAACCGGTTTATAGATGAGTGCTCTTGGAGTAGTCGGCCCAGCCCTGAACCTACATGCTTATGACTTCGTTTCCCAGGAAATCCGTGCAGCGGAAGATCCTAAATTTGAGAATTTTTAATGGGAAGTAAGTCTCCGGATCTTGTTGGTGAAACGAAATACATGAAATTTAATCGATCCGCAGTTTTCTTATTGAATCCTAACTGAAATGAATGCATTTTTTACCATAAAACGAAACCCCTCCCCCTTCCTTTTTTAAGATGAATTTTACTGATCAGTAATAATAATACTAGTTACTTCAATTTGATATACACAATAATCTTAAGTTTGTTATGAACTTGCTAGAAAATCAATATCAATAATCAATCTAATTTCAATTTAATTAGGGCTTTCTCTAAAGAAATGCATTGAGAAGGGGTAGATGTCTAGAACCTTTCAACAAGACAGTGCTTTTTCAACTCTCTCAAAATGGAATCGATTCCAAACATATATGTCATGGTTCCTTACTTCGGCAGGGTACATTCGGGATAGAAAAGGAAAAAAAAAAAGATATTATTGAAAAAATCTACGCTTGTTGAAGGTGAAGTTTATAGATAAAAAAAAAAAAAAACCATTCCTTCTGTCATGTATCCCCGATTAATGCAGCCTCAGATGCTTCAATTGGCAATTCTAGTATTGAGCGGAAAGTGATTTTTGGATAGTCAAAATAAAGTTAATTCTATTTTTATTTGTTTTACTAATCTTTCAGAATTTGCTTTATTATTATGGATGTTTTTCTTAAAAATTTAAATATGCTAGACGTGCTCAATTGGGTGAAATTTTTGAATTAGATCGTGCTACTTTGAAATCCGATGGTGTTTTTCGTAGTAGCCCAAGGGGCTGGTTTACTTTTGGACACGCTTCATTTGATCTGCTTTTCTTCTTCAAGCACATTTGGCATGGTGCTAGAACCTTGTTCAAAGATGTTTTTACTGGTATTGACCCGGATTTGGATGCTCAAGTGGAATTTGGAGTATTCCAAGCCAACCAACAAAACTACATGTTACAAACAACATCTGGTTGTTGCATCGAAACATATAAATGTTGACTGATCTGGCTAACATTGAACTTGGTAAAAGGAATTGGTTGAATAATTGAAAAATGAGATTATTCAGGAATACACATTGAATGCTAAGATTACGCATTGAATTTCTGGTAGTAGATCCATAATCAAAAAGGTGTTTGGGATTGTTCCAGAATAAATGAAACAAAAGATATGATAGAGCTAGGACAGTTATTGTATACGGTCTACCCAATGCTAAATGCAGAGGCACATAATAGATAGATATGAACATCATGAGCTATCCCGCAATAAAACCAGTTATTGCTGATACCTTCTTCTCAGTTCCTTATTCTCCTTCTTCCATAACCCGAGCTCATGCATGCTCCACTTGGCTCGGGGGGATATAGCTCAGTTGGTAGAGCTCCGCTCATGCAATTGGGTCGTTGGATTACGGGTTGGATGTCTAATTGTCCAAGCGGTAATGATGGGTCGTCTCAGCCCTTGTGATTCACCCTTATTAAAAAAAAAAAAAAAAAGAGCGAGCTGAGATTTTTCTTATGTTCATTTCATTACAGTATTTCTGAACAAGTTCCTGAATAACAAGCCTAAAGGTTTTCTTATTGATGATATCGATGATGATAGTGACGATATCAATCGTGACCTTGATACGGAGCTGTAGCTTCTAACTATGATGAATGCGCTAACTATCGACATAATGTCGGAAATAGGCTGATTTTATATCACCCTTCAATTCGAATTAGCAAAAGCAATGTCTCCTTGCATAATATGGATTCCAAACATTCATGATCTGGATGTGAATGAGTCGAATTACTTATCCCTCAGTCTATTAGTGAACTATCTCTCCAGGGATTGTGAAAGATGTTCCACTAGATATATTCTTGTTATTGCTTCGACTCATATTCCCCAAAAAGTGGATCCCGCTCTAATAGCCCAGAATAAATTAAATACATGCATTAAGATACGAAGGCTTCTTATTCCACAACAACGAAAGCACTTTTTCACTCTTTCATATACTAGGGGATTTCACTTGGTAAAGAAAATTTTCCATACTAATAGATTCGGGTTCATAACCATGGGTTCTAATGCACGAGATCTTGTAGCACTTACCAATGAGGCCCTATCGATTAGTATTACACAGAAGAAATCAATTATAGACACTAATACAATTAGATCTGCTCTTCATAGACAAACTTGGGATTTGTGATCCCAGATAAGATCGGTTCAAGATCATGGGATCCTTTTCTAACAGATAGGGAGAGCTGTTGCACAAAATGCACTTCAAAGTAATTGCCCCATAGATCTTATATCTATTTATATGAAGAAGAAATCGTGTAACGAAGGGGATTCTTATTTGTACAAATGGTACTTCGAACTTGGAACGAGCATGAAGAAATTAACGATACTTCTTTATCTTTTGAGTTGTTTTGCCGGATTGGTCGCTCAAGACCTTTAGTCTCTACCCGGACCCCATGAAAAAAATGAATCACTTCTTCTAGACTCGTTGAGAATGATTCTGATCTAGTCCATAGCCTGTTAAAAGTCGAAGGCGCTCTAGTGGGATCCTCGCTGA
The DNA here is from genome assembly GCA_025617385.1 of Murraya koenigii. NCBI lineage: Eukaryota > Viridiplantae > Streptophyta > Magnoliopsida > Sapindales > Rutaceae > Murraya > Murraya koenigii. The sequence continues at coordinate 17,254,167 of CM046811.1, forward strand.
CATAAAAAGATTGCAGTCAGTTTGATAATAATCGAGTGACATTGCTTCTTCGACCCGAACCAAGGAATCCCTTCGATATGATGCAAAAAGGATCTTGTTTTATCGTTGATCAGAGATTTCTCTATGAAAAATGCGAATCGGAGTTTGAAGAAGGGGAAAGAGAAAGAGTCCTCGAACCGCAACAGGTAGAGGAGGATTTATTCAATCACATAGTCTAGGCTCCTAGAATATGGCGCCCCTAGGGCTTTCTATTTGATTGTATCGAAAGGCCCAACGAATTGGGATTTCTCTATCGGGCCAGGTCATTTCGGGGTAAGCTGATCATTTATGATGAAAATGATGAGCTTTAAGAGAATAATTTAGAGTTCTTGCAGAGTGGAATCATGCAGTACCAGGCACGAGATAGATCTTCCAACGAACAAGGATTTTTTTGAATAAGCCAATTCATTTGGGAACCTGCGGATCCACTCTTTTTCCTATTCAAAGATCAACTCTTTGTCTCTGTGTTTTCATACCGAGAATTCTTTGCAGATGAAGAGATGTCAAAGGGGCTTCTTACTTCCCAACCAAATCCTCCTACATCTATATATAAACACTGGTTTATCAAGAATACGCAAGGAAAGCACTTCGAATTGTTGATTCATCGCCAGAGATGGCTTAGAACCAGTAGTTCATTATCTAATGAATTTTTCCGTTTTAATACTCCATCCGAGAATTATCAGTATTTATCAAATCTGTTCCTATCTAACAGAACACTATTGGATCAAATGACAAAGACATTGTTGAGAAAAAGATGGCTTTTTTTGGATGAAATGAAAATTGGATTCATGTAACAGGAGAAAGGTTTCCCATTACTTAACCGAAAAGATATGTGGCCATGAAATATGGATTAAGTGGAAGAGAATTGACTGGGTGGTACAGTCATGGAAACACCTGTTTCTTCCATATTTTGGACCTTAGCTCTATAGAACAATATGCTACTGCTGAAATATAGAAGAATTGAAATCTTATATCAAAACACTATGTATAGATGGTATGAACTGCTTAAACAAGAATTCTTGAACAGCGAACCACCAGAGCTATTACTAACTATATCAAAAAATTTCCATTAATGAAAGATAAAGATGTAAATCTATTGGAAAATCAAAAATACGCATGTCAGATTAAATGGTTGTCGCTATCTGCTCCAATAACGAATCATTGGTTTAACTGAATAACTAAATAAAATAGATAGACCCTTATTTCCGTCTCAGGTCAACAGATCTTCTCAATTGAAAGATCCCCTATATGAATAATACACATTCCAGTTGACTAAGCCTAATTCAAATTCTTTTGTTCCGAAGGAAAGATATCCACGGGGTGGTTCGCCCTATTCAGATATTTATGACCAAGAAGAAGAAGTACTGGATTCTAGGTCCTGAAAGGAGAAGGAAGGCTGGAATGCCAACAGGCGTCTATTATTGAATTAACCCAACCCGATAGTACCAATTTTAGGAACGTCTAGTGCCAAGGTCACTGAATGGGTAAGCCGCTAAAACGGACTATGTAATGTACTTTATCTGCTGGGATTCAGGAGGGCATTTTACCAGAGGTTTATATTGTATCAATCTACCCTTGTCACCACAAACAGAGACTAAAGCAAGTGTTGGATTCAAGGCCGGTGTTAAAGATTATAAATTGACTTATTATACTCTTGACTATATAACCAAAGATATTGATATCTTTGCAGCATTCCGAGTAACTCCTCAACTCAAGTTCCACCCAGGAAGCGAAGTGAGGTAACTGCGGAATCTTCTATCGGTACACGGACAACGGTGTGGACCGATGGGCTTACCATTTTTTATCGTTACAAAGGGCGATGCTACAACATTGAGCCCGTTGCTGGAGAAGAGAATCAATATATATGTTATGTAGCTTACTCGTTAGACCTTTTTTAAGAAGGTTATGTTACTAACATGTTTCCTTCCATTGTGGGTAATATATTTGGTTTCAAAGCACTGCGCGCTCTACTTCTAGAGGATCTAGGAATCCCTCCTGCGTATTCTAAAACTTTCCAAGGCCCGCCTCACGGTATCCAAGTTGAGAGAGATAAATTGAACAAGTACGGCCGTCCCCTGTTAGGATGTACTAGTAAACCTAAACTGGAGTTATTCGCTAAGAATTATGGTAGGGCGGTTTATGAATGTCTACGTGGTGGACTTGACTTTACCAAAGATGATGAGAACGTGAATTCCCAACCATTTATGCGTTGGAGGGAGCGTTTCTTATTTTGTGCGGAAGCACTTTATAAAGCACAAGCTGAAACAGGTGAAATCAAAGGTCATTACTTGAATGCTACTGCAGAGACATGCGGAGAAATGATAAAAAGGGTTGTCTTTGCCAGAGAGTTGGGAGTTCCTATCGTAATGCACGACTACTTGATAGGGGGATTCACCGCAAATACTAGCTTGGCTCATTATTGCCGAGATAATGGTCTACTTCTTCACATTCACCATGTAATGCATGCAGTTATTAATAGACAGAAGAATCATGGTATGCATTTTCGTGTACTAGCTAAAGCTTTGTGTCTGTCTGGTGGAGATCATATTCACGCTGGTACAGTAGTAGGTAAACTTAAGGGGAAAAGAGACATAACATTGGGATTTGTTGATTTACTAAGTGATGATTTTGTTGAAAAAGATCGAAGCCGCGATATTTATTTCACTCAAGATTGGGTCTCTCTACCAAGTGTTCTGCATTGACAGAGATCTTTGGAGATGACTCTGTACTACAATTTGGTTTAGCATTTAATAAGCTAAAAGTATAATATTTATTTTTATAAGTAATCATTTTTCATAAACCAAAGGTTTTATATTTGTAAGACAATTATTTTGTGGATTTGAGTATTTTTCAAATCTTGGATTAAATTAAAAAAGTTTTGACAATTTTGAATTCAATAAGCATTAGGTTCAAATTCTAAAGAGTCTTTTTTCAAAGTCTTATAAAGATTTGTGCCATAGCATAATTTCAAAAGTTTTAGGAAAATGAGTATTATTATGAAATTTCGAAAAATGGACCTATTTGTAAATTTTTATGACATTTTGGGCTATAATTAAATTACTAAACATTTTAGGCAAACTGTAATTTTGGAAACAGTTTCACAGTAGCAAATTTAAATTGTAAAGGTAACTTGCACTGTACTAAAGGTAATTCTCTTAAATTTAGCGGCTAGCCGCTTGCTTGCAGGTTTTGTCAATAACAATTAGTTTGTTAGCTAAAACTATAAAAACTCAAATCCAATTCATTTTTAACAACTTTTGCAAGAAAGAACAAGAGCGTACATCATATTTTAAGTTTCCATTTTGGAAATCATCATATATTATATCTTTATTATGCTATCATTTGTATATTCACTCTACAAGAGAGTATTTGTTATAAACCTTGAATTCATTGTAATATTTGTGAGTGTATGTGTGAGAAATAATTGAGTGAAGAGATTGGGGGATAATTCTTATTGTAAAGGTTTATTGACACCTTAGAAGTCAATTGTAAGAATTTGAAATCTTGAGAGACTTGAATAGTAAAATCCTCAATTCCGGTGAGTTTAGAGGAATGAACATAGGCGGAGATTATCGAACCATTAAAAAATTATTGTATTTGCTCTCTCTTCCCTTACTCTTTTACTTTTGAACATTGTTAAATTGATTATTTTTTATTCTATTAATACATTAGAATAGATTGTTATATAGTTTATATAGCTTAAGTTTTAAAATCTCAATTCACTCCTTTTTTGGTTGCATAAATGTACTCCAAGTACAAACCATCAACTCTGATACCACTTACTGTGTACAGAATTCAGAATCAAGCGCATTGAATAATTATAAAAAAATAAAGAACATAAAATTTAACATGGTTTGACAATTATGCCTACGTCCACGAAGCAAGAGAAAATAATTGTATTATTAACAATTATTAGAATACAAAATTTAAATAAAGAAACCTCACTTCTCAGAACTTAAATACACCTAATACTCTCTCACACACGTGAAAGGAAATACTTTTTAATTGCTTACATTCTTTAATTGCTCTCTTTCACAATAATTCTCTAATGAATTTTTTCTTACAAACTTTGGGATGATCTCAAATGAAAAACTAGGCCTCCATTTATAGGCTTTAGTTTGCACTGTTCCACATAACTCAAACAATTTTTTCAATGGCTCTCATTTGATGAATTTACCAACTTTTTTATTTTTCTTCATTTGTTTGGTGGCCTTTGAAAATTTCATGCTTTTGGTACTTACTTGTTGAAAATTGGATGCTATATGCATATACTCAACACCGGCATTTCAACATATATAACAAATATTAATTACAAAATTCATGTAAGGTCAATATAATTTTTTTTCCCAGACAAATTGATTGAATATAAGTAGGCCGAAAGTGTGATCAAACGATTGAAAATGTCCTAACAATTTTTTAAAACTTTTAATTGCTTGACAACCCCTCCTTATCGTCTCTCATCAACCTTGCCTCAATCTTTCATCCATCAATTCTTAAAATGCAACACAAATTTAAGCTTGTTAACTCTTAATTCTTGGGCTAATGATTCATATTTATTTGTTCTTGGCACGTCAACTCATGACATCCTTGGGTTAGAGAATATCAAAATGGTTCGGTTGTTTGTGGATTCTAGTGAGACGTGATTTAGGTTAAAGAGAGAACTATAAGAAGCCAATTATGCGAGTATGAGAAGATTAGGTGTAACAACTCAATTCCCCTAACAAAAGTAACAAAGTGAAATTAAAGTAAAACTGTATTTCATCATTCTCTCATTTCTAAAACCACAAAAATAATATTCAACTATAAATGTTCTAAACCTCCAAAAGAAAATAAGTAATGAAATAACATATCCTCAAATAAATATCACCCCAAAGGAAATTAAAATATTCATGGATTATTAACGTAACATTAATCCCCATAAGGAACCGAGCTCTTATTCTTCCTCCTAAGACCATAAACTCATAGCATCTAATTCTATTTGCAAAATGTGATAACGAGAGGTGAGCCGTTAACTCGGTAAGTAAATTAATGCACAATACTAAAAACCATTAAAATATAATTTATGGAATTTCTTAGATATGCATAATAATAGGAGAAATTATCTTTGTAAATCATCATTTAACAATATAATAAATCAAAACATCATAAAATCTTTTAAATCCTTTAAACATAATCAAAGCATTTTAAACACATAAAACATAGTTAGTTCATGCCACATATTATCACCTGTAGACCTGGTGACCTAACTATATAATATCATTCAGGGTAGTACACTGTTTCAACTTCGAAAATACACAATAAATTGATTACTTGGAATCTCTTTACATCATAATACATCATTGAAAATCTTAGGATGTCTACTTTAATTTATGGAAACATTCATACAAAAATTAAATAAAAAATAAAGGAAAAATAGTAATCAAATCATACTGCTCATGCCTCATAATGCCTAGATAGTCATTCATGATAAAGAGAACAATGCATGCATTCATTATCAAGCACATAAGATCGTATTAAAGAGCATGTATTGAAGAATGAAAAAACCTCAAAACTTCTTTCAAACGTGCATAAAAGAAAACCTTAGAACTTTTTCGTTTTTATAGGTTTATTAGGTTAAAGAGTTTTAAATCGTAAGGAGATAGGAGAGTTTAAGTTTCACAAAAACACATGCTTTTATAAAGCTATTATGCGATAAAGATAGGTAATCCCTTATAATTTATTTAAAAAAAAAAAGAAAAAAAGATATTATGCCTTATCTTAGGTAATAATAATTAAAATAAATTTATACAAACAAAAGATAAACAAGTAATTAGACAAGCAGAATTAAATTCAAACAATAAGGAACGAGTATTACATTAAGTGTTGTTAAAAACTCATGAGCTGCGTATTCTAAGGTGATGTTTGGTTTGAAGAAGTGTGATAAAATGTGAAGAAAGGAAAGTGGAGGAAAAGGGAGAAAAGAAAAAGAGAGGGAAGTAAAATATTTTTCTAATGTTTGGTTTGTTACAAAATTATACAAAAGAAGGAAATATTTAAGTGTAAAGCTTTCAATATTTATCATAAATATAATTCAAAAACTTAAACAATAAATTCATTTAATTTATTTACAAAAATAACTAATAAAAGATATTTTAAATAACATATTTTTATTTATAATTAAATTATAAATTCATTAACATAATTTTAGTTTATTATTAATTTAATTAATTATAACTAATTTTATTTGCTTTTAAATAAATTATAATATAATATAATTAATTTCTTAATCAATATATTAGAATTTTAAAATTTCATTTAAAAACAAAAAAACAATGGAGCCACCTTATGCCGCCTCCAAAGTCACCCCCAACCAGTGCCACACCATCTTATATAAGCTCGTGAATGATATGAAATGATGAGAGATTGACAATCTTTATAATTGATCAACTCATTTAGCCAAAAATTTTGAATTTTTTTGGAGATATGTGGAAGTTAAAGACTTTCTAGATATTTTGAACTGGATTTGAAAATATATATTGGTTTTTTAATCCCAACAACAACATAGTAATGTTGATCGATGGCTGGTGAGTCCAGCAATACTGGCAATGAGATTGCACGTGCCAGAGACAGTGGCAGTAGCGGTCTGATGGTGGTGGTCTAATGGTTCGGTGATTGCCAACTTTATATTTTTATATTTTCATATTAATTAAATAAATAAATTTATTTTATTAAGATGTCTAAGTCATTACTTAAATTTAATTAATATAAAATTATCTATAATGTTAAATTGATAAAACAAATTTATAAATAGTAATTATTTGATTAAATTAAATAAATTAAAAAGTTGAAATAGTATTTTTAAAAACTTTGGTTTCCAACAAAAGGAAAATTTAAATTCTTCACTCTCGGTGTGGAACTGAAATTCTACATTATAATGGATATTAAATTCTAATAAAAATTAAATTCTCATACATTATGTAACAAAAATAAAAAAAGAATTCAAATTATGTTCCACTTCTCCTTCCAACCAATCACTACCTAAAGAGACAAAAAGCCAATAAAGTACAGAAAAAAATAACATCAGACCAACGTCAATTTGCCATGTTTGTAGTTAAGACCGTTATGTGTTATAAGATTACAAATTTAGCCTCTTGAGGGACCTTAGTCTGTGGCTGCTTGGCAGGCCTTCTAGCATCTCTTTTTCCCTGTTTTCAACCTCCTCCGAATAGGATAATTTCACTTAGTGGTGGTCAAATTCAATCCAATTCAACCTAATAGATCTAATTTAATTCAATTTAATTTTAATAAACTAAATAGATTATTGTTAGTTAATTAAATTATTTTTTTCTAAATGTAATTAATAATTGAATTTAGTTAATTATGATGAACCTCTTTAATCCAATGGACCCATATAAATAATAACAATAATATGTTTATCATCAACTGTAAAATCTTAAAGATCTAAACGGCTAATTTAATTTTAACCTTTTTTTTTCAATAAAAGAGACCATTTCATTCTCGTATTTACTGCTCTATACTCTAATTCTAAATTTAAAATTACTCATAAGTAAATTTATTATCTTGTAAATTAAATTTTAAAAATAAATTAATTTTAATTTTCTTTATTTTTTAATAAAGACTTAACCGCATATAATTTTATATCATTTTTATTTTGTTACTCTATATGATACTAATGCTAACTAGGGGCAAGTGTTTCGGCTTTAAGTTTGGTTTTTGAAGGTTTTGGTTCGAGTTGTAATTCATTCAAGTTTGAGAATTCAACTCAAATGTTTTGAAAAACCATTTGGATTCAATTTCAAATTTGGTTTGGATTTTAATTTTGGGATAAAAAATTCACAACAACTTAAACCAAATGGTAAAATCTGCTTCTGTTTATACTAAATCAATGATGATGTGGCGCTGTTAAGGGCTAGGGATTTGGCATCAATTGAGTTGGGAGAGTTGTGAGTGTTGGGATTATGTGCTCTTTAAAGCATATTAATTTATTCATTTATAGTAAATACATTTTTTTATTAATAAAAATATTTGAGACATTTTTACAAACATCTTAATTGCATAAATAATTTGAATAATGTCTATTTAATCATATTATATGCATTTATATGATCATCATATGGATTCGCAGAAGATATAAATATAATTATCTTATGATTAAATAAATTGAGTTCACAATTGATAAATAGAGTTGAGTGCTCTATTTATGTTTAGACTGTAGTAAGTTCATTGAATGATTTGTCTTAATCATGTATGAATTTACTGATATAGTTTGACTATATTGAACTAGATCACATATGAGATTTAATTAACCTTGGAGTAAATATCAGACTTATTAAATCTCATAGGCATTGATTTATTGCAATCTCAATCTTGAGTTAATTATAGTTTCACTTTTATGATTGTTGTTTCATTTGAGTTACCATTGGGTGCGACACACATTTGTAGTCAAGATTATTTAATATCTTGGTGGGAGCAATTATGAACAGTGAGATTGTAGATTAACAATATAGAATTTGTACAACACATCTCTTAATGGGTTTTCAGTACTTAATCATAGAATTCTCTTACCAGAGTGTGTCAACATAATTAGTATGTTAAAATTGATAATTAGAGAAAGTCAATAAAAGTCAAGGAACAAGATGTAATTAAATTGATTGAACAGTTGAGATATCAATTTAATTAGCGATACGGTATAAAGAATTATTCAATAAAGAAATCAATGTGTCATGGGCCGAATTATTATTTGATAACACTATTCTAGATAGTATACAATTATGGAGGTCGGTTCCAATCTTATAGTGGAGTAGATTTGAAATTAAATAATTGAGCTAGTTTAATTACATGTCTAATTATTATAGCCACTATTGTATGTACACATATGATACCTAAGTTAGCTTATTTAATTGAATGCACCACTACTGAATTAATAAGCAAGATAATTAGTTATTTGGGTTAAAAGACTAAAAAGTGGTCCCCTATAATATATTTATGTATAAGAAGCCTTATGTTATTTGAAAATGTGGTCTCCTATAACTATAACAAGTATAACGCTAAAAAATTTTGGGTTTTTATCTTATTTTAATTTAAATTAATTATTTTGATTTAATATAATTAAAAAAAAAAGTAGATAAATAAAGAGCCTAGATTTTCCACCATTACAATATAAAAAGACATTTTTCTCAACAAAAGAAAAGAGAGAAGCCATAATACATATAAAGAAAAAATAATTTTTTCTCTAACTTTGAGAGAAAAATATTTTCTTGCTAATTGCTTTTAGTAATGAAAAATGTGCTCACACATCAAGTGCAGATCAAATTTGAGTCATAACTTGAAAGATCATTGGTGACAAATCGTAATCTAGTAGGAGAGGTGGTGATAGATCGTGACTTGGGAGCCTTAATTACTACAACAAAAAAACAAAGATGCGATTTCAAAATTATAGTAATTCTATATATTGTATAAGAAAGCGATCTTGTTATTTTCGTTGTAAAACAATTTTAAAATCAACAATGAGAGTCTAAGAGAGAAGTTAGGGATTTTTTGGGTTGAGCAGATTTGGTCAATTCGGTTGGTGGGGGTATTTATATTTTATTAATTTTTTTAATATAAAACTAAATCATTTTACATTTTCAATTCGTTCGAGTTTTAAGAATCGAAATCGAAGCAAATCAAAATCCAAAATAAATTTTGAGTTTTGGTTCAATTCGAATCAACCCAACCTTAGTGCTCACCCTTAATATTAACTAGTTATTTAAAAAGTCTGAATTTGAAATTCGAAAAATAGATACAGGAATTTGGGAATAAAGTCCATAAGTATATTATCAAAATTTTTTTAATTTTAAAATAGTTAATTTTTTACCTTTTGTTATCAAATACTAGATAATGAATAAAATTTTTATGTTATAATTGATTTATATTTAATTTTAATAAATTTTATTTTAAATTTTATATCGTTTTCTTTATTTAATTTTAATTTTAATTTGACCTTTAATTCAATCAACCCAACCCAACTCAACTCGATAATTTATAAGTTTAGTTATATTAGATTAAACATGTTTATTAATTAAAATTTAATTAATTTTGTCTCAATCTATTCCATAATAGATTAGGTTAAATTTTCACAAACCCTATTCAATCAACTCATAGCCCCAATAATTCCACTAACAATGCTAACAATTGGCTAGTAGGATTAGCTATCATTTTCTCAAGGATAGTAGCATTTACAAGTAAGTAGAATCCAAGTTCAAGATCAATTGGAAAACCCAATAAATTGCACCATCTTGAGATGTTGATGATGGCTCTTAGGAAACTCCTTTTTTTATGTTCTACCTCTTCGGCTAAACGACTCCTTAGTCCTATATATTTGGAGCGGCCAAATTTTAATACATATTTGATCACAACCTTAAAAGATATAAATTGTATATTTATAAAACCAACTTAAAATATAAGCATGGAAACAAGTCCAACGTAAAACAGATCCAAACAAATGTATCAAACAATAAGTCTTTAAATTGTGTTTGTGTTTTGATTTTGATACTATGAAAGAGCAACGATATAACAACCTTCTGGCTCTAAACCACCTTTTATGAGCTCAGATACCAAGAATTTTTTGCTACCAAACTAACATAAACTTTAAAGATTCGTTCTAAAGCCCAAGAATCTTAGATTTTATTAAAATTCAGAATAATTTGACAACAATACGAACGATTATTACAACATTATAAGCCATCTAGACGAGTTGATAATGTTGTAAAACCTTCCAAGTACCTCTTTATTTGAGGCAATTCTGAAAAATATGGAAGCATGAATTGATAATGAAAAGCTTTTTCCAAGGTAACAAAGTGGATAAAATCCCAATTAATATTTTAATCTCCTATCTTCTTCAATATTAAAATTTGATTGAAAATCCCAATTAATATTTTACTCTCCTATCTTCTTCAAGATTAAAATTTGATGACCAACTAAGTAAAACTACTTGAAAACAACTTCACGCAATCCTGAAACATAAGTTAAACAGTTGTGTTTGAACACGCAGCCAATAAAAATTTTGGATTACTACCCATTATGACAAAATCTTTGATAAATGAAAAAAAAATTAAATCGTTACCATTGAAGAGAATATTAATGTAATAAATTGCATGGCCGTGCCTCAATCAAATACTGATATTTAGTTATATGCAATGCTTCGCCCTACTGAATCCTCTAATTACCCCGTCGGAACCCAAACATTTCATTTCTAATCTACTCATCCAAAAGGCCAAAACTTCATTAATCAGTCACCCCCTTAACTTTTCTACTGGGTCCCTATCCCAATTGCCACAAAAGCAACTTTACCGTTGCTTAAGCCCGAACCACATGCTGAAACTAATCCATTAATTGCCTGCTCACTACCTTTATATGGTACTGAGTCCCATACCCTGTAACTACCATTCCATTAATAAATATTGAGCCACAAGCCATCCAATTCCCAACTGCCAACACCACACTCCTAACCAAAAATCTTTACTTCAACCCAACAATATTGATAAATCAAAATGGATTAGGAAAAGACTTTTCACAAGAAGCTGTAATTGAGGAACGTCTTTGAACCAGAGTAGTCCACAGAGAAGCATTTTAAAGTCGTTATTAAGCAAATTTGGAGTGATTCAAGTGAATGGAGTGATTCAAGTGAATGGGCTTACCTGTACTCCATCCAACGTTAACTAAATCATAATAAAAACAAGAGAACTATAAGAAAAGATGTTCAAAGAAAATTATTGACACAATATGTACAAAGATTGAAGGTTGAAATGGTTGAACATTGCACCCAACATAATATTGAGTGCATTCATATGACAGGTCAATAGGGCCTTTTTCCCCCCCTCCCCTCAGACAGATTGATTGAAGGGAAGTAGCTCAGAAGTGCCATCAGGGCAGCAAGCAATACACATGAAAATGCCCTAACTTGTTGAGACTTAATTGCTTGATAACACACCTTACCATCTCTCACTGGCTTTGCCTCGTTCAGCCAACAATTTTGATTGGTGAAACAAGCTCTTTCGATGGAAAAAAAACATCATCTCCCGTTTTTCTCCCATACTTGGATTCTTCCAATAGAAGACCTGTTTTACTCTCGTGACAGACAACAAAACTTGCAAACACCCTTCAAGCAAATCACTTAGGTTGATGATCTTCGCCATTGCTTCTTGCCTTTCTTCTGATGCAACTTGAATGGACTCCAGCTCTTTCTGCGTTTGGATGTTTCGCAAAAGAGCCCAGAGGCTAAAGCCTGCTGAAGCCACAACTCAAATTCTTCTTCATCTTCATCCATCATCTCAGCATCCAAATCCCAAGGAAATCTGCTTGAATAGGATCGTTGTGTCTTTTCTAAACCAACCATGTTTACATGGAAGCTTGGTCGATGTGTGTTAGGCCTACAAGCCATGCCCTGCAATGAATACTTTCAGGTCAAGAGTTGACGGATGAAATTAGATACGTTTTTCATTTCAACGATCATTTTCAGTCCAAGAGCAAGTTCAAGACAGGAATGTCATATAATGCTGCAGGGATTAACAGCTGCCAACCATGTTTAAAGCTGCTGAGGTTTTATTTTCCAATTTCTATGACACAAACGACCAAAGTTCCAAGTTCAAATAAGTTTATCAAATTATCAAAGTGCAATATGAAGTGGTGTGGCATGATTTAGCATTTCCAATAGCTTTCTTATATTTTACTATTCCTTTCATTTTTAGCAAAATAACAATTAGGTAAGACAACAGGCATTATGATTCTTTCATTTGGCAGATGCATATAAAATTAGATTCTTTGTCATAGAAGCATGCGAATAAATAAATCATCATGCTTCTCTTATCTTCCAATCAAACCGTGCTGGTGCATCTGCACCTTTGCCAATGAAATAAGTCACATCAGGACAAAAACAACAAAAAAAGTAAAAGATGCAAGCTTAAATTTGAGTTTAGTGGGAATGACAATTAGTTCCCTAGCATGATTCCTATCTATGCTCAGGTATCCTGAATCAATCAAATTAGATTCAAGTTCCTGCCATGTCCATGAGTTCATTGTTTTTTTTTTTTTTTTTAACCTCTTTTGGGATGGTAAAATAGAACTTACGCATCACTTAAGCATTATCTCTTAGAAATCAAAAAGTGAAAACAAGGTTCCTAAACATATTCTAATAAACCACTGACCTGGCAAATAGCCCATTCTGACACATCAAAGATTTTGCTTTCAGCACAAACAAAGGCTCGAGGTATCTCAACCTGAAAGTCAGGATATCAAATAGCTAAGCATGATGATAATACAAACTAAAAACATGAACATGGAATAAGAATTTTACACAACAATTCATGATAATTACTGTTAGAAAGCAGACAAATATGAAAAAGAGATGAAAATAGCAATATCAAGCATAATGGACAAAAAGAGAGGAATACTCACTACACTCTTGAGCACCTCAGATGGGTACTAATTTCTGATGAACGGTAAGCAGTTAGCCTCACACAGTTTCCCATGTAAGCTAAAATACAAAATTGAAGAGATCCCCATGCAAAATGTTGGACTTTCAAGAAAAAGAACAAAACCATATATAATGGAAGTAAATAATTTCAAAAGGCATGCACTTTGCATAATAACACGTATCATTTCTAATTCTGTCATGTTTCACATATATACTTTATATAGAAATAAATATTGGTATAAGTGCCTTTTTTTTTCCCCTTAATTTGTATGTAGAGTTTATGGGTTTCTTCACAGCGGGGAGCTTTTGGTTTTTGTAGAATTCTACTTCACTTTTGAATTCTCCTTTGTCTTCAAGAAAATTTTCTTACACCCTCACCCAACCTCAACTCCATGAAAGCTAGAAACTATAATTCATCTTAAGTCACCATAATGAATTACAAAAGCTATTTAATAATGGAAGGATGAAAGTTAATAGTTTAGGGGCTCAATACTGCCAAAAGGAGCTGGTGGCTAAGCAAACAGCTTCCTCTAATAAATCGAACTTGCGACAAGTACAATGCAAATCAAATTTCAAAGATAGAAGTCACAATTCATCTCAAAGTCATCATCATGTACTAAGAAAACTATTTATAAAGTAATTGACAAATACCATGTTGTTCACACACTCACAAAAGGTCGCATGATGAGAAGTGAGCAGATAAAAAACCTAGCTTCACATATGGATTCCTAAGGATCAATCACAGGATCCAAGATATCATATAAAGAAATTTGATGCATCATGCATCCATTTTATTGAATCTCAAAAGTAACTAAAATAATAGTTACAAGTCCATTAGCCAAAACAGAAAGTCCAGGCCCTTCATATGGTCTTAAAGGTGGTTACACTACAGCTGAATAACAAATAAGTTAAGCTCACAGGCAACTAAGCAGCTGGCAAAGAAGATGCTTTCTAACAGGTGACAAATAGCTGTTTAATGATGGCTGCACCTATTACGCCGCTAACCCACCCACCGTTGCCTAGGTGTAATCATATATTTCATAGATAGAAATTTAAAAATTAGGCTTCAATCATTTAACAAAATTTAATCCTTCAGTATGCCCAAAGCTCCTTTTATTTCCACTACTTGAGTTAAATAATAATTGCAAATAGCAACTTCATATTTTCTTACATGGAATGTACCTTTTGTGGCCTATCAAAGATCAAGGAGCCTCTGTATTCAACCCATCCATCCCCATCTTTTGCTTGGTGATATTGACAGCAATCCTGAAGCCAAAAGCAGTATGAAAACATACAAAAAATCACAACAGAAAAAATTGGAAGTAAATATTGAGCAAGCAAGGAAGACTGACCTGACACCATCTTGCCTTGGCTTTACTCCGGTTCGTGCAGACCCATATGTGTGAATTGCCACATTTGGTGCACTGGATACGCCTTGACTCCTCAGGACAATAATCTGGCTTATCCTGCTTTAAGTAAGATTAAGTTTAAGCAATCTTTCTAAATTTTTTTTATGATTCATAATCAGATAATTGACTCAGCAATGTGAATTGGCCCAAAGAGAAAATTTACACATGCTGGATATGATAAATTTGCCACTAAACATTCAGTGGCATGTGCGACAAGGAAGCAGATTGCAATCTTGATAATATGTGAAATCAGGGAACAGAAACAACAAAAATGTGATTTTTCCGGAAATCCCAGACCTCTCATAAAGATAAGTGAGAAACTAAAACTGTGAAACCCAAAGCAATTTTTTGGTTTGAAGAACAGGATGGCACAAATTTCTTGTCCATTTTAAAAATAAATGTTCTTTTAATTTTTCTCTTCCATGAATTCCATGTAGAGATAAATTTTAAATAAAAATACTCTAGAGCTTCAAAACAATTGAAAAATAAACACATAGATTTTATTTTATTTTATTTTTAAAAGCAAAGGATTACCTTTCGTGAAGCACCATAAGACTTCTGACAGACACTCCTGGTCCTAGATTCTTCCTTTCTCAATTGCTCATCATAATCTCTCTTCTTTGTCAAGTCAGACAGAACCTGCTAATTTAAACCCCATTGAGAGTAGCAGAAAGAACCATAACCACCGTACAACATGACACATAAGCAAGATTTCACATAATCCAGATAAGATATCAACCAAAAAATTGCAAATAGAATAGTTAAATACCTCATAAGCACATTGGAGTTTCTTAAATGATTCACTAGCTAAAGGATTTCCCATATTTTTATCAGGATGGACAAGCATGGCCTGCAAATAGTAAAATTGATGGAAATTAGTAAGACTAGATCCATGAATGCGCAAATACATTAAGTGAGGGTTTGTCAAAATAAGGACAGACTTAGTGTCAACAAATAAATTCTAAACAATTACCGATGCTGGTTATTCAGTTATGTTAAAGCTTACGTTTTGTGGTGAAGTAATAACATGTTATCAGAGCCAGTTTGACTAAGTGATCTAGTATTTTGAATCCCAGTTATATTTATTAGATTAGAACATGCTGTTCACCAACATGCCTTGCATGTGGGGAGGGCATGTTAGAGCTTAAGGATTTTTGGATCTAGTGCTAGAACATATCAAACAATAGAAGGTATTCCATCTCTTCCTGGATAACAATAATCAGAAATAAATAAATAAACTTTTAATAGATAGCTAGACTTATAATTATAGCCTACTTCAATTCTTTAAAAAGAAGCAGCTTTCCCTAGAAAGCTACTCCAAGAACAATAAGCTAAATCGAAGTTCAAAATAAGACGCAGAGATCAGAACAAGCAATTTTTCGAGAAAGATAAATGAATATGCCTCTGTCAAATATACCTTCTTACGGTATTCCTTTTTCAAAACAGTGGCATCAATTTTTTTGTGGCGAGGAAACCCCACTGTTTCATAATGATCCATACAATTTAGTATCCTTTTCATCTCATCATTTGAGCTAGTTTCTTCTTTAACAACCTTGCTACTAGAACAATCCTTCTGGAGATTAATAACAGAAGAAGTAGCAGCTGACTTGCTGGAAGATTTGCATGAATGCACCCTTTCAGGTTCATCAGTAGGAATAGAGTATTCACACCCTCCAGAGAACTCATCTTGAGTGACAGTTTCGGATTCTTTGTGCTCTTCAAAGTGTGAGTTTTCACTCACATTGTCACACAATTGAAGCAAATAATTCAACAAATCATTGGAGAGAAATGCAAGGTTTATCGAAAGGAAGACACCAAACCATCCAACCCGAACTTTGACGCAATAAAGCGAATAAAATGTTGCCATTAATACCACCAGCCGTGCATGATTTAGGGAAAATAGATAGCCTGCTTTTACATAGGAAAGAGAAAAGTTGGTAAAACTAGGGAAATTGAGCACAAGAACAAAGGAGTAGCTACGTGAATAAACCTCAATTTTCCAGACATAATATTTGTGCTAACTACTACTCTCAAATATCATTCTGTTAATAGCAATAAACTCATGCGTAATCTTCATTAGAGGACAAGGCCTCTGCTTAGCCCATACGTCAGTGCAGACACATCATACGCAAATCAAAAGGCCCACATTATAATGCTCTCTCTGCACAAAGTTTTTTAAATTATAACAATGTTATTGAATCTTTGTATATTTTCTTTGTCATCACTATTACAAATTGAAGGTTTTAGCTAAATTGATCAGCGCATAAGGACCTATCAATCTAAAATCAAAATCTTGTGAAAATATTGCTTATGGAAGAAAAGATAGAAATAAAACAAGCAATAGTAAGAAAATTATTATTCCGACACCTAGCCAATTTAGCGAATTACCCAATTACAAATAAATGCAAAGATTATTTAAGAAAACTATGTGTTTATGCAGTACGCACCTATTTAATATGCTATATAGAAAATGCAGTAGTTAAAACATCATCATAAAATTCAAGTAAACAATTATTGGGCACAAAAAGACAGTGACATATATGAAAACATGACAGATCTTGTTCAACTTAAAATTAAAGAGTCCAAGGGCCAAGAGACCTAGCCGTACCTCCAACTATAAATAACGTTCCTGTTATCCAAAAGTTAGCAAACATCCATAAAACCAGAATAGCAAACAGGCCTACAATAAAAAGCCCAGGAGTGTATCCCAAGTACCGAACAGCTGCTCCAGCAGCTCCCTGAGTCATTAGAGGTAACCATTAGTTGTGTTATCAAAATATTTAGTAACCATAAGTTGTTGTATCAACATGGATCACTTTAGTTTCAAACCAACCTTTATCAAAAGAAACAAACTCAAATGGTCCAGAATTTTATATATATATATTTGATAGACAAATGGTACAGAAATTAAATGCATGAAAATGATAAAAGGTGAAAGGTGAAAAAAGCAGACTTATAAGAGAAGTTTTCACGCAAGAAAGGGGTGACAGAAGGCTCAGTATTGTGACTTTGAGCCTAAGATGGCAATTTTGTTTAAAAACTATTAACAGTGTGGAGGTTGAATATGAAGTAAAAATGAAATATCACTCAATTACAGGGATTAAAAAAAGGAAATTTAGCTATATGAGCTTTAAGTTTTCAGGTTTCTGCTTCATTTTTAAGCTTCATACTCTCAAGCAAAATGCTCAGAGGGTGAAAAACAGTAAATAAGAATAAATTATTAATTCTCCACATCAAAAAGTTAATCTCCTAAAAAAGAGTCAAGGACCTCTAGGATTGAGCTAGCATGTCTCAACAAATAAAGATGGGTACACCAAATGCCTAACTGAAGTGAATACATGTGGCTTCAACAGCTTTACCTCAACAGATTAACCAGATTTTCCAAACCATATAACTTTGGGTACTCAACTTGTGAAAACAACAATTACTGATATGACATCATGATATCAAAACCCACAAACTTATTTATTGGCACAAATGTAATAAGCCAATATATATGCTCTCAAGACTATCCATAGAGCCAAAGGGAGAATCATAACAAAATGAAACTACTAAAAAAGATGAGAAAAGGGTTACAAGCCTAAGGTGACCCACTTAATGAACTGCTACCACTTTTTTCCGCTCAAGGTTAAACATAGGTTGTTAACTTGTGAGATCAGAGCAACATAATAATAATTACGGAAGCATCTCTTACTTATGCAAGATCAAATACTGCTAATCACATTGAATTCTTTACTTTTTATGTCTCCACAAATATGTTTCTTCACAAATCAACCTAACCAATTAACATTGCTTCGTGGGACCATTAACACTTACGGCCCATAATCAACCCATAAATGGTATATTCAAACATCTTTTCAAAATATTACTATTCACTGAAGCCAAAGAAAAAAAAATTGAATTCATACCATAGAGAGGAGCACATAAAGCAAGCAAGACATAGAAGTAAGACTAAGAAAGCAGCTCCACATTATAACCAACAAAGAAGAAGAACCCAGTTTGATCATTGATTGTACACCCCTTATAAGGCAGTCTTTCCAATGAACCAACAACAACAACAAAAGCATCCCCGATTTGGCGCATCCAGAGCATACCATAGGCCAATGCCGATCTATCAACACCCCCATTTTGTCCCGAAAGCACCCCAACCCCATTTGGGCTCGCGAGAACATGTGTTTCCGGGACTGCAGCCATTTCCACCCTTGCTTCACCAGCCTTATATCCTCCATCTCTGACCAATGGTAAATCTAGTATCTACTACTAGCCAGCTACAAGCTACAAATGTTAAATCCGACAAACAAGTTTCTATCGATAACCATCAATATTAATCCGAAAAAAGTCAGGATTATTCAGCAAAATCGATTTCAAATCACGAATGCCAAGACTACCCATTAGTGTGATTAAGTGAAAGGCTGAGCTTGATCTGCGTGAAAATTACCAAAATGTCCAAGAATTTTCATAGGCGTCTTGCTAGTAAAAGTGCTCCCATGTGTTTGAACTGAGCAGTGCAGCCGCAGAGAGCATTGAAGGCACACCAAATAGAGTCACCTTCAACACGAAATTGCTTCACTTATACGTTTTCAGAAAAGCAAAAATATTTCAAAAAGAAAAGAGAATAAAAATAAAATACTCTCCTTTTCTTTCCCACACTAGTGTCTTCTCTTTAGACCCACTGAATCTAAAACTCGAAACCACCCAGTGGAGCAAACCGATCGATTTTTAATTTGTGAAGAAATTAGAACAAACAAACAAACAGATCGATTTTGGTTAAATTTTGTTTGATTAAAAGGGCAAAGGAGAGGGAAGAGACATAGTAAAAGAAACCCTAGATTTTTTCTTTATTTGCTATGTTTCTGAAGGGAGAGAGAGAGAGAGAGAGAGAGGAGGAGCCCGTGCAAAAGCAAGTAAAAAAGTGTTAAAAAAAGTTTGCTTAAAGAGACAGGAGTGACGACTTGTTGTAATGCTGTTGTTGCAGAGGAACGAGAGTGAGACAGAGGGAGTGAGTTGTTGTTTTTTTTTATTCTTTAAATTTTAATTTTGTGGATTAGGGTTTTGGATAATTGGATTGGCCTTATTGATATACCAGTGGGACCCTCTGTCTTTTTCGCCTTTTCTATCTTTTTCTCGTAGCTATGCGGTGTTGCCGTTCTCACGGTAGTTTGGAAGAGTTATTGTTATTGCTCGGTAGGTCCCGGTTTCTTTAATAAATTAATAAAATAATGTTCTAAGTTGATTTTTTAATTTTTTTTTAAAATAGTCTAAATGGTTGCGGGTTGCCTAATTCCAACTAGGCTTGTGGCCAAATTGTTTTTTTGAAAGCGTAAGTTAAGTCCCACAACTAGCTTATTTCAATTTTTTTTTTTTTTCTAAAAAGTTTATATTGAGATAGATGTTGCTTCGAACAAAATTTATGAAGTTATAAATATAAAATTATTAGTGTTCAGATGTTTTTTAGTGGCAAGAGCAGAAGCAATCGTGGAAGCATACCAAAAAATTGAAGCACTGCCACTGTCTTCCTCTCGAACACGACCACCTGCAGTTCAACAGACTGGGAAACCTCCTCCAATAGGATAGTTTAAAGTAAATGTGGATGCGGCAACAAAAACAGGAGAGTTTTTATGGAGATGCTCTTGAGGCAGAAGCAAGAGCAATCTAGCTTGGAATTGAAGTGGTAGAAACTGCAGGATGCATGCCTTTGATAATTGAATCAGATTGGTAAGATGTTGTAGATTTGGTGAAAGGCAGAAAGTGCAGCAAATCTGAAGTAATCTGGATCATTTCAGACACTCAAGACAAGAGGGGCTTAAAAGATTTTTCAACATTATAATTTAGCACATTCAATTGTAACGATACTTCTCGTTCAATTGCAAAAATGGCTGTAAGCAATGTAGAACCAGCTATGTGGACTGAAAATTGTATATCCCACCTTCTGTACTTAATCTCAAAGTTTGAGACTTTGAGTTAATGAAAGCTAAGCTTTTCTATTAAAAAAAAAAAAAAGTTTTCAGATGCTTTTATTTTAAAGAACAAATAGCATCATAATGTTTTTATTGAGATATACAATTAAAAAATAAATATGATTTTAGATTCACACATTTAGATTTATTCTTGGATAACTCCTAATTTAATTATTTTTAATTTAATATTTATGTGATATTTATCAAGACATGATAATGTATAAAATACATTTTTTTCTTAATTTACAAAAAATAATATTATTTCTAAAAAAAATCATTTAGAGGTTATTAGTTGTTATTTTGTTGAACTTAAATGTATTTATGTTTAGTTGCATATAATAAAGTAATATAATTTATACTTTAATTGTATCTACCAACTTGAAGAATGTCTTTAAATTGCAACATTCCAACCGAGTGCCTTTAAGATTATTTGATCTACTCCACCTTCCATGCACCATGCCAAATCTGCTGGAGAGAATAAGTATTTATGCCACCATTTGTCATATAGATATAGGACATTCAATAAATTTTCTGTTATCAATTTATGTTGACATTAAGTATAAATATAAATTATTTTGACATTGTGTCGAATAATTGCCCCACTTCCCATTTGATCAGTGGCTTTCCCAACTGATGGGCCTTGACATTAGGAAAGCCTGGCAAAGTACTCCGTTGAAAAATAAAATGGGCTCGTAGTTCGCTGTCAAATATTTTTATGTAAATGACTAAGGGTTATATCGATAATATTATAATTTTTAAAATAATAATTATTAGTTGTATTATGAAAATAATTAATTATAAAGATAATCAAATAAATATTAGGTAAAATATATTTTTAAAAGTACTATAAATTTTAAAAATAATTATATGTACTTAGTAAATATTATACGAATATAAATAATTGAATTAGATATAATATTAAATAACATTTATTTAAAAATTTATAAAATATTTTTTATTATGTACATATAATAATTAATAATTAAAATAAATATTTTATATTATCTTTTATTTATTATTTTTTATCTTAATATAATTAGTAATAATAATAATCTTTTAAATTAATACTTTTTTCTTAATAAATAAAGATAATTTTAAATTTTTATCATAAATATGAAGATATATATTGAATTGTATTAAATTTAAAATTAATTCTTAAAATTAGATTTTTAAAAGCTCTTTATTACTCGCTTTTCAAAATCTATTGTAGGATAAGGTAACTTTGTTAAAAATGATTTCTAAAAAATTTTACCAAATACAAAATTTAACTTTTAACTTTTCAAAAATTATTTTTGAATCTTTCAAAAGTAATTTCAATTGGGCTATAAATGCTCATTTTTAGAATAAGAATATTTTCAATAATTTATTAAAATGCAAAAATTAACTAAATAATTGGTTGGTCGAGTTTTTTTTTTTTTTAAAAGAAAAATATAACTTTCAATCATTCAACTATGTGAATAAATACAAACGATGAGTTGGTATGTTATCCATTCATAATATAAAATCAATGTGGTCCAAAGCTAACTTAAAAGAGTGCGTGAGCTAAGCCATTACATGCTCTTGGAGTGTGGTATATCTTGACTTGTTTTAACCTCTTCATCCTCTCTTGGACATCATATACAATACAAAAAACCTCATGCTTTTTCTGGATGAGATTAAATCCGCTGCTTCCTGTGAATCAGTCTCAATAATCAAGGGTAAACATTCCATGTTTTCAACTACTTATAGTCCTAATTTGGTTGCTTCAGCTTTTGTATAATCAACTTTATCAAACCATTTTGTAGGCTTTATGGTTGCTGCTACTACGAGTTTGGCTTCTAAATTTCTTATTACAATACCCAAGCCTACTCTTTATTGGTTTATCTTTACAACTACATCAACATTCACCTTAAACCAGCCCATAGAAGGACGCTTCCAATGCTTCTGGGATGCAAAATTCTACTCTGATACTGCTTGCATCGTTGGAATTTTACTTCTTCTATAGAATTGAACAATTATCTCAGCTTTAGCTATTAATAATTGAGGATCTTCCTTTTTGTTATTGAAATTAAACAGATTCATTGAGTGCCAAATACTCCAACACAATGCAACTATCAGCTTTAATTCAATCTTACTTCATCTTTCAGCCTACAGCTAACAGTAAACTTAAAACTTCTTAACACTTTAGAGCCTTAACTTCATCTTTAAAATATATGAGCCTCTAAGTTTTCAAAGAAGCTTTACATTCAAACAATGTGTGCAAGATAGTCTCTTCATAATTCTTGCATCTCTGACACTAAGGAGCCTGTAATAATCTTTTCTTCCATAAAATTCTTTGTTGTGGTATCATGTCATTTTCTGCCCTCCAAATTAAGATCTTCACTTTTTTTGGAACTACAAATACCAAATTGAGTTCAATAAGCTTTTGCTTTCCTCTGAACTGCTAGGCTCATTTGAAAATTTTATTTGTAGACCCAGTTGATAACTACTTTTGACTAAATAATCATTATTCTTATCATAATGCCACAAAACTTGATCTGATCTTAGTTGTCTTAGTAGAAGGATCTTAAGTATCTGGGCAACATCGTCTTATTGAAAATGTTGTTTTATTACAGGTTCATTCAATAGCAGTCTTCAATGGGAGGCTTACGAGAGATATTGGTTTAAAGGTAATAGGTCCTGGCAATCAGCCACTTGGATATACTTTCACTTGTTTTCCATCCTTAATTCTCCATCTGAGACACATGTTAATAATATCTCGCCACCAAATGATATTTTTCTATATGAAAGAAAAGTTTAAACCCAACTGTGCCTCTATCAAACCTAAGTGTTTAAAATATCTTGCCTTCATCGCCCTAGCTACCAGAGAATCTGGAGCTTAAATGATTTTTCGACTCTGTTTTAGCTTGGCACATTTTTCCCCATTTAGACCAGTGAAGAGACCTATGATCTCTTTTGGTTCTCCACAAAAAAAAACAATGGCCTTTTACATATCCTCACACAACCATAATGGAAGTTTAAAGACATTCATAGCATAAGCAAGCATTGCTTGAGCACTACTTTTATAAGTATCTATTTCCATCCACATGAGAAAAATTTTGCTTGCCAATTGGAGATTTTGTTTAGAATTTTAAGTTTGATATCGTTAAAGAAGCTGGTCTTATTTCTTCCCACCGCTGAAGATAGCCTAATATATTTTCATGTCTTGAAACCAACATGAAACTTAAATATGTTCATGATTGTAGCTATCTACACTTGCTGAGTGTTATCACTAAAGAACATAGAAGACTTTTCAAAATTAAAAACTTGGCATGAGGCAATAACATAGTAATCAAAGACTTGCTTCATATTTATGCAATCTTGTTTAGTGGCTCTTGTGAACATCAGGCTATCATCTGTAAACAAAAGATGAGTAATAGATAGGTCCCTACTAAATTTTAATTCATAAATCAGCTGATTTGATTCAGCTTATTTCAAAAGACATGTGGATGCTACAGTACAAATAATAAATGAATATGGAGATAGGGGACAGCCTTGTCTTAAGCCTTTTTTAGGCTGGATAAGACCTTTTCTACCCTAATAATCATCATAGAAAAGATTGCGTAGATATGCGTCTCATATAAGCTAATTAGTCTATATTCCACCACTTTCCTAGGCTTTGCAATCATAAGGATTAAAACAATATATGTCTGATTTGGAGGAGTAATATTACCTCTATCATTGAGGATATGTAAACAAATGGCTATTACTCCCTTACTTACTGATTTCTAGTGTTTTTGGAAAAAGGCTATTGGAAGGCCATTTAGGCCAGGGGCTTTAGTTTGATGCAACTGACTTAAAGCTTCTATTATGTTTGCTTCTGTTGAAGGCTGTTCTGGTTGAGTATTCATCGCTGTAGAAACTTCACGAGGCATGTTTCGAAGAGTAGTCTCTAGTTGGTGTTGAGAAGGATTTGTCGACGTGAAAATATTGTCGTAATATTCGCAGAACATTCTCTCAATATCCACTGCTTCATCAGACCACTTGTTATTTTCGTCAATAATTTCATTGTTCCAGGTCTTCCTTTTTCGTGCTAAACTTATGGTATGAAAAAACTGTGATTTTATCCGCCTCTCATAACCAAACGACTTTAGACCTTTGCTTCTGGTAGATTTCTTCATCAATAAGCAAATCATCAATTTGTCTTTCTATGAGCTTAATTATAATTCCACTAATATATTGTTTATTGCTTTCTCTATAGGTCTTCCACTCTTTTATCAACTTCTTCTATTATTTATCTTTTCCTAAAAAATAAAAATGATTATTCCAGAGCTTCAATTCAACCAATGAGTCTTTGGTTGTCTTTTTAAACACATAAAACGATTCTTCATATTTTTACCTTCTATTTTCCAGCCATTCAAAATGTACTATTTTTTTTTACATTTCTCACAGGGACTCTACATGTCCTCATAGCGGTTCTTGTGAATTTATATATATATATATATATTTTATGTTTCTACTTTTTTCTTCTATTGATAACAAAATTAGATTGTGATAAGATGTCTATATTTGAAGGAGCTCTGCTGATGATTCCTGGAAAACACATCCCTAATTTTTACAACAAAAAATATGTCTAATCTTTCTTCACTAGATGAAGCCCAAACCTCCTGTTAGACCAAGTGAAAGGACAGCTTTTAAACCGTAAATCTTTCAATCTACAAAACTTAATAGCTTCTCTAAACTCATTAGCAACATACACACTCCTATCATGCTTTCTAGTCTTCTTATTCAGTTGTAATATCTCATTAAAATCTCTAAAACAAAGCCACGACAGGGCATACAAACCAACTAATCTTCATAACAATGTCGGTGTATGTTGTTTTTGGTCTGATTCAGGGTGACCATAAATTTCTGTAAATCTCTAGTAGCTATCATTTTCAACATGAGCCATTACATCTATATGATGCATGCTATAAGATTTTATATCCACAATAACTTCAGAATTCAACAACAAAGCCAAACCATTACTCAGGCCATTTCTAATAACAGATAAATAATTTTCAAAATTTAAGGCTTCACCTTTATCTTGCATTTACTGGATAGCAGCTTAGTTTTACAAAGAAATATAATATATGGTTTGTGCAATTGGAGAAATTTTTTGGCTTTACAGAATGCTTGGTCATTCCCTATCTCTTGAGCATTCTATGATACAATCTTTATGGCTGTCGGCAGGGTTGGTGACCAACCTTTGCTGCTAATTCCTCTGTGTTTATGACTGCCATCTCCCTACATCTTTTATTTTGCTGCATTTCCAATTCACTCTTGCACTTTGCTTCTAGCGAGCAAATGATAGTGTGAAACAAGCTACATATTTTTTTTTTCTTTTTGCAAGTGGGTTAAACCAATTTCCATTGGCCTTTAGTCTTAACCCCTTATCAATGAATTCTCTGCTCGCAGCATCCATTTATGCTTTCTTACTTTGGTCTTTGTTACATATGGTCTACAACCTTCGCTCAAATCTAATTCAACTTGAGCTTCATTTGGGCTTTTCTAAACTTGGGCTTGACTTTCTTGTTGCATTATGCTTCTTTTCCCTCTTGTTTCTATTTTCTGTTTGAGTAATGATATTTATCCTTTTTTTTTTATTTATCTCAATAATTTACTTTCTAATTTATTTTATAATTTTCAAAATTACGCTCACTAAAAATTAAAAAGTATTTATTTTTATTTTCTCTTTCATCTCCACTATTTCTTTAAATTTCAACTATCACTATTATATATCTCAACAACCACTACTTCTTAATTGATTCAATGTCTTTTAAAAACAATTTTTACTGTAATTTTTTTCTCTCATTTACATTGTTATTATTTTTTTCTTTTGATTTTTGGAGTAACCTACTTTGCTTCTTTAATAAACTCAATATTTGTGGCATCATGGTCAATAATTTTGTAAGTCAAATTTAAGAACAAAGGAGACATAAAAAAAGAAAATAAAAAATTAAGTCAAAAATAGATTTTCATAATTTTATTTTTTGGCCTTATGATAATGATGAGTTTTAAGAGGTGAGAAATAATAGACACAAGTAACATGGTGGTTTTTTTAAAAAATTTTTATCACACATCAAAATCCATAAAATCAATAACAATAAAATTCGTCATTTATTTATAAAATTAAATAAGACCCAGCAACAAAAACTCATTATATTCTACAAGTGATGATAGATTGATGGTTGTGAAAATGAGTGGTGGGGATGATGGTGATGCTTAAGAGAGAGAGAGAGCTGATGAGATGGGAAAAAATAAAAATGAAAATTTTAATTATCCTCATTAAAAACTAAGGATAATTTTGGTAATTACATGTATTTAATTATGAAATTATGAACTTTGGTTACGAGTCTTGATCTCTTGACTAATTTCTATTTTTATTAGACTCTTGATAACGTTAAAAAGACTAAAATACCATATTTGTGTTTAATAATACATGATAATTTCGTATAATACATGACTTTATAGTTTAGTACAAGATATGATCGTGAAATAGATGACAATATGTAATATAATAGTATAATGCAATACATGATTTCGTCATGTATGATAAATTAGAGTTTTTATAATTAAAAGTGAATGAGACTAGAAAATTTATAATTTTTTTTATATTTTCTTACAATAAAAATAATATTATGAATATTTAACTGACTTTAATATCCAAATTTTACCATATAGTTCAAATCTCATGATTGGAACTCTCTAGAGGTCCTCTTAAAAAAAATTATCTATTTAATTAAGGAGTGGGGGATGTTGAGATCTATATAGTAAGAGTTAATTATCATAACTCTTTGTTCATTTCTAATCGGTTATTTTTAAAATCTTCCTTTGAGGTTTAGGCTAATTACACTTAGATGGTGAGTTTTCTTGTATTCTCACTTACCTTCCTTATTGTTAGTTTGATTATACGTTGACTATTAGTGGACTGTCAAAAGATTAAAATACCATTTTTGGGTTAATAAGGTAAAGAGAAATACAATTTGATAGCTGAAATTTAGTAGCAAGCAACTTATAAGTATAATGAAAAGTCTTGAATACTCATACCAAATTATAAATGTACATTGACAAATAAAAATATGAATGTTTGTTAAAAAGATAAAGCTGTTAATATTATCGTCTAATAATAATAATAATAATAATAATAATAATAGAAATTATAATAAACATTAATTATAATGATTAATAATTAAAATAGTAATTATAATTGTTATACTAATAATAGTAATTATTATTATTATAGGGGTATTTATAATTTTATTTTGAGTTTTTTTCAACGGTAATATTGGTTTTTCTTAAACAAAAATTCATGATTTTATTAGTTAATGTATATTTGTAATTTGATAGGGTATTTAAGATTTTTCATTACACTTATAAGTTACTAACCGCCAAAGTTTAGATACTAAACTCTATGTCTCCTTAGCTTAACTTAAAAAGAATATTTTGATTATTTTAATAGTTTACTAACAGTCAATATGTATTCATACTAATGACAAAGAAAGTAACTGAGGATATAAGAAAACTCGCCAGCTAAGTGTAATTTGTACTCCCATCTTTCCTCTCATTTGCATTTTTATTTCTTGTTTCCCTGCTCAATCTTTTAGATAATATTTCAGATCCATCTGGATTCACCAACGTTTGGCTACCTTTTTCTAACAATTTCGGAAGCCCGCCTTAACACCATTTAGCCTATCTGTATCCGAATCGAAGTGGAGTCCAGTTAACCTACCTTCACTATCTGCTTCACTGATGTTGTTTACTGATTGAATCTTTTTCATGGAGTTATCTTGAGCTTTTGAATGAAATTGCAGATTTCGCCTTTGATTATCTTCATCCATCTTCCATTGTTCTTTTCTCTTATTCAGCTTGATTTTCTCAGCACTTTTAATCGCTTTCAACCATGGTCCATACGCTATCTCATCTCTAGTTTGATTTTTGTATTGGGTACCCTCCCTTAATTGATGCCCAACATAGACACATACATAGCAAAAATTCAAGCTTTTCATACAGGCCAGTTTCATACAGGACTGGCAAAAAGATCTCTTTCCTTTTTTCTTTTTTCCTTCTCAGTATGAGTAGTTTCTTTCTCCATATCTACCATCTCTACTACTTCTTTCTCAACCTCTTCTGGCTTCAAACTTAAAATCTTCACCAAAGGTTATTTTTATTGTTGGGATTATGTGCTCTTTAAAGCATATTGATTTTCTTATTAATAAAATATTTCAAATATTTATTCAGATATTTTGAATTGCATTAATATTTTGAGTAAAGTCCATTTAATCATATTATATGTATTTATGCGATCACCATGTGGATTCGCAGAAGACATAAATACAAGTTATCTTATGATTAAATAAATTAAGTTGTAATTACATCTCAAGGAAAAATATGTAATTAAATTGATTGGACAGTTGAGATATCAATTTAAATTAACGATGTGGTACAAAGGATTGTGCAGTAAAGAAATCAATGTGGCTTGGGCGAATTATATTCGAGCATACAATTATGGAGGTCAGTTCCAATCTTATAGTGGAGTAGAATTGGAATTAAATAATTATATTTGTTTAATTACAAATTTAATTATTGTAGCCACTATTGTATGTTCCCAAATGATTCCCGGGTTAGCTCATTTAATTGACAACACCATCACTGGACCTAAAAGCAAGAAAAACTGGCATATTAGATGAAAATTATAATTATAATATTTGTTAAGGCCTAGTATGTTATATTAAAGTGTAAATGAGGGCTTGTAATGTTTTACAAGATGGTCTCCTAATTTGTTACACATTCCTTCCACTTTTAGGTAAGTGGAGAGATAGTTAAAAGAAGAATTCTATTTTAAATAGAAATCCTAATCCTAACATACTAGGGTTTTTCATAAGATATTATAAAAGGGTTTTATACTCTTAAATTGAGAGCTAAGAAGATGAGAACCCTGGGATTCTAAGAAAATAAAGAAGGCATCTAAGATGAGCCAGCTTGCAATTGGGGAGTGGTGAAACAGACGCCTACACGTCCAGGTGTTGATCAAACTTGAGTCATAGCCTGGAAGATCGTTTGGAGGCGGATCTACCACTCTCAATTGTTCATCTTCTCAAAACATCAAGATATGAATTTCTAAATTACTTAATTCTTATATGTTGTATGAGATCGGTCCTAAAAGGTTTTAATTGAAAAATTGAAAAACCTAGTTTATTTTCCCTTCATTTACTTCAATCAGGACTTTTGAGTCTTGCATACTTGCCTATATTTCCTCCCACCTTTCCAATTTCCTTCCCAAATTCTATAATTGTCTCCTCATTCTTGCACATAATGTGAGCATTATGGATTTGAACCCAAAAAGATGCATGGTAAAAAGACTGTCTAATTACCTCTTCGATGCCTGTTGGCTCAACTAGTACCATTAAAGGTCTGTTGAAGTGTCATGGACCCCTTGTTAAGATTCTTTTTTGTCAACTTTAACAGCAAACCTGAACATGAAAATGTTGTCTCTCAATTCCTCAATCCTTACTTCTCTTACAGTTCTCCACACCTGTGACATTGCTGACCTTGGCCCTTCTAAGTTTACTTCTTTATTCTGCAGTACCTTCCCCATTAAGCATCCAGTAACAATCTTTTCTCCTTTTAGCTTCATAGTTCCTTTGAAAGACACTTTTCCCATCGTTTCTCCACTTAACGAGATTTCTTTACCCTTTCGAATCAATTCCTCTGTATCCATTTTTAAAATACAGCAGTTGGAGACTTTAAGAGGCTTCACAACCAACTATATATATTCTTTGTTGTAGTTAACTACCACAAAGGACTAAGTATAAAATGGAGAAAAGCTGAGTTTGACATAGAATGAGAAGACAACAAAGTAAAAGGAAATAGAAAACACCGAACTTATGTGGGTGACAACAAGAGCAATGAAGGCTCACGTTTAACTCCCTTTCTATTCTTCAGAGAATAGAGATTACATGAATCTCTAATAATTTAGGTGGAGCTATTTAAATCTTCTAAACACTTACTAAATTATTTATTAAAGATTAATGCTGGGAATCTAAACATATGAGCTTTAACTTAAATCTCAATATGATTTTTAGTATTTAATACATGAGAGATATATAATAATGAGACCTAAATTTTGAGATATCTAATATTATTGTTTATTAAATAAATTCGCCTTTAAATTTTTGAAAGTTTAAGTTTCACTCAACAAGTCCATCTAAATACCTAACATATCCATACTAAATGTTTACATTTGTTAATCTAAAAACTAAAATATTGTTAAGATATTTTACACCAAAGATGAACAATACTTTTCATTATTTATGTAAAAATTCAAATGTGAAATTATATTACCCAATGCATGTTTGAAAGAGAAATATGCACAAAATAGTAATACCTACTTAATTTATTTTTGTAATTAAAAAGTTGTGTTTATTTTAATATTATTAGGATTTGTATGTGTATTTTAATAATATTAAGATTTCTCAATTTATTCTTTTGAATTGATGTTTTAAATACCTAAATCAAATTTGAGTACTATTTTCCACTTTAATCTCAAATATTTCATTCACATAAAAGATGCTTGAGAAATCTGAGGTATTTGTCATGATTTTTTATTTTATTTTCTTGCTGCATTTAGAGCTCATATTGCACTTTTAGAACGTTAATTCGATTATTTCAATCTATGCACATAGATATTGATATAATTTTTTTGTTGAATAAACTTTAAATACGTTACAAAAATTAATACTCAAAATATTCAGTTATAATAAACTATACATTCATATTTTGCTCGATATTTATATGCAAATAAATAACTTTTGATTTGACATTTTAAGAAAAATAAATTTTAAACTCTTAAAAGTTAATAATCAAAACATTCAGATTATTCTATACATTTTAGTGTCTAAAATTATAATTTACTTTAATAATAATAAAAAAATTATTTTTAAAGGTTGGCTTAGTAAGTTGTTTAGTGAGTTTAAATAGTCCCACCATAATTAATTGAAAATTAAAAAAAAATATTGAATGAACATTTACGCAAATTCATGGTTTTTTTTATTTATTTTAACACTCATGGGTTGAATATTTTAACTCAATATTTTGCACAAATTTTCAGTAATTGATATCGTTTAATCAATTAAATCAAAAGAATTATTATTTCTTGAAAAGGTACCCAGTTTCAACAGACAAAGAAAATATCTTTCTTCACTTTGGAATTAATTCTCCGGAGTTATATTTGGTCATTGACAACCAATAATTTGTACATCAATTGTAGACAATCTAGACAACTCAAACTTGTCATCGCTGGATTGCCGAGATGAGTGTGAGGGTTGTTTTTATACTCATTTCGTAGCTGTACTTCTCTTCCCCTCCTAGTTTTCTCTCATTTACGGCATTTTGATTTATTTATTTTATAAATTTATTTATAAATAGTGGGTATAATCTGATTTCTTTAGTTACCCTAAATATCTTTATTTATTTAATTTTGAATGAAACTATAAATAGATTATGCAATTTTATTCATTAGTAGATTTTCAAATAATCTTAAAGATGTCACACTTGTGGAGAGATGTGCACAATGAATATTTTTAGATAATTTAGTTCATTATATATATACGATGGAGGATGAAGTTTTGAATGACTTTATTGATGATCTACTTGTTGTGTGGTTTGTGTAATAAATTATTGTTGAAAATATTTTTATTTCTATGGAGATGTCCATATTTGATGTTGATCTTTTTGGTGACTCCACAAGTCAGTGGATGACTTTCATCTTAATTTGATGGAGATATTATGATTTTACTTTATTTTGATGTATTTTTTTACTAATTAATTATTAAAGAATTATATTTATTTTTATTTTTATTTTTGAAAAAAGAAACTATATGTAACGGATCATAAAGTCTCAAGGATTACAATAGCTAATTAATGAGATGAATAATCTTCCATCCATACAAATGAATTGAACAATGTAAAATAAATTTAGTTAAAACATCTGCTCTATATATATATATATATTTGAAGAAAACTGGATTTCATTAAATAGAAGAATTGAGCAAAACAGATATCAACCAGGGAGGTGGAATAAACCTCCACTCCCTCGGACTTGACAGAGAACCTCCCACCCTAGCTATTGTATGGGCGGTGATGTTCCAAGATCTTCTAACAAACGAGAAATGCAATTCACCTATGGAATGAGCCAAAGCTCTACAATCCTCAATGAGAAGACCAAAGCCATTAGGACTATACAAATTATCAACCAATGCATTAAAGACTTGCAAGCAATCCATCTCTAACACAACACGGGAAACCTGCAAATCCTTGATCCAGCTAAGAATTTCATGAACCTCCAAAGCCTCGACATCATAAGCACCAAATCAGCCTGGAAGAAAAGCACACTTTGCTGCTAAAATTTACCCTCAAAACAGCGAAGCACTCCCGTAAAACTGACTTTACCCCTTGAGACAAAAGTAGCCGCGTCAACATTACATTTAAACCAGCCAGCAAGCAGTCTCTCCCAACAAACTGACCCGTGAACAACACTTCTGGGATCATAGATGAAAAAACTTTGCTTCCTCGCTCTTTGCCACTGAAAAAAATTCTGCCCAACTGAGTTGAGGACACTCCTCACATGACCATTGTTGTTATTCCAAATCCTGTCATTCCTATTAATCCAAATCTGCCATTTGATTACAAACATTTGAAACATAGAAAT
Organism: Murraya koenigii; assembly: GCA_025617385.1. Classification (NCBI taxonomy): domain Eukaryota; kingdom Viridiplantae; phylum Streptophyta; class Magnoliopsida; order Sapindales; family Rutaceae; genus Murraya; species Murraya koenigii. The sequence goes on from CM046811.1 coordinate 17,287,731, forward strand.
TCAAAAATCTTGTTTTAGCATAAGCAAATGTTGAATGTCAGCTCTAAATAACTCTGTACGAGTATAAGCTTGACCAAAACTAACTTAATATCACATAATGAATCTGACTCTACCAATAGCGAAGATAAACTAATCTCACTAGCTAGTGAGTTGTAAGCCAAAGCGAAAGACCTTAGCCTCATCAAAATCAACATAATCCACATAAATGCAACACCATCACTTTACCCTCATGGTTACGCACCACAGCGCCAAGACCAAATAAACCCCTAGTAGCGTCAATAGCTACATCAAAATTAAGTTTGAAACACGCGAGGTAATTCCCAATTCACCATACCAGCAATATTATTAGGAGAAGTATGAGGCAAAACTACCTAACTAGCGCTCTCAAAAGAGGCTAAAACACCATCATTATGATTTGGATATGAGATTTTATTATATTAATGTGATTATATTAATTTTGGAATAAAATGATTATCCTAAGCTATTTGGGGATCGGATGCCCTCATATTAATCCAAACATTTTTTTAATGAATTGTTTCATTGTTACATCTATTGATTGACGCAAGGTCCTCCTCTATAGTTCAAAGTGAAAAACGAGGTTGGTTATTCGAAAGCATTTCAAGTGCTCATCGACAGCTAGGGTAATACCCCATTTAGCTATAGTGACTCGGAGAGACAGACAGAGAGGGGACTCTATCATACCTGCTAACTCCTAGGATGGGAAGTAGGTCCCCTTTTTTTTGGAAGGAATAGTTCCAGCCTTTGTTGCCCCTCGGTAGTCTAGATACATACATTTGCAGTGAACTCCAAAAATCTATCAAGTAATAATTCAAAAATCTGCTCTGACGGTTATTGGAAAAAAAAAATTATCCTATATAAGGATAATTGCCTCTGTTGGGCCTTTAACTCACGCCTTCAATGTTGAGTGTGCAAGTTCTGATGTTCATCACATTGCCATCACCAAAATAGTGTTATTATTGCACGTATAACCGTTAGACACCGGCACTAATAATTAAAGTCAGCACTTTGCAGATACAGCAAGACTTTAGTCCTCTAGCTTACAAAAATGTTCGCGTCAATTACTAATTGCATTGATCTTGAGCGGATTTAATCATTTAAGCAATTTTGATTTAGATCTTCATAAGTTTTGATGGGTGCGTGCTTAAAAACCCAAAGCTCTCAAACTCGTCCATCCTTCAATGTCACATCTTCGACAAAAATAATTTCTATAATAATCATAAGGCTCCGCGCGCTAATTAGTCGGTCGTTTATTCAATTGGTATATATTTGCATGTTGAGAAAAACAAACAGTACAAAAAAAGGTAGAACCCATAATAAAACCTTGAAGTCACGTACTTTTTGTTTTTTTTTTTTTTTTTGTAATATAGTAGCACACAGCCATATATGTTGCATAATTTAATATTTTTTAGCATTGAAGATTCTTAATTTCATCAATATTTTATCCTTATGGCAATAAATTTATAATTATTTTATGATAACTTGACATTAATAACAATTGTTTATCACTAGGATGTGCTTTTGCATGTGTTTCTATGTTCTGGTATTTTATAAATAAATAATTTTTTAAATGAGGTAATTGTGTGTTCATCTACTGTTTTGCAAGACATTATTAAAGTCATTGTATTATTTTTTTTTTATTTTGTGTGGTTTTCTAAGTAAGGTTTTGTAGTGATAAAAGTATTAATACTATTATCAATTGAATGTGGTTAGCAAGTTTTATTTGTCTGATTCAATTACTGCTGTGGTTAAAAAGTTTGCTCAAAGGGACGAGAAGGTGTTTGATTGGTTCAGGTACGAACACGTTGTCATTTCAATTATAACTTTGTGGCTTAGTGACAATTTTATTTCAACTGTAATTAGTTCTTTGCAAATTTGTTGTTTTGGCTATTATTACTTTATTTGTGAAAACTACATGCATGACTGCTTTCATAATTTTATTTATATTGAGAATGTCAACATTCCTTTATTTATTTTCTCATATGTTTACATCTAGATAAGTTTGGTTTGTGGGTATATCACCTGGAAATAGAACCTGCACAATCATAGGCCGTAACGCCATATACTAGATTTCTGTTACTCCTTTGTTGGTTCTATAATTAATAAGATTTTGCTGTTAATATGAATTTGTTTTGTTGACATGAAATTATTATTATAAGTAAAGCATTTAAAACGTGAAGTAACATGTATAATTATATTAACAAACATATTCTTGAAATGGATAAATCTTAGATATGGTTTACTAGTCTATTGTCCGCATAATATGAAAATAGAGTTGAAGAGTTCTTGAAATTTGCTATAGTTAATTATGAAAATTATAAGTTACTTAAATGTCCTTGTACTGATTATTGCAACATGGAGTTTTATGCTCCTGAACAGATAAGAGATCATTTGTACACCTACAGTTTTTTGACATAATATATAGCTTGGGATAGGTATGGAGAGGTTGAGCAAAAAATAGCCTTTACAAGTTGCCATAATTATTCCCACAGTCATCAATTTAGATTCCATGAACAAAGTAATATTGAGGGCATGATCCATAACATTTATGAACAATATGACAATAATCCTATGAGTTTTAGGGATATACTTGAGGATGCTAAGAAGCCCTTGTATATAGGTTCAAAATATTCTAAGTTGTCAGGGTTAATGAAATTGTTTAATGTGAAAGGAAAGTATGGGTTGTCTGATCAATGCTTTATAGCTTTGTTAGAAGTTCTTTTTGACATATTCCAGAAAATAACACTATTCCAAAGTCAATGTATTAGGTAAAAATAATGATGAAAGTGTTGGGATTAGATTATAAAAAAATCTATGCTTGTAAGAATAATTGCATTTTCTACCAAAAGGAGTATGTAAATATGAACACATGCTCTAATTGTGGAGAGTCTAGGTGGAAGGAAAAAAATGTCAAAATAAGCAGCAAAAAAATGCCTACAAAGGTACTGTGGTACTTTCCTCCTATTCCTAGGTTCAAATGTATGTTTTAATCACCCCAACCTGTCGAAAACTTATCATGACATACATTATCGAATTAAGAACGACAAACTTTTCCATCTAACAGTCTCCTCTGTATGGCATTTAGTTGATAGCAAGTGGCCTGACTTTGGCCAAGAACCTAGAAATCTACGATTAGCTCTCTCAACTGATTGGGTTAATCTACATAGCACACTTAACATTACCTATAACTGTGGGTTAGTCATGTTAGTCATTTACAATCTTCCGCCATGGATGTGTATGAAAAGAAAATTCATCATGCTGTCTTTATTGATACATGAGCCTAAACAACCTGGAAATGATCTAGATTTTTACCTAGCACCTTTGGTTGATGATTTGAAAACCCTTTGGAATGTCGGTATAGAAACATATGATGCTTTTAGAAAGGAAACTTTTAATCTCTGAGCTGTATTCTTTTAGACTATTAGTGACTTTCTAGTGTATGGGAACCTCTCCAAGTGTACTGTTAAGGGCTATTATGCTTGTCCAATTTGTGGCCTAGACAAGCAATTAGTATAGCTTACACATAGTAAAAAATGTGTATAATTAGGGCTCTATCAATTTTTACCAAGTAACCACTCATTTAAGTCACTTAAAAAATTGTTGAAGACATTTTAAAATTAGTAGATGGTATTGACTATAAAAGTATGAAGTATAAAGGCAGCAAGCGAAAGCGCAATGATTTTGATGATGATAGTAACAAACTTTTCAATAGAAAAATCAATTTTTTATGATTTAGAATACTAGCAACATTCATTAGTTTACCATTGGATAGATGTGAAGCATATTGAGAAAAATATGTGTGGGAGTATCTATAGCACACTATTTCATCAACCTGGAAAGAAAAAAGATGGGGTAAAGACTAGAAAGGACCTTATAGAAATAAAAATTAGAGAGAAATTAGTTCCTACTGAAAATGATAAAAATACCATTCCTGCAACACCTTTTACCATGAGCAAAGAAGAGAAAATGAAGTTATGTCTAACTTTGCTAGAAATTAAAGTTCTAAAAGGTTATTCTTCAAACTTTAATAATCTTGTTTTTATTAATGATTTTCGGCTTCAAGATCTTAAGTCTCACAACCGTCACACTTTGATGCAATAGCTATTATCCTTAGTAATCCTTGATTTTTTGACCAATGTTAGAAAACTGTTATTAGGATGTCCTTTCACTTTAATTCATTATGTAATAAGTTGCTAGACACATAATTTCTTGACAAATTAGAAAATGATTTTTTCGTCACTGTGTGCTTGTTTGAGCAATATTTCTTATCTACTTTTTTTTTTTTTTGTATATTGGTCTAGTTAATGATACATCTTGCTGACCAAGTCCGATTATATAGATTGGTTCACCTATGTTGGATGTTTCTATTTGAGAAAAATATGAAAATGCTAAAGGGTTATATTCGTAACCATTGTCGGCTTGAAGATTGCATTGCAGAATGCTATATTACAGAGGAAGCATTTGAATACCTCTCACCATGATTTCATTGGACTGCCACCTGATTGTATAATTAATTATACAATTAGGAGGTGGAAATGTTAAAGTGGTTGATGCTGCATTGCTAGAGCAAGCATATCTTTGCATTCTGGAAAACATATTCGAGTTGTAATTATATATAAGGTAAGTCATAAATTTTGATTAGAAAAATTGATAAAAGTTTTTCTAAACCTCAACTAATAACAATTAAATTTGGGAGAGATCTACCTAGGCCATATTAGAAGATACTTCAGGTCGAAAGTGAAACATGTCACATCGTCCTTCAATACCTATTATCGGAGGCCAAAAGATCAATTTTAAAAAATTTAATGGGAAAATCAACTTTGGCAAATGGAGGCATGAAGTTATGGATGCCCTTATTCGAATCGATCTCGATGTTGTTTTGAAAAATTAAAAGACACTTGTATAACAAAGAAACTTGGGATTGTACGATGAAGAAACTTGGGATCTTATGAATGAGAAAGCCTGCAGTCAAATCAGATCTTGCGTGACTAAAAATGTAAAATATCTTGTGAAAGATAAAGAGTGTGTGACAACTTTGTGGTGTACATTAAAGGAAAAGTGCTTGCGTCTTCAAAATCGCCTTTACGTAATGAGCTAGGTATATAGCTTTTAAATAAAGTATAAGATTTCAATGTACAATCATGTCTCAAGATTTCAAAATTGACCTGCTGATTTAAAGATTCTTGATAAAGATATTAAGGATGAAGTCAAGGTTATGATTCTACTACATTCACTTCCAGAAGAATAGTTATTTTGTGATTATCTTGATATATGGAAAAAGCATGATCATCTTCAAAGATTTCTGTATAGTATTAACTAATTTAAAAATTTAGAACAGTGATAGACATTCTGAAAGGGTAACGTCTAAAGCGTTGTTAGCCAGAGGAAAGACGATGCAGAAAAAAAATAAGCACGATGGAAAGAATTCTCGGTCTAAATCACCCCCAAGGGCGTGGTCAGGTTGGTCACCATGCTCGCCGTAGAGTCATGGCAGCCGGGTTCAATTCTTGGGGGTGGGAAGGGGAGTTAAAATTGTATTTGAGCTTGCTTGCCCCTTTTTTCTTTTTAAAAAAAATTCTTGGTCTAAATCGAAAAGTAGAAATATAGCTCGAGATGAGTGTATATTTTGTCATGAAAGGGTCATTGGAGGAAAGATTGTTCGAAGACTCAAAAGAGAGATAGGAAGAAACCAGTAACAATGAACATGACATGCAACGATGATGTGGCTAGTTTAAGTGAATGGATACTTAACACAAAAGTAATCTATCATTTGTGTCATATTGCAGAATGATTTACGAAATTTTGTAATTTAGAATTTAGTGCAATTGTGATGGGGAATGATCAATTTTGTCGCACAATGGGCAATTTAGCTTAAAATGTTCAATTAAATAGTCAGAGAACTAAAAGAGGGTTAGATATGTTCTAAATTTAAAGAATAATCTAATTTCTTTGGGTGATTTGAAAGCTAAAAGGTATAAGGTTATCATTAAAAATAGCACAATGAAGTTCATATATAAGGTTATAGTAATTTTGTAATGGGTTCGGTGTCACAATTTATACTATTTATAAAGAGGAACAACTTATGAGACTAATATTTCTAAAGCACACAATTACACCACTAAGCTATTGCATGTACGATTGGGACATGCTAGAGAAAAGTTTTTACAAACACTAATAAGGCATGAATTTTTAAAAGGTACCAAAACTTGTAAAATAAAATTTTGTTAGCATTGTGTAGTAGATAAGAAAATAAGGGTCAAGTTTAGAGCGGCCTCATGATACTCGTGAAATCCTTGAATATGTTAAGAGCAATGTATGAGGTTCATCCAAGACTACATTAATTGGTGAAGCCATTATTTTGTTTCATTTGTTGATGATTTTTTTTATACGTATATAGGTGTACACCGCACGAGCAATGATGAGGTTTTAAAGATTTTCGTGAAATAAACAAAATTAATAGAGACTCAAACTGGCAGAAAGATAAAAAGATATTTCATGTAATTCATAATAGAATGGTGTGACTGAGCGTATGAATCGTACTTTGTTGGAGAAAATACAATATATGTTACCTAATACTGGTTTAGATATAAAGTTTTGGGCTGAGGTTGTGAGCTACATAAGTTACTTAATAAACTGGTTGCCTTCTGTTGTAATTAAAGGTAAAACTCTTATAGAAGTATGGTTTAGAAAGTATGCACAAGACTATGACTCTATTCGTGTGTTTGAGTATCCAACTTATTATCATATAAAGAATGCTAAGCTCGATCCTCGTGTAAAAAATATTATCTTCAGATATGAAGTTCAAGGTTTCAAGCTTTAGAATCTCAAAAATAGAAAGTTTGTATAGCAAATATATCACTTTTAATGAAGCTTCTATATTGAAGGCTTTAAGTCCTCAGTAAATGGAGAACAAGATCAATGATATATTATAGCGGATAAAGCTTAATGTAACTCCATATGTACTAGTTAATTCTACATTAGAAAGGTGTTCAGTTTTGGAATTGGTCTCATGAGTTGAAGAAAAGGTTGTTTCTATTGATGTCCTAGAGATGCGGATGGTAAATATGTTACTATAAAAACAAAAAGACTAAAAAAGTAATCAAGAAACTCGGATGGCTTATTAAAGTTATGATAGTAACATATGCACTACTAGTTATTAATGATGATATCCCCAATACATTTGGTGAAACATTACATGTAGTAATGAAAGTTGTTAGTGGAAGTTAGCCATGGAAGAAGAAATAAGGTCTCTTCTTTAAAACCAAACTTGAGAACTTGTAGAGTTAACTAAGAAGAAATAAATTATTAGCAATAAATGGGTACACACTAAGAAGAATCTCTAAATCAATCAACTTTTCGAAACAAGGCAATGCTTGTAGCAAAAGGTTTTGCTTAGAATAAAGGTATTGACTACAATGAAGTATTCTCTTTAGTTGTAAAACATACTTTCATTTGTATCTTACTTGTATTGATAACTATATATGGGTGGTTAGAGTTGGCTCGATTGGATATTAAGACGGCGTTCTTACATGAAAATTTAGAGGAGAAAGTCTATATAACTCAGCCTTGTGGTTTTAAAGTTATTAGAAAGGAGAATAAATCTTTGTACATACTAAAATAATCACCAATACAGTGGTACAAGGGATTTGATCAATTCATATAAGGGAAAAAATCGGCCAAAAGTGAACATGATCACTTTATTTACTTTAGAAAACTATAAGATAAAGCTTTCATCTATTTGTTACTCTATGTCGATGATATGCTTATAGCATCGAAGAATATAGGTAAGAATAAGAAATTAAAGAAGTAGCTGGCTTCTGAGTTCGAGATAAAAAACTTGGGTAATGTACAGAAAATACTTGGGATGGAGATTCATAAAGAGAAAAATGAATAAATGCGCGTAGTTGACTCAAAAGTCTTATTTGAATAAGGTACTAAAAAGGTTTGATATGGATGACAAAATTAAATCGATATATATTCCTCTAACTCCTCATTTCAAATTAAGGTTTTTTTTTTCATGTCATTCTTTTCAAGAAGAGTGTTACATGGCTCGTGTTCCATATGCTAGTGATGTGGATAGTCTTATGTATACTATAGTATGCATAAAGCTCGATATATTTCAAGTCATCAATATGGTTAGTTGATACATGTATAATCCGGGTAAAGACCATTTGCATGCATTAGAGTAGTTCTCCGATATCTATATAGGATAGTTGATGTTAAGTTATTATTCCATAAGGATTATTGTCAACAATGTGTTGGGTATTGTGATTCTGATTTTGTCAACGACTTAGACAAATGAAGATCAACAACGGCCCACGTATTCACATTGGGTAAAGGTCTGATCAGCTAGAGGTTGATTCTATAATCGATAATTGCTCTTTTTACTAAGAAAGCAGAATACACAGCACTAACTAAGGCTATAAAAGAAGCTATTTAATTGAAAAGCTTGTTAGGTAATTTAGAGTAATCCAAGAGAACATTGGGGTCTTATGTGATAACCAAACCTTACAAATAATCAAACATATCATGCTCGAACAAAACACATAGATGTAAAGCATTATTATATAAGGAAAGTTTTCGAGAGCAATATTGTGTTATTGAAGAATATCAATACTAAAGATAAACAATTAGATATGTTGATAAATGTAACTTTTGAAATTAAATTTCAATATTGCTTGAAACCAATTCAAATTATTCATATGTGTTGGGTTTGGAGAATTTTAAGCTACGGTTGACTTGATCCTAGATTTTAGTTACGTAGGCAATCGAACAAATACAACCATTTTGGATCCTTAATTAAGGATTACTTCATATATGATGGCTTTTCGGTTAACTCAAATTTAGACAAATCTTCGCTGAAGTGGAGAATTTTTTAAAATTCAAATGTAATGGCTTGCTTTTTAATGACTAGCTTTTCAATATGGTGGCCAGTCAAATTCAATAGATTGCTTTTCAATTGTATGGCCATATATAATTGACAAGTTGAACATGGAGCGCTGCATGAATATTTGTTTTCAATTCAATGCCAAATTACCAGAATTTTGCTACCCTTTTTAAAGACTTTCAAATGCATTAAAAAGGTGAATCTCAACTATAAATAGACATTCATTCTAGAGAGCCTGAGTATCCCAAATTTAGAGAAGAAGCAATTCCGGTGAAAATTATTAAGAGTGAGCAACTGGAGAGTGTGAACAATTAAGAAGTATTTCCTTTCAAGTATGTGTAAGAGTATTGAGTATATTTGGATTCTGAAAAATGAGGTTTCTTTACTCAAATAATAATTATTGATAATATAATTATTTTCTCTTACTCTCGTGGACGTAATCATAATTACTAAACTACGTTAATCTTATGTTCTTTGTTTGCGATTATTTAGTACACTTAATTCTACATTTCGTGCACAATAAAAATCCCAAGATGGTTATTAAATATAAGGAGACACAATTTAGACTCCTCAAACGTATCTTACAACCATTTAATAGGGTTTGATTAACAACCTATTATTCTTCCATGGCCCCGTCTTAACACTCTAGACCTTAAGTTTAATGAGTTATAAAGACCACTTCTAGTTTCTCCAATGTTCAACTCTTCCTATTTAGTATCAAATAATAAGCTAAGTGTTGAAATTTTGCCATTTATATGCAATCAGAGTGATCTTCACTTTCTTGGCTTGTCTTACAATAACTTAAGCGGCAAGTTTCCATAGTGTCTAGGTAACTTTAGCTCTCAACTTTTATTGTTAAAATTAAAAAACAACAAATTTCACGAGAGCATTCCTCAAACTTTCTACAATGGAACAACTTTAAAAATGATTGATTTAAGCTGCAATCAGCTTGAAGGAAAAGTTCCAAGATCATTGTCTAATTGCAAAACGTTGGACTTTCTTGATCTTGGAAATAAACGAATCAATGGTTCTTTTCCCTCTTATCATACTGGCTTTACAAGATATATAACAATAAATATTATCTAAGCTAATACTCTTAATGTTTGTCCTTTACTTGATAAACTTTATACATTTGTCCTTGAGTATTTTGAACTTGATCTCAAATGTATGATTCTTATCTTTTAAGAGTTATTAAAATTGTAAATATATACATTTCTATTTTACTCATAATACGTGAGTTGTTATCATTAAAATCAAAATATCGTATAACTGTATGGGTCAACATAGTTGTTGTCTATCATCTATCATATTCAAAATGCCTATAAATTATCTTTAAGTACAAATGTCATATATGAATATAATGTTGCATGTATAGCTCAATTCAAAAGAGAATACTTTAAAGAAAAGAGAACAAAACATATGTCACTAAATTTCTTCTACACTCATGAACTTCAGAAAAATAAGAAGATTGAAGTCAAACAAATACGCTCTATATATAATTTTAAAGATATGTTTACTAAAGTCCTACCTACACTAATATTTGAGAAAATAGTATATGGCATCGCCATTTGCCATTTCAATGTACTATCGAGTTGATCATCAGGGGAGCACTATCTTGCCAGAGAAGAAAATTTGCTAAACTAGATATATGGGCACAGTAATCTTTTTCAAATTGATCAATTTTTTTTACTGAATTTTTATTGACAAAAGTTTTTAACGAGATAGTTTTAAATACGTACAACACCACTTTATGATTCGTTAAATAGCATTTCTTTTGCGTGAGTTTTTTATCCCACTAATAAAAATTAAGTACAATTATCATGGAATGATGATATTAAATAGGGAGTGTTGTGATATATGGCCCAAGATTAATGTTCTTTCATATTAGGAAAGCCTGGCCCAAGTAATTCAAAAGTACAAATCCTTGTAGTTTTGATGTCAGATACTCTCATGTAAATGCTATTTCAAAATTCATTATTCTTTAAAGATGCCAATGTTTTGAATAATTTTTTAAAATATAAAAATTAATTAAATAATTAACACAAAATTATAAAGATTAAAAGAACATTTACCGTAGGCAAGTTTAAATTTTTAACTCCATATTTTGATGCAAAGTTTTAGTAATTAATAGTGTTTATTCAATTAAAATTTGGAGTAAACTTCAGTTTACCCACACTCTGACAATTTTTAATTTATCCTAAAAAAATGTAAAAACATCAATTTACTTCTATTTGTTGTTAAGAATACCTTTAAGAATACTTAAAAAAAAATCAACACAACCTCATTTGTACTTATCTTCTGAACGAAATGAGGAAAATTGAGATTTTTTATACTGCTATACGAGGAACAATTGAAGTTTACCATTAAATTAAAAGAATTACTACTTATATAGCTGACTAATTCTCAAACAAGATACCCACCCAATTTCAGCGGACAATAAAAATATCTTTTTTCTCTTTGAAAATAATTCTCGCATGCAAAATTTGGTCATGACAGCCAATTATTTTACAGTTATTAATGTGTTTGGAGAGAAATCAACACCCAGAATACTTTTCCATTTACAAGAAAATACCCACTGTAAATTTTGAAATAACAACTGAATACAAGGTTGGAAAATTTACAAGGGACAACAAAGCCTAAAAAACCTAAAATGAAGAAACAAATTAATATGATTTTTTTTAACCTAAATAATGTTCAAGTGCTCCTATCATATGATACTGTAAAGGTCATAGTTGCAGCACTTGTGGCTCCAGATGACAAATTTGAGTTGTCTGGATTGTCTGAGCTATTATAAGAAGATGAAGTCTTTGTTTCCAACTTAGTATTTGGGGGACCTCTTACTTTAAGGTCCATGAAATCCGAAATTAATCCTGGCTTTGTTATTTTATCATCATCTATGTCTTTCTCACCCTTTAGCATCTTGACCACATTTGACATGGATGGCCGGAGCTTTGGAGCGTCTTGAGTGCAAAGCAGACCAACCTTTAGGAATCTACAAGCCTCCTCAGCATCAAAATCGCCGTTCAACGATGTATCTACCAGCAGTATCAACTCCTTTCGCTCATATAAATCCCATGTCTGCAGCAGGAGAATCAGCATGTCATGAACAATGCACAATCTAGTATGCTTGGTATTTAAAAAATAATCCATCTCAATAGGAACAGAGTTTTGCAGGATAATTCTCAAATATTCTTTTACATTGTTTTCTAGGATTTATCTTGAGTGGGATTCACCCCATAACATATGCCTTGTCGTATACACAATCAAAACCTCCCAGTGTTCAAATTTTTCTGAAGACTCCTGGTTAACTTTAGACCAGTGGGAAAGCCAAACAGTTTCTCAAATGGACACAATTCCACGATTAATTCCACAACCAGAAACACCGAAAAATGCATCGTCATTTAGTATATAGTGTCTGCACGTATAACTTTACAGGCGCTGACTGTGACACATCACAGCGTAATTAAAGACTTAGAAAGTTTATACTTGTTAGGAAATAAAAAATAAAAAGTCCTAAGAAAGCTAAATATACATCCTTGTTTGTCATAAATATTCTCACTCTATTTCTTCTCTACAGTAGACAGTCCTATCATTTTTAAAGAGAATATAACAGATGATGTTAAGTTTTCAGACCAAGTACTAAAACTAAGGCATTGAAAGTAGAAGAAGTTCTTGTAAGGCCAACCAAATGTCACATGAAACAGAAACAAGCTGTTTCTAAATAAGTCATTCTTTTAATGTACCAATGAAGTTGAATTTACTTTGTGTAGGATAAAGATGATCTTAAATTCAAGAATTAACATCATCATCATGTTCAAAAAACAACACTGATTTCTGATAGTTAAAAATAAGTGTACACCATGGCCTGCAATTGTGAAGTAATTATGTTTTCCATTTTTATCTGTTCCAGGATTTTATCATATATTCCATCAGATCTTCAAAAAAAAAATGCACGAAAAAATGCCACACAACCAGGATGTCCTGGTTGCTGTCATTTACTCAAAACACCAAATCAATGTCTTGGTTTCAAATTCAGACAATAGCTGTAATAAGTAAACTTCATACCCGTTCCAGAAGATATTGCTCTTCGGTGGGCAATCGCATATTTGTGTTACACCTCCCACTGACTATTTCCACAAGGAGTACACCAAAACTGTAAATATCGGCTTTCCGTGTCACTTGCCCTCTTATTGCATACTCTGGTGCTAGATAACCTCTGGAACAACAACCACAAAGGTTAATAATCAAGTTAATATTTGCTGACAATGAAAATGAACATAAAAATTTTCCATTTTACCAGCACATTTTAATTTCAAAAATTATCAAACAGGTCAGATGTTGTAGATGAAGATACTAATGGACTTGTACATGACACAGCCCCATTAAACAATAGTAGTCCTGTTACCGACAGTAAAAGTAATGAGGATGGATCTGAAAACTTAATAAGGAAACTCACAGCTGAAACTTACATTGTTCCAGCAACCCTAGTGCTAACATGAGTCATGTTGGCCGGGATAAGCTTCGCAAGACCAAAATCTGAAATTTTAGGAGTGAGGTCTTTGTCAAGGAGAATATTGCTTGCTTTTATATCTCTGTGAATAATGTGAGGTCGTACTTCCTCATGAAGGAATGCCAGCCCATGTGCAATCCCAATACAAATTCTAGATCTTGTCCGCCAACTAAACTGGATGTTACTGTAATGGTGGCCACCACCTGAACCACCTGAAATCCAAATGTGTCTGGAGCACTTAAGTTCCTCTTGACAGAAACGATACTACAGCAACCAGTATGTAAATCTACCAAATGAAATACTTGTCCAAATAATGATAATGTTTTCGTCTCAACATCACTTAATACCAAAAACCGGTTTAAGAAATTACCAATAAGTGTTTGTGCAAGACTATTATTCTCAAGGTAGTTGTAAACTAAAATTCTGTGATTTCCTTCCACACAGCAGCCATAGAGCTTAACTAAGTTTTCATGCTCTATTTCTGAAATTACTTGAATCTCTGTCAAGAATTCCTTAAGACCTTGTCTCGATTCAGCTGAAAGTACTTTTATAGCAGCTATCTTTCCATCTTTAAGCCGTCCCTGAACATCCAACAAATTTTTACATGTCAGCTGTTTGTAAAACAGAGAAAAGAAAATTAGAAAACCATGTTACCTCAGTTGATAAACTAAAATATATCCATCATTTGAGCCCCAACCATGACACCTATCTGTAAATGCCCAGATAAGCTGCCACATCAATTGAGACTCAAATGTTGGGATGATAATTGGCATCCTAACATTACTCTAGATATAATGAAACAGTCAAATATGAGTTTACCTTATACACAGAACCAAAACCACCCTCCCCAATTTTATTGATGGGACTAAAATCATCAGTGGCAATACTTAATTCTCTGTAAGTGTAGAGTTTAACATTGTGAATGCCTGAAAATTCTGTCAACAGATAAACCTGATTAGCATAATTGATGAAGGTATAATAAATCATAAATTGTTCTTGAGCAAAAGTTGAAATTTAATCACCTTCATCAACTTCAGGAAATCGGTTTCTTGGGGAATCCCTCCTACGAATTAGGAAAGAAAAACAATGCATAACTGTGTAATTTACTGATGACCAGCTTAATTACACAATACCCAATTGACTCTTTGAACTAAAACCAATTCCAATTCCAAGAACCTGTAAAACTGAACCATTTGGGCAAATTAACGCCATATATAGATACAAACACATATAAACTTTGTAACAAAATTAAAAGTTATCCTCAAAGATATTGAAATTAATCAAAAACAAGAAGTAGACTTGATTCACATTGCTTCCTTATTCAAAGTGAAATGCAGTGACCATATCAGAGTTTCATATTCCTCAGAAGTCAACTACTTCTAAATAATAATAATAACAATAGTACACAAGATTAATTAAAAAAACTGTCGGCAAGCAGAGAGAAATAAATTAGTTAATTATTAAAATATAATTAGATATGGCCTGCTTTTGTATGATTCGGGTGATTATTGGATCATAAGCTTTACCAAATTTACTAAAAATAAAAGAAAGCAAGAAGCATAATAGACCTTACCTGAGAAGCTGACAGAGAGAGGAGAAGCCCAAGATCGGCGGAGGGAGAGAGAAGCATAAGCAGGTTATTCAGAGAGAGAGAGATAAATAAATAACTAAAACGTCATAAATAAATAATTATATTAATAATAAAGATGAGTACAGGGGAGAGAGAGAGAGACAGACTTGATAAAAGTCCACGGAGGGACACATACGCTCTTTTGAATTTTCATCAGTGTACGAAAAAGGTCGACGCTGCAGTATCAGGTGGCGCGTAAATAACTAAAACGTTATCAAGTCAAACAAAATGACCCATGGACCTAGTCATTCATTTGGAGTGGGCCCACTGTATACGCTACGTGTACTGTTGCAGCGCCACCATGGCACCATCAACCTATTTCCCTTTTTCACGGGAGTTAGTTAGTATACACTTAATTTTATTTGTTTTTTTGATAAGCCGTACACTTAATTAATTCTATTGATATTCACCCTCACATGTATGCCGAGACCCAAAGCAAATCTACTCTATAGATGGAACAGTCTACTCCGTATGAGCAAATTGTACTACTTCCGAAATGGAGTGGTCTTGTGCTTCTCTCATAATCGCCAAGAATAGTTGACCTCATAATAAATTAAATTTTTATTCTCTATTTCTCTCAAATTTTTTTCTTTTTTTTTTTTTATTTAAGACCACCTAAGGTGGGGATTAAGCAGAACTCTCTTATCTGTAAATTAATAAAAAGATATGAAAATACATCCAAAGAAGACGTAATCTCCAAGTTAAAAAAACAATAAACATATAATGGCCTAGCAAAAAAGATCTACGAAGAAAAAATTAACGGATAGATCACTTCCTACTATACTCATGACCAATAACCAAAGTAAATCTTTTCCTAACACTAGAGGCACGCAGGCCAACAACACTGTAATCATCAAGCCCCTCAATACCCTAAGGCTCAAATAAAAAGTTAGCATCAGCCATATGATTCTTCGTAGCTAAAATCCTCGTCACAATAAAAAAGAATATCCATAGAGTGGGAATTTAAACCTATAACTATAGTACGAATCTCAGTCACCATAGATTGAAAACAGTAGAATCCGTGAACACCTGAATTGTCCAAAATCATATCATCAGTATCCCCATTGGGAGCAAAAGAATCATCATGACCTCGAGGCACAACTCAGACTCAACCCCGTCCACAAAATCCTGTACCTTAACATCTAAGTCTTGAACTTGTGTAGTTAGTAAAAAAAAATTGCTTAAAAATCACTAAATCTTTTTTGGAATAACATTAGAAAGAAAATTTGAGTGTTTGATAATTTTTTAACATTATTTAATACAAAATTAACTTGTCCTATCCTATGAATCCTAACTATTAGGCTTAATATTTGAGTTTTCATTAATTTGATATTCAGTTATTGGATGACAGAATATAAATTTAGAATATAATAAATGAATAACACACAATAATTAGAATTCAACTACTTAGATTTCTAATATTATTATTTTGAATAGAACATTTGTTTATATATTGTTAATAAATTTTAATTCTACAATTAAGATCTAGTTCCGCAAAAAGAGCAATCTTTATAGAGTATAGGTCTTGGATTTAAACTTTAACAAGTTGGTGAGTTAATAACAGTAGAATGGTATTAAACCCATCAATTTTATCTCTACACCCTTTTTTTTATTAAGAATTTTTTATGTAAATAATTTTAAAAAAATTTACTTAATCAACTTTTTCTTCACTTTCTTTTATCAATTCATAAATTCTTATTAGTTCACTCAAATATATTCTTTTAACTGTAAATTAGTGTCTTAACTAAGAGAAACAAAGCACACCATTTAAAAATAAACATCAACATATTTTTATCAGCTATAAAATTCAATAAATATAAAAAAAAATTAATTTTTACCAAACATAAAAGTTAATGAATATTGAGAAAAAAATTTATACATAAAAAGTATGAAATATAATTAATGATATATTAAGAAATATTAAAAAAATAAAATTGAATGTTTAGTTTGCAGGATGTGGGAGCGGAGATAAAATATATAAATATAAAATAAAAAGAAAAAGTAATTAGTGAATGATAATTTTTAAATTTTTAATAATAAATTTATTTTTTAATATAAATATTAAAAAATTGATAAATTTAAATAGCTTTATCCATAACATTGTTATATTCATTTAATATTGATTACTAAACTGACCCTTAATTGAAATGTCAAAAATCATATCAATTTACGTGTGGATCTTTCTCATCGACAAGATAAATTGCTGTGACTTTTTGTAGAAATAGAAACGACTTTTAATATTAAAAAATAATCTTTTTAGTACATAAAAAAAATAAATCTTTAAATTCGGAAATTGACTAGTAATAAACCTGGATTTCGTGCAAGCTGATAATTTTTTTTCTATTTTTGAAAAGCCACAACTACCACGTTTTGGTCAATTTAATTTTTTTTAAAAAAAAAAATTACCTCGTGATTTAAAGGCTAAATTGTGTTCACTTTGGAGTCCAAGAAAGGCTGCCTTAAAAACACGATATCAAAGAACAATTTTTTTTTTTTCCAGTGGGGTAAGCAAAGTCAACATATTTATTTTATTTTATTAACTCTTTTAGCTATATAAATATGTTTGCTCGTTCAGGTGGCATGCATATCCTCAAACCAAAATGGGAAAAGAGAATAAAAAAAATGATTTGGATTGGAATTTGAAGATCTTCCTTTTCCACAACAATAAACATATGGTTTTGTGGCTGCGCTCCATCGTTTCCTCCTTTCGTTAGGCTCTTGCTTTTGTTAAAAAATAAAAATAAAAATAAAAATCAATCATCATTTAACATGTAGCATGATAATTCATTGTTAGTGTCACAACTCACAACAATAATTCTTAAAAGAAACTTTTGAAAATTATGGAATACAAAAAGTCAAAAACCATAATATTTGTTGGGACGTGGAAGAAGGGGTAGGCAATGGTTTAGTTTGGTTCCGAATTGAACTCAAGTGTCAATGTTTTCAGAAATAATAATATGAACTGAATTGGTTCGATTTTCAATTCAGTTCAATTTTTTTTATATATTTTAAACTATAATTTCTTACGTATTTTTTTAATTTTTTCAATTTTTACTTTTTATCTTATGAATTAATTTTTTTTTTTAATTTTAAAAATCGAAACGAACTATCTGTTTAGTTTAGTATTTTTAGAGCAACATTTTTTTTTCCACCCTTACGTAGAAGCACCAATAAACAATGAATAAATCTACCTAATTCTAGAAAATGATTTTTGAGTTAAAAAAAAGTGATTAAATTACTTTATAACAAAAATCAACAATTTTTTTTATTCTACAACACTTGGTATTATTTTTTATCGGCATTTAAAAATTAATATTGAATACTATTTAAAAAAAGGAACTCAATTTCGCTAAATTAAAGATACTTTTTCATACAAGAATCTGAATGAATACTAGATTTTATAAAAATTAAATTATTAAAGTATTCACCTCCAGTTTCTGGTAGGGAGTGATCAAAATTCAATTCCATCCGAAAAAATATAACTCGTAAAAATTTGATTCATTGATTGGTGGATTGAAAATTTAGAGATCAATAGTCAGTAGATTGGATATGAATTTATTTATGTAAATTCATAAAAATCTGCGAATCCACCAAAAAAATAATTATTTAATTAAAAATAAAACTTATAAATATGACATTGCTACTTGCTAATAAATCAATAAGTTAAAATATAGTTACACTAACATTATATTATATCTTATCAAATAATACTAAAAAATAAAAATAGCTAAATAATTGAATTATAAAATAAAAGATAATTAAATAATTAAATAAACAAATATATCTTCTGAAACAATAAAAGTTCTAAAGTTAAAATTTATATTGTTATTCTATTATTTAAAATTAACATTTTTCTTTTTCTTACATATATAGAGATTTTGGGAGTTGATAAGAATATATTTGATAAAACTTGATAGCATTTAATTGGATTGTAAGTAAGGGTAAATATTTATTAAATTTTTATTACATCAAATATTTTTATTTATTACTTATTCCAATTATGTCTATTTTATCCAAGATAAAATATGGTATACAAATTGGAGGTGGGTATTTTAACAGATCATCCAAGCTCTCAAGTTTTAACTTTTATATAGATTTAAATTTATAATTTTAATTAATTTTCATGTATTGATTTAAATAAATGAGATTTTTTTCTTTTTGTTGTGTTATATTTTAAAACTTTGAATGTATCATTCTAACTTTATTTAAACAATTAATTTTTATAAATCTTATTCAATTTTGAATTTAATCAGTAGTAAAATTACTTTTATATTAGATTTTTTTTTTATTCAATTAGGTTGTGAATTGGGCATAATTAAAAAATTGTATTCCACAAGATGGTGGATTGGATATGAATTGGGTTAAATCTACATCTAATCTATAGACATGTGAATTGAATTTAGATTGAATTTCATCAATCTGTGAATTGGATTGGATTAAAAATTTATAATATGTAAAATTTATGGATCGAATGTGAATTGATGTTCAGTCTGCAAACACTCCTAATTTCTGTAAACATAATTGAGATATTTTGAACAATATAATCGTAATTGAGACTTTACAAGTTTGCAATAATCATTTTATTATTTATCAAGTCATTAGTGGTCTCTATCAATCAATTACTAGTCTAAGGTTGACATCTCTCAATTTTTAAGACCAAAAGTTTAAATCTTTTAGTATGATTTTAGTTGTATAATTTTCTTTTAATTGAGGATTAGATCTCTCTTTTTTTTTTTTTCTAGAACAAATCTCCGTGGTGCCTTTAGTGGTGAAACTATAATTTTGACTTAGGGTTTGTTTAAGATTGAAGTTATGTAACTTTTAAACTACAACTGTTGTAGAAAAAAAAATTATAACTATGAAACAAAAATTAATAGTATGTAATGAATATAATTTTTAAATAATAATTTTGACAAAATTATTAAGGTATAATAAAATTTTTATCATTCATGTGAAAAATCATATCAACATACCTTATAAAGTACAGCAACTAATGTTTATCAAATACTTTAATATTGTAGTTTTTAAGATACAGCTGCCCTACCTCAATCCAAAACATATCCTTAATAAAGCATATTAGAGAATTTAAACGTGACTAAGTTTCATACAATATGTAAAAGTTGAAGAGCCAACCGCAGTGGGGCTATAATAAATAAACCATAAAATTTATTAGGTTAAAACAAAATTATTTGAAAATTAAGGGAATTAAATTTAAAATTCACATAAAACGGGTAAATTTCAATTTCTTATGTTATTTGATAGGTCTTAAGTAGGAAGTGTCTATTAACTTATGTAAATAATAGAGGTTATATAAAGGGTAATAGGCTAAATGATAATGAGCCAGAGAGTGTTATCATTTTGCAATTGTATATAAAACAGATAACAAGCACCCTTATTTGCCGCTTAATCACATGTAGCCAAATATAAGAGCATGTGGGCACAAAGGAAGCAAATGACTTGAGCATTTCACAAATATAAAGAGGTTATTATATGCTTGCCATGTTTTGAGTGTGGATAGACATCCACTCGCACACCACTTCACACCACAATTCATTTTTTTTGTTTTGCCTTGTAATTATATTTTACTGTGTGGTTCCATCTTAAGTTATTGCATATGTACAAATTAAAGAGCCAATACCAGTGGGGCTATAATAAATTTATTAAGCTATAGCACAATTTTGTAAAAGTTAAGGGAATTAGATTTTAAAATTCACATAAAATGGGTAAATTGGCAATTTTATTTTTTATTTACTGTAATTTTATTGACTTGGGCGTTCCCCACTCCTTTTTAACTCTTTTATTATACCTTTCTATAATAACAAAAGCTGAGGTAGTTTATTTGAAAATTTTAAGAAAATCATGAATATATATATATATATATATATATATATATATATATATATTTTTTTCATCTTATACATCATTTAATAGATTTTTTTATTTTTTAATCAGCATTCTTTAAAAAAAATCCGTACATAAACAACAATGTCAACTAATACTTTGAAAACAATAAAATTTAGATTGTTAATTTCTATATGGACGACCAAAAATATGTCGTTGATCAATCTCTAAATCCACTGTAGAAAGATAGCCGTTGATCTTGATAAGCCTAACTTTTACATTCATCGTCGTGTTTGGTGCAAAATTGCAAAGCTCTTTGCCAACCTTAAAAATAAATGTTGTTATTGTAACATTAGGAAAACAGTCATCAACGGTCCCTTAACGATGTTTTATGAAAATATATTACCTTAAGCTAAATTTAAAAATAGATTAGGCCCATGAATGAAAATTCCCCGGAAAAGATAGTTACTTGTCTTAGCAAGGTAATTTTTAGGTACCTTCCTTGAGGTTTGGGCATTTAACATTGGATAAAATATATTGATGTAATTATAATTACCTCTTTTGCCGTTAGTATTCAATTAATTTGATCGTTAGTGAACTGTTAAAATTATAAAAATACCACTCCTGCCAAAATAATAAATTATAAAATAAAGCTTTAAGAACCAATGGGTAATAAAATTAGAGAATGACAAAATATAAAAATGACCAAATTGCCCATCTATGTGATTTCATTAATATTACTTATTATTATGGATAAAATTTTGAGCAATAGCGACAACTATAATATGAGGCTTTGGCAAGTCAACAAATCACTATAGTAAAATTCCCTCCTCATCTTCTTCTTAAGGTTTCAAATCATTATCCATTCAACTCTCCAATGGAAGCACTCATCATCATCATTATTAGGAGCATTCATTGAACTCATCAACATAAGCATTCATTCATCATTATCAATAAAAGTATTCATCATCGTCAGCATCATTATCATCAAAAGCATTCATTCAAACATAAGCAGTCATTCAACTCATTAAAGCTCAAACATATTTGTTCAATCAAACATGCAGCAAGTTTATGAGCCAGTTTAGAGGAACTTTATTAATGAGAGGCTAATTAAGTTTTCAAACCGAATCTGCATATGTTGTATGAGAGCTAAGGTGATAATATTTGAATCAGACGATAATCCTCACAAGCTTTATTATAGATGCACGAACAGAACATCATGTGGATACTTCAAATGGTAGGTTCCAGAAAGGGGTGATTTCAATAATGGAGTTGGGTTTTAAGGGAATTTAGGTGCAATTGTAGATTGTGATACCTTGAATGCTATTGAATCAAACGTGAAAGAAGTAAATACTATTGTGAAGAATCTGCAAAAGTCAGGATTTGGAGAAGGTATTGTGAAGATGATAATGTACCTGAACCTAGTCATGTTTGTGCTCAATTTAATGATGCGTAAGAATTAATATGCCTAAGCAATCATAGGTTTGAAGGATACAATAAAGTGTAAAATATAGTGGTTTTTGTATGTAATGTACTAATCGATAAGAGTGAAACTGCATGTGATAATAATCTACTATACAAATTGATAGTATCCAACACACTAAACGAATAACACATAACAACAGCTATATCTCTTAGCACAAGTTCCTGTTCAAAATTCAGTAAGCACATACAGTGACAATAATCTATAACTACAACGTCAAATATAGTACAACTTGCATTTATTCAATCTGACAGTCTCCAATACAAACAACAACTCTCACTCTATAACACTTGGTACATCCCTCAGCATAAGTTATATGACATAATGACAATAGTAAGCAACATATATAGTGGCTCTCAATTTACTAACATGTAGAAATAGAATTTTGAAGTTCAAATTGACAATATCAAGCACAACAAATAAACACAGTAACTGTCAGTTCGTAATTAGGAACTGACCCGACTCAAAAATATTTTATAACTCCCAAGTATAAGAGTATCTTGTTATAATATAGTTCGGTAAATCTGAGGTCGATCCACAAAGGAAATATTTAATTTGTTTATTTTAATATATCTACGAAAAATTAAATTAAAAATATGAAACTTATTTTGAGTAAAGTTTTGTAATTAAATTAGTTAGGATTATGGATTCACTCTTAGTAGTGAGCATAATTTAATAAATTCTTTTTATTAAATTTCTTTATTATCCAAAAGATTAATTGTATAAATTATTATTATTTCCCATTAATTTTATTATGAATTAAATACTTAATGTGCCAAAATTTAACTTGTCTATAATAAGTCAAAATATTATTTTACCATACTTTATACTAAGATATTAAGAATTTATTGTGCCAAACTCTATTGTTTGTCTACAACAAATCAAAATTTTTAAATATAAAATATGGATAATATTAATTAGAAAATAATTTAATTTATATAATTAGAAATAGAATTTACTTAAATCATATTTTTCGACTACGAGTTTCATTTTACCATAACTTATTATTATTTGGCCTAACATAATTGAAATAAAAATAATTATTAATATTAAAGTATACATAAAAATAGTAATAACTAAAATTAAAAATAAAACTAAATTAATTTATTAATTTATTAAAATTACAAAGAGAGATGAGGAGAAGAAATTAGAAAGAAAGAAGTGAAGAAAGAAGTGTAAAGAGGTTTGTCCCCCTCTTCTCTATTTATACTAATTTATAATTAATTCATACCGTACATATAAACAAAGCCAATTAAATCATGATCTTACATTTGTTCCACTAACCAAATATAAACATAACTAAATTCATTCAATTATATCCACTCACAATTACTACACCTAACATAGTAAAAACTTATAATTTTACAATTATCGCACTTAACATGGTAAAAACTTATAATTTTATAATAAAAATTATGAATCCTTTTCGATAATAACTTAATTTTTTGGACCACTGAATCTATCAGTTAATTTGTTAAGAGCCTTGAATTACTTAAAATTATTATGTTTACTTAATAAACATACAAAAATACACAAAATCAAATATTTAAAAACATAATTAAAATTCCACATTATATTACAAAATTACACATATAAATTATAATAAAACACAAAATAACATTTTTATTCCTTAGAAAACATACAAGTTTTAATACTAATCAGAGATTAAGTAATGAAATATTCAACAAATAAATTTAAATAAAGAAGAAATTAAGTAATGAAACAAGATTAACATAATTTTTAACTATATAGAGTATAACTTCACATGCATTCTAATAACAATAAGAATATCACATACTATTAATGGTTTAATTCCTATTAGCTAATACAAATAACAACAGCCAATATTTAGAGTAGCAGCAAGTTAGCAACAATGTTACCAAATTGATAGAACAAAAATAAATAAAGCATACATGACCTAATCGACAATGTGTGTTTGTATGTACTACATAAATACAAAATGTACAAAAACTCAAACCTATATCTATGGTTGAGTGACAAAAAAATTATATGATATTTTCTTCATATCAATGCTTATAGTTGAAGGTAGTGTGGCAAAAGTCTGGGTTCGGGCCGAGTATCTTGGTATTGCCTTGCCATACTCAGACCCATACTGGCCTTGGCCTGGACTTTTAAAAACTCGAGTATTATAATAAATATAGGCCGAGATTTTTTTGAACTTTTTAAACTTGAATTTTTTATATATAAAATTTTAAAATTTTATATTTATGTATATATTTTTATTTATTTTATAATTTTTAAATTTATTTTAATAAAATTAAACATGAATATGAACTTTAAATATTTAAAATTTTAAATATATTAAACAAATGTATCAAAAAAATAATTATTTAAAACAACATATTTTTTTATAATATTTTTTTTTATAAAATCTGAGTTCTGGGTTTCTCAAGTGATACCCGGACCCAACTCAAACTAAACCCAGCCTACATCGCACTGTTTGGGTCATATATTGGCCAAGTGGGTATTTTTACCACTCCTAGTTGAACATGATATATTATCTGATCCGTCAAAAGAATGTGTTAGAAGGGATTAGCTTGGCTTTAGCTTGTTGGGATCAAGTGCTTACCATTATGTTAAAAGCTTAAGTTGATAGTGAAGGCGTAACTTTATTTTCTTATCATGTGTAATAGCCAATGCCACATTTGAATACACTACATGTGGCAGGATGTTGGACTTGGACCACCTCCATCTAGCCTTTGCCCAACAATCGCATCCCCCTCCCTTTCCTAGCACTTGTCCTCCTACAACATATCTTCTAAGGGATTCGAGCTCGTGACCTTTTTTGATATTAATTTTTAAAATCAAACGCTTACTATTATTTCAAAATCTTAAGCTAGTAGTGAAGACGCAACTTTATTTCCTTATCATGAGTAGTAGCTAGTGCCACATTCAAATGCACTACATGTGGCAGGATGCTAGACTTAGCCCATTGGTCTTTGCCCAACACTGCTATATTCACTCCATAATTACAAATGTGTTTATAATGTTGTTGGATACTTTAACAAGGTAATGTTCATTTTTGAGCAAGTTGACCTTATTAATGAAAGAAAATAAATTAAAATGTAACATATTATTTAAAATTACAACATAAGTAAAATCAACTATTATTGTAATTAAACTTGTGCATATGTTTATTGAATTAAAAAATAAACCAGAAACGAAATGCTTACCACTTTTATGGACACTATTCTAAGTGTTGATGATAGGATCCGTTCCTGCAGCATCTCCATTCTTAAAAATATATGTCTCTCATTGATCCTACATGTAGGTGATTAGATTATATATTAGTTCTTCATCAAAACACCTTAAGACTGAAGAAGGTAATGTAAAAAGTTTAATAGAAAAAAGTAATTATGACTTGAGAGAAGTTCTTTTTTATTAATTTTTTATTTTCTCCACCTCTGATAACATAATTGTAACTCCTTGCATTGTGGCCCTACTCATCACAATTTGAGCATCTTACACTTGAGCTCCTCTTAAATGACTATTTTTCACCATCCTCTCTTTTTCTTTTAATTTGAGGCCCACCAGCAGCTCTTGTCACAATTAGTGACAACAGGTTATCATGCAAGAGTAATGGTTATCTGCTTTTATCTAATACTGGATATAACCGATGATGATAGGTCTTCATAAACATATTTTTTGTTAACAGATGATGGACATCTTTATTCACATTATACCTTATTGCATCAATATAGCACATAGCACGCTTGTAAGGCAAGCTTGAAACGTCTCACTCACTATAATCACAGTGCTTGTTGCTTAGATCTACAAAACATTTCTTAAAGGCATCTTCCATAATTTCAAATGATTTGTTGTGCCCAAATATTATAAATAATGCTTTAGATTCAACCATTGCATTTATTACTCTCCTCCTAACAAGTGGAGGCAATTCATCATGCTAATTATTACCCAACTTATGTCTTTTATGTATGAGAATCATAATCTTCCTTCTAATTTCCTTAAGCATTCTTGCTTTTGGCATGTCCCTGAAGCTATTTATCTAATTATTGAATGACTCAGTTGTATTGTTTGTGATATGTGAACACTTGGTTTATGTGGGGAAATAATATTTAGCCCAATAATTCACAGGAATTTGCAACAGCTATCTATGAGCAACGGGGCTGATGTTATTAATTTTAGCCATGTTTAAACTCCACTTGGTTTCCACTTCTGTATGCTGACCAAAATTTTTTATAAGTAAGATTCTTGAAAATTTCAATTTAAAGTTTGCATATATATGCCTATAACAGTACATTCTCATGGCACGAGGAAAAACCCTATCAAGTGTATTTAATATACCTTTTTGTCTATTTCTCATGAAGTACAAACGCTCACCATCGTTACAACTTATTTGATCATATAATTTCTCCATAAAATAAGCCTAAGACTCAGTGTTTTCAATTTCTACAACACACAAGGCCAATGGATATATGTCATAGTTGGCATCTACACTAACAGCAAACAATAAAACCCCTTTGTACAGCCCCTTCAAGTAACAACCATTTACACCTATGAACTACTTACAACCTTTAAAAAAACCCCTCCTAAATGCATTAATAAAACACTATTTTTTAAAAAAATTGAGGATTCACCCCCACCACCAAGTCAATCTTTTTTTAATAAGATTGTCGAACTTAGTTTTGAGGTTAAAATTACATGCATGTACCTGAATTGCTTTGTGAAGCTAGCCTTGTAGTCTTAACCAGGCAGCTCCAAGGCTTTGTACAGTCTTTAATTACAATATTTTATTCCATAATTTCTAAACAACTTTGACTTGAGCACATCAATAGATAGTTGCGTGTTATCTCTAAACAAATGAAGGAGTATGGCTGCAATACATATTGAATTTGCTTCATAATTCTCATTATTTCTTTCACAAGTATGTTCAAACATATGAATCTTAATTTGAAAATATTTTCTATTTCAATTTGGACTCACAAGTATTCTCCATGTGCAATATGGAGCTAAACACTTCAGTGTCACTATAGTCTTCTCATTTTTTTTTCATCTTTTTAAGTCTGAAGCCATTTTTTATTGCGAAGACTTTAACAAATTTTCTGAAATCATTAATTGTCTTGAACAACTGTCCAATCTTGAGCACAATATTCTCATAATTAGGAGTGAACTAAAAACCACCAAAATTTATGTCATACCTATAGGCAATAGCCTGAGCATTTTCATATGAATATACCCCATTGTCATCACTAAACTCATAATCACCTAATCCCCCATCCCACTTATCTTCGTTATTAAAATTAAGCTCATCATCACTCACATTAGATTCTAATTCCTATGCATTATTCTCATGTTTAGGAACGTTCACAATATCATTATCATTAACAAACCCACTAGCTGTGTTACCATCTTCTTCCTTAGGAGCTATCCCTTTAACTGAATCTTCAACTTCAATAGTACTAGTGGAATATCCACTAGCTCATGTGATTTCAGCATTCAATTCATTTACTTCAGCAAAATCAAACCAATCTAGTTCAACAGCTTATGGAATAGGAAATTGGTTAGGTGAAGTCTCTTAATTCTCATTCTTATCCAAATAAACAGATAGTGCATCCAATTCTACTTCAATAATTAACATAGCCTAAAAATAAATTTTTTTTTTTCAACTTGTTGAATTCAACTTGTAGGTTGGAGTTGATTTTCAAATGGATATTAAATATCTCTCGTGGCAACATGACGCAAAACTCTCACTTCGTTAGCATGTCTTATAGGTTTGTCAAATTAAACATTCTTGATATCTTGCCCCAACTTCTTTAAGGTGAATTGCTTTAGAGTTATTGTTGCTACATCAATTTTGTCACTAGCAACCAATGTAAACATGGCTGCAAGTTATGATAATAGCATATTTTAAGTAACTCAAAACCATTAATAAATTAAAATATGCTATATGAAAGTTGATATATATATATATATTATTCAGGTTTAGAGAAAGATTAATTTGGTTTATGGAGCAGGAATTGTAGGTTAACTAAGACCTGATCTCACAAATAATGTTTCTTCCGTATTTCTTTTTCCTTTTTTTTATTTTGATATAATTAATTTGTTTTATGTATAATATACTAATTTCAAGATTCAAGATGTCTCTCACAAATAATGTTTCTTCCGTATTTCTTTTTCCTTTTTTTTTATTTTGATATAATTAATTTGTTTTATGTATAATATACTAATTTCAAGATTCAAGATGTCTCTGTTAATGCTTCGATACTTGTATACTGTGATTCCTATAGCTCTCATGTTTCAAGAGGTACTGTTATTATATTTATCTATCTCCTCTACTGCATGTGTGTGTATGTGTAGCTTTATATGCTTTCTTTTATCATTAGTAGACTATTATTAATTATCAAAGCAATTAGTTATGAAACCCTTGATTAATTTGCAGATATCAGGAGAAAGCCAATCATATATAATATTCTATATAAAATGTTTGTATATGAGAAAATTTCAACCATGCATTTTTTTATTTAGAAAAGATTTAACAATTTTTCATTAAATTATTGCAATTACTATTATATAAATGCTTTCATAGAAAGCACTTTCATCCAAAACCACAGCACCTGGATTCAAACATGTTAATTCAGCATGTATTTTTGCTACAAAAACACAAATGCACAATAACTACTCTTCAATTCTAAAGATGAAAAACAAAGTGATAAAATTTAAAAATAAAAGAAAAATGAAAATAGTTTTGCAACAACAACCAAAATAACATATTACAATTACTGACTAATAGAAAAAGAAAACAAAGACCATGTGTATGGGAATCAACATGCATGTAAAGAAATAAAAGCTGAGATCATAGTTGTTGAAATAAACATGCATAAAAAGGAAAAAGAAATAGAGACCTTAGCTGTTGAAATCAATAAAATGATAAACCAGACATAAAATGCTTTAACTTTCCATCTTTGAACTGCGATACTAACCTCTTTCTCGCTTCAATTCTAGTTGCAGCTGAAGCCATTCACCGCCGATACGCGCTTCGTGGAACATTTGGGCCACCACCCCCCGTTCATAACTAAATCTAAACTCTTCAATAATCTTGATAAGTGTTCGAGCAAAAGGAGCTGCTTCTTCACAGCTTTAGAAAGATGAAATTTATGTTGAGTTTTGTTTATGTAAAAGAGAAAGCTATTTATTTATGTAAAAGAGAAAGTTAAGTGATAGATTCATTTTGTGAGATTTTTTCTTTCTTTTATCTACTAGTTAGTTATTGCAAAGTACTAGTTAATAGATTGTATCAGTTATTATATCTCATATGGCAATAAAATTTCTACTTTCTTTTTAATTTTAAATATATTTTTACACATTTACCTTTCTATACTAATACCATACATATTTTTATATTAAAACATGTGAGATACTTATAATTATATTAATACATTCTATTTAAGTATTAAATACCCAAACCTCACCAAGGTCTTTAAAATTTACCCTTACTTAGCATAGCACAAAAAATAGAAAATTTCGAATAAATTTATATTTTCATATAACTTATATCCTACACAAAAATACGTAGAGTCTATTATTTTATTATAAAAATTTGCGACCTTATGTGTGGAATGTAAGATATTATTATTCATGTAGCTTAGCAAACCCAAAATAAAATAATTAATAACGGTACATTACCTTTAACTACCCAGGCGCCCTGTCGCGATGGCCACTTGCAAATTCACAAATCAACAAAAAGCAAAGAGCAGGGGATACCATGAACAACGCTTCTTCTAAGGTTGCCGTCGTCGGAAGTGGAAGTGAGTTTTAATTTATTTATTTAATTTTTTCGGGTAATTAGTTAATGGATTGGATAACTAAAATTTGATGAAATTAAGTTAACGAGTTATATCAAATTGTTAATAATGGACAGTATCAGGAGTTGTGTGTGCATGCATTCTAGCTAGAAATGGTATCTCAGTGACTCTCCTCGACTCCGCTAGAGGACCTGGTGGCCGCATGTCTCAAAGAAGGTTTCGTTGTTTTATTATTTTTATTTTTAAATCTAGTGTTGGTTGAAATGCTAATGTTATGTGAGCGATCTTGTCACAAGGTGTTACAAAATCGTACATGTGTTCGATTATAAATGCTGTTTGTGAATGTACATGCTATTGTTAATTTGAGGTTCTAACATGTGCAAATTTTGCAGAGAAACTTCTGAAGATGGGAAGGAGATGTTGTTTGATCACGGTGCTCCATTTTTTACTGTTACCAACAGTGATGTGTTGACACTTGTTCGCGAGTGGGAATCGGGAGGTCTTGTTGCTGAGTGGAAAGTGAACTTCGGTTCCTTCAATTGTGTCTCCAAAATATTCGTCAATATACAACAGGTTTATAACAATTCTGTGCAAAAATATATATGTGCATCATTGTATTTTTTAAGTAGGCACCTGAGCATTGTGCTTGAATTTGAAGATGTGCTATCTATTAATTTTAATTCCTTGGAACTGAGGGTTGCAATTCCCCAGCTGTTTGTAGTATTAGCTTGATAGGCTTGGTATCATTAGTTGGTTCTCCAAAATGTTAGTATTGTTGTATGGGTATGTTTCTGTACTTTTAACATTGAAACACAAAAGAAAAATCATATATATGCATATATTCATCTTTCTTTTTTCATGTAACAATTTTTCTAAAATATTAATTTAATTTAGGATGGAATTAACAAAAAGTATGTGGGTGTGCCTGGTATGAACTCTATCTGTAAAGCATTATGCTGTCAGCCAGGTATAATTTTTCTTTAATTATATTTAATGCAAAGTAAGTACAAACATAAATAGTGTCTAATATTTCACTTTTAATATTCTTCAGGAGTGGAAACTAAGTTTGGTGTGGGTGTAGGGAGATTCGAATGGCTAGAGGATAAGAATTTGTGGTCAGTGTCAGGGTTGGATGGACAAAGTCTTGGTCAATTCAATGGTGTTGTAGCTTCGGACAAAAATGTGGTTTCTCCAAGATTTAGAGATTTAACAGGGAAACCACCTCCTCTTGGTATATTGACGCTTCCCGGTCTCTCCTGAAACAGAACTGTTTGTGAAGACAGTTTTATTGTTTTATTACTTTATTACAGAGTTGAAATCCATGAAATAATGCACACAGAGCTTCTTTTGCATTTTGCACCATTAGTTCAATTTGATATTGTATGAAATAAACTGTTATACGACATGAAATTTAGAAAATGGAATGGCTTTGTTTCTTTTGGTTTTACTGTGGCTTAATGTATTGTCACATTATACTTATCACTTTGTTAACAATATTATGTGATCATTCACAAGGATGGTTCCAACCTTTCTTTGTTATTCTCATCTTTGTGCCGGAGTTCTTGCCGAAAGGTGCCAGGACTTCTTTTTTCTTCTTTTCTGGAAGTTGCAACAATGGCATGAATTACATTGTGATTGAACTCAATTCTGATAGAAACAGTTTTGATTTTGTAGTTATTTGTTTTGTTACAGATTTGACTTTTGTCCCAGATTTGGCTGTGAAGTTGGAAGAAATTCCTGTCAACCCTTGTTTTGCTCTAATGCTGGCATTCTCAGAGCCTTTATCTTTGGTAAAAAAATAATTATGCATCTATCAATTAGCTACTGTATAAATTTTTAAAACAATGGTTTTCTCAATACTTATTATGGTTTAATGATCCAAACTTATTCCATTAGCCTTTCCTTTTCTTTGCTGCAGGACCCTTCCTTCAAATTAGCTACTTAAATTTTTTGAAAGGTCTATATGTGGTAGCACTTGGTGCCTGATACTACTTTATATCTCTATTCAGATTCCCGTAAAAGGTTTCTCTTTTCAAGATTCTGAAGTTCTGAGTTGGGCTCACTGTGACAGCAGCAAGCCTGGGCGATCTACCAACAGGTGTGCGGTTTTATTTTTCATTTTTAGTGAACTAATTGAGCAAATGATCTAGTTTTCGTTCCTTTTTCTTGTCTTATTTTGTTTCACTGTTTATGTCCTTATGGTATAGTGAACGATGGGTATTGCATTCAACGGCAGACTATGCAAGGACTGTAATTGCACAAACTGGACTTCAAAAGCCTTCAGACGCAACATTAAAAAAGGTGGCTGAAGAAATGTTCCAAGAATTTCAAGGAACAGGTCTCAGCATTCCTCTGCCAATTTTCAGGAAAGCTCATAGATGGTCAGTATCTGAAGTAAATACTATAACTGTCAATCATTAGATCAGCTAGGGACATGTTAAAAATTTCAGGCTCATCCCATTCTGCACGACATTACACCAGGTTCATTTGACTTGGAATTTCGCTTGCTAGGAACATGTAAAAATTTCAGGTGCATCACATTGTGCACTAAATTAGAGCAAGGATCAATTGGCCACGAAGTTTGCTCAATTTTTCAAATTCACCATCTGATTTTACATCCTAACTGGCATAAAAGTGATAATGCTTGCTTGTCTAGTCCTGTATTGGCTTGTTCTTGGCAGTATGGCTAAGACTATGAGCACTGTGAAATCAACTATTTGTTGCACGTATAAAACCACACTTGAGGGTTGCATGAAAAATATGCTTCTCATTTTCAAATTCTTATCGTCTTGCGGTGACTGCTTAGTTTTCTTTTTGCAATTTTTAATTAGAGGGATGGATCTTTCCCTGGAATTGACATGGAAACCAAAACATTTATATGGGCAGCTGAAAATCCTCTTAAACTTCGACCTTGGCTTAGAACTAGATACAGTAATTAGAAGTTGGAGGACGTACAGAGAGAAATCTGTGCATGATGGTTTACAGTTTGCAACTAAGTTCATTTATGAGTACGAGTGATTTGGCTCTTGTTGAAAATTTTCAAGTACAGAAGATCAAACAGAGCATGTAGGTTGGCTGGTTAGAATACAAAATTACCCATAAGTTTCCCCTAGCTGGAGCTAGCTGGTCATGCAAGCTTCCTGATCATAATTTTATTGATTCAAAGGTGTGAATTATCAATTACCTATAGGTTATAAGTAATGTTTTACAACGCTTTTTTCTTTTTCTTTTTTCAATTATGCTTCCAAAAAGATGTCGATTTTCAGTGTTTTTACAAGCACACATACCAAAAAAAAAAAAAAATTATAGGGAACATTTTCAATATAAGTTAATTTACGTCTATACCAATTAGCCTAACATATGTAATGGTTCAAATTTGTAAATAATTTGTAAGTCCTTCTCCCTTGCGAAATGCGAATGGAGCAAATACATCCCTTCAGTATTTGCGAGGGTTATTTGTTTGAGCTAACTAAGCAAGTGTTTCATAGAATTTAATGTAATATTGTAGTTACAGTGTAATTATTTGCTAAAATAGCAGTTGTAAATATCTAATGTATGATCAGTAATCTGATATATAATCAGTATTAAAAAAAAAACGTAAGTAATGGTTCATCACCCTATTCAAAGGTCAGGAATTCCCGTGTGTTATAAAATGAATTATTGTCGTAATTCAGATATCATGACATTCGGACATGATAAAGCATGAAATGCTTTCAGTGTTGAGCAAATTGATTCTCCATTCCCACTCTTAATGCTAACTATATTTATCAAATGGTTTGTTTCAGGGGAAGTGCCTTTCCAGCTGCAAGCATAGCAAAAGAAGAGAGATGCCTCTGGGATGGAAAGAAGAGACTAGCCATCTGTGGAGATTTTTGTGTTAGTCCAAATGTTGAAGGTGCAATACTCAGTGGCCTGGCTGCAGCTTCAAAACTTACAGAGATTCTTAGTTGCATATAGCGATAATGTCAACGGTTGTTCAATTGAAAAATGTTTCCCATCATACCTCATTTTTCTGGATCGTGTCTAAGAATTGTTTGTTGATCTAATTCGATTTGGCTGTGCTTGCCATTTTGAAAATTATAATTACTTAATACTCTTGCTTAATTTTAGCGAGGAGTTGTTCATTTCGATTAATGGGATATATAATGGAAATCATTCTATTCATCTTTAACCAGCTTTGTAGAAGTATAGACCTGTATGCTATGTCTTTTAGTTCTTTTTTAAACTACATGCGTACTTTCTCTTTTCACTGCTGCACTTTATTCTACCATTTTTCTCAATACAGATCTATGGAAGACATTAGATGTCTTCCTTTACCGGTCCATCCACATATCTATGGAAGGAGAAGAGAACATATTTTATTTTAATAGAGACTCGAACCTACCACAAGGCCTATGTGTTTTTGGGCCATTGTAGATAAAACAATTTCTGACAAATTTTTAAGCGGATTACAAATGTTGGGAGAGAAAAAAAAAATAAGGTAAAAAGAAAAAATGAAATTAACTATAAACTGGGTCAAATTTATTGACTTAATTTAAGATAAAATAATCTGGCCGATTTTACAATATTCTGACGTTTACATTTTATGGTGAAAAATGATTGGGAAATCAAAGTCTGATAAAAATATACTTTATCAACTCAAAATTATATTCAAAATGCTATTGCTAGTTTGTTTTCTTTTAAAAAAATTTAAATTTACTGTTAAAAAATATTATTTTAAATATATTTTTATTAATTTTTTATCATACTTCTTTAAATATCAGTGTCAACAAAGAGTTTGATTCTGGTTGAATTGAACTAAACAAAACCTGAAATTTATTTTTATTTGATTCGATTTAATTCTAAAATTTAATTGGATGAGAACTGAAAACAAATTGAGTTGGATTCAGGCTGGAATAAAACCAACCAAACATCCAACCTAATTGGGTTACACATAGATATTAAAAAAAAAAAAAAACTAATTTTCCTTAAATTTCAACCCAAACCGAGCTTTGTCCCAATAGTATAATCCGAAGCCGAACTAAATTTGAATGTAAACCGAAACTAACTTTTAAACCCGTAGGTATCCATATATAAGGACCGGAGTTTCAGCATTTCTAATAAACAAAGGCGCAATAGGCATGCATTCAAAATGCTTCTCACAACTCCTCCACCCTAAAAAACTCAACTCAGTCACAAAACCAAACATCACATTTGCACTCTTCTTCTCCACAACATTACCACCAAAAGTACAAGGACATCTAGACATAAACACCCGCGAATCAGAACCAGACATAACCAAAAAGATTCACAGACTCTGCACCCAAGACCGCAACGTCGACGAGGCCATTCGCTTTCTCGATCACCTTCGAATTTTTGGCTACCGTCCCAATTCCCTCAACATCAGCAGCATCATCCACGCTCTCTGCGATGCCAACCGATTCGCCGAAGCCCGCCACAGATTTCTGCTCTCCATTTCCTCGCATTGCATCCCTGACGAGCGCACTTGTAATGTTATTATCGCTCGCTTGCTTGGCTCGAAAAACCCACTTGATACTTTGCATGTTGTAGGCTGTTTGTATAATTTTAAGCCCGAGTTTGTGCCTTCTTTGGTTAATTATAACTGTTTGATGTATCAGTTGTGTGGTTTGTTGCGTGTTGGTGAAGCTCATAAGTTATTTTTTGATATGAAAAGTAGAGGGCATGTGCCTAATGTTGTTTCTTACACTACTTTGATTAACGGGTACTGCAGAATCGGTGAAATGGGTGTTGCGTATAAGGTGTTTGATGAAATGCGTCACTGTGATGTTTTGCCTAATTCTCTTACTTATAGTGTCTTGATTCATGGTGCTCTGAGGACACGTGACGTAGAGCGTGGTAACGTGCTGATGAGCAAGCTTTGGGAGAGGATGAAGGAGGAAGAGGACTTGTCTGTGAATAGTGCGGCATTTGCTAATCTTGTCGATTCTTTGTGTAGAGAAGGGTATGTCAATGAAGTTTTTAGGATTTTGGAGGATATGCCGCAAGGGAAGAGTGTGAATGAGGAGTTTGCTTATGGACATATGATTGACTCACTTTGTAGAAGTGGAAGGAATCATGGGGCTTCAAGGGTTGTTTATGTAATGAGGAAAAGAGGTTTTACACCAAGCTTAGTCTCGTATAATTTTATTGTACACGGTCTTTGCAAAGAGGGTGGTTGTATGAGGGCATACCAACTGTTAGAGGAAGGAATTCAATTTGGATACTTGCCATCCGAGCATACTTACAATGTTCTAGTCGAGAGTCTTTGTCGAGAATCTGACCTCCAGAAAGCAAGGGAGGTTCTCCAATTCATGTTAAATAAGGAAGATGTGGACAGGACAAGAATTTGCAATATATATTTAAGAGCTCTTTGTCTTATAAATAACCCTACTGAGCTTCTAAACGTTCTTGTTTTTATGCTTCAGACACAATGTCAGCCAGATGTGATAACTCTCAATACAGTTGTTAATGGGTTTTGCAAGGTGGGAAGGATTGAAGAAGCTCTAAAGGTGCTAAATGATATGATGACAGGAAAATTTTGTGCCCCAGATGCTGTGACCTTCACTACTACTATTTTTGGTTTACTAAATGTTGGAAGAATCCGAGAAGCTCTCAATTTGTTGTATGAGGTAATGCCACAAAGAGGATTTAGCCCTGGTGTTGTGACATACAATGCGGTTCTTCGTGGTCTGTTTAGACTTCATCGTGTGGAAGAAGCAAAAGAAGTTTTCAATTGCATGTTAGGCAACGGTGTAGTTGCCGACAGTGTAACTTATGCTATAGTAATAGATGGTTTATGTGAGTCTAACCAATTAGATGACGCTAAGATGTTTTGGGATGACGTTATCTGGCCTTCAAATATTCATGATAATTACGTTTATGCTGCCATGATCAAAGGGCTTTGTCACTCTGGAAAAATAAATGAGGCTGTTCATTTCTTATATGAACTGGTTGATTCTGGGGTCACTCCAAATATTGTGAGCTATAATGTTGTAATTGACGGTGCCTGCAAGTTAGGCATGAAGAGAGAAGCTTATCAAATTCTGAGAGAAATGAGAAAGAATGGGCTGAACCCAGATGCTGTAACTTGGAGGATTCTTGATAAGTTACTTGGAAATAGAGAAAATGATTTTGGTCTGAAAATTTAGCTTACAACCCAAAGAAGATGACTAGGAGATGGACTCAACTCTATCTAGGATACCTAGATTTTGGCCGACTGCATGAATCCTTTTTGTAGCAAATCTGAATTGGAGGGACAGTATCAAGGAAGAAACAAAATGTCCTAGTTAGTCAGATTTATGTCTCCTTAAACATGGATCTAACTATTTGTTATGAAGAGGCTCCATGTCCATAAAATGTATCATGTTGATGGCTTATGAAATTGCATGTGGAAAAGAACTGATTCAAAAATACAGTTGGCAGTGATTCATGGAATCTGAGAAGTCTCTTGGTGCTAGTACAGGTGATCACACCCGTTGCTAATAAGTATGATCCGTGTGGATGCTGGTAATACATACGACAATTAACAAAAGTGCGAGTGATATGTTACCATAAATCCAAAAGCTTAGGCTTATTGTTAAAAGTCCAAAAATAGTATTCAGCTCTAACATGGCCATTTACATGGATCAAACATGATAACTTCAAAAACAATACGATAGATGCTTAGACTACCTAGCTCCATCTCTTAAAATTGTTTTACAATATATTCTGTGAGACAGCACTTAACACAAAAGAATTATATTTGCTCAGTTTTCACATTGACATAATGTAAGATGATTTTCTCTTGAAGTAAGTTTTTAGACTGGCCTACCTTTACTAATGACTCTCGGTTCAGGAGCTGAAGCATTTTTTGGAGCTTCCACTGCTGCAGTCAGGAAATATGGTTATCACACATTGTTAGATGCCCTGATTCCAGCAGCAGCAGTTCTTCAGAAGGTCATCAACTGTTCCCAGCCGCTGTCTTTTTTCTCACAGGGTCCAAATAATTATTTTTCAATCAGAGGTTAAGAACAGCGGTTGAATCTTCCCTTTGTTCGTCTCATCATTTGAAGCAGCATTTGCTGGAGCTAAATCAACTAAACAGATGCAGGCACAGGTGAAATTCTTATTGATCCTTTCACCCTTTTATTGGATTCTGGTTAAATCTGGCTTCTCTGTTCATTGATGCAAGTTTTGCATGAGTGATGAGTGACAAAATCAACTATGGTCATCCAAACACTTGTTATTAAAATATCAATGAAGTGGAGAAAGTCTTCACAAATCTGTGAGTCTTGGTTTAAACCTCAAAGAAAATGAAAGAAGGTTAAGAAGGTGTTGCATGAGTCACTCTCCTTATGGTATCAGTTTAAACCTTGAAGAAATCTTCGTTGGATCCAACATTTATTAAGATAGAAGAAAACGAAAAATACACTTGCCTTAAGAGCTGTCAAGGCACCATCCACTTTGAATTAACTGGAGGGTTGGATTGAAATAAATTGTTGTAAAGAATCAGTACTAGTTGATGTGTTGTTCAGAAATGACGGTTTATGAGTGATACGTGATGATCAAATGAAACTTGGTAGATTTGGTGACTCTGTTTGAAATGTTTGGACTTTTAGGCATGGTATATGTTTCTCCCATAAGATTTTCTACCTTCCTATGCAATTCTTTTCAAGAGTCTTAGCTGGAACGGCTGTGCCACATCCACATCATTCACGATAAAATTTTACTACTTCCATTTTTATTTTTGAAATCAATAATGATAGACTGATTTGGCATGAATAAATTGGTTGAGAAGTGATAACAGTTATTATTTTGTAAATTATGTGGACTCATGATACTTTTATATAACTAATCTCTTCATGTCACATCAGTTTATATATATATATTTATACAAAGTGCTTGTGATTCTATCATTATTCTTTTAAAATTTACCTAAAGTGGTATTATTTGAGATAACAAGAGGAGTTTTCAAAGACTCGAACATGAATTTTATTTGATGGTCCTATTGCGACCGTCCTATGTAAAACCTTTTTCTTGCTTTTCTGCATTTTGAATTCTAACTGATGACTCAGGCTGCACGTTCACACCATGTCTTCAGGGAGATCTCTCCTTTGGATTCAAGCACAGGGCCATGGCTGCAGCTTCATGTTCCAGGTTCGCAGACCTCATTTTTTGAGGACAAACACCTAGCTGCCTCTTTGGCATAGGTAGCTTCTGCTGCTGTTTTGCTTTTGTTCCATAAAGTTTAAGCTGAGAGATCGAGCGTTTTCTTTACATGTTTTTCAATTTCTCACCGAATTGTAACATTCATAAATTGATTATGTTCAGAGGTATACTAGATTAAAATTCTAGTCCATCTGAGTCCCAATCTTGCTTAGGCCTGTAAAGGGAAACGTTATTGCTTAAAGCATATCAAATAATTTAATTTATGAAGGTAGTGGTTCATAAATTGTATCAAGATTATGGAGATTTTAAAATATTTTCAACTATTTTTAAAACCAGAGAAACAGACCCACTTGTTTGGGAGATTAACCAATGAAATCTCATGAAACCGCTTTACATACGTCCACGTGGCAGGTAACGGATGTGATGATGGATCAATGTGTGTCGTCTCAAAAATAGAAGTGGTTAAACTTGGTAATGCAATTCTGATAATGTTTTGTACTTTTGTAATATCATATCCAGATATGAGCCACATATTTCTTGCCACGTGTGAACTTGACCATCACTATTCTCTCTACTCAGAATTATTATCTAGCATGTTTGGGAGTCAGACCACACAGTTCAAAGCAAGCAGAAACCCAGAGAGCAAAAGCAAAAAGGTGAAGCATAGCAAATGGCAGCGTCAGTGATGGCTTCTTCGTTGAGCCTGAAACCATATCCTTTCACTGTGGAGAAATCAGCAGTGAGAGGCCTTCCCTCTCTTGCTAAAACCTCATTCAAAATTGTGGCCAGTGGCGGCAAGAAGATCAGAACGGACAAACCATTTGGTATATTCTTCTTATTCACTACGCATATGCATGCTTGCATATATCAAATGAATACACATACAGTGAGTAATGGTTTAGGGTTTGTCTGGTATCCACAAGTGTTCTGTGTTCATGTGTTGTGATAGTTGAATCTCACTAATTATTAGGCTGAAAGTTATCGAATATTTTGAGTGGAAAATGGGAAATTGTAAAGTGGATGACAGTTCATGTCAATATCATCAATACCATAGTTGTGATCAATGACATGATATTCTTTCAGGTTTTCTGCTGCAAGGGTGTGTTTGGCTGCTTGTATTGCACTGCATTACGTTGTTGTATTAAAATATTGTTATTATGCTAATTTATGTTTGGCTGTAATTTCTAGTTGTATTGCAGTGATTAAAAAGTTAGCTAATACAATTAAAAGTATATAAAATATACCCATGGAGAAATAAGATTTAGACTGTATTGCATTAGAATACTGTTTAGATTTTAATATAATTATTTAACTTTTATTATTCAATAAATTATAGTGAATTTATATTTATTATACATTAATTTATATTTATATTTAAAAATTTTAATTTAAATAATAACATAAAATATTAATAACCTAAATATATATTTAATATGTAAATGATAATAAATTATTTTACTTTCATTACGTAAAATTATTTTAATTATTTTAATTTAAATATTTTAAAAGTATTTTAATTTTTTATTTAATTATTTATTATTTACTAAATTTAAAATTAAATTTAAATTAAACAATCATATTCAACGTTAATAAATGTAAATAAATTTATAATTTAATATTATATTATAAAATAATATAATATAATATAATTTATGTTATATTATTAATAATAATACTATATTTTTACCATATAATATTAAATTATACAATATTATAATAACTAAAAAATAAAAATAAATTATATTAAATATTATAATATAACTTATTAATAATATTATAATATTTTATTATTTAATAATAGCATATTATTAATCATTTTATATTATCAATATAATTATTTAATATTTAATTTCAAAAATAAAATATTAATAAATTTAATAATAGTAATTTAGTTTTTTTATTAATAAATAATATTATTAGTTTATATAATAGAATCCATACTACATTAAACATAGTATTGCAATACAACCTAATCCAACACAACTAATGCAATACAATAAAATATAATGTGACAAATACATTCTAAGGGTGTGTTTGGCACACCACATTACATAGGATCGCATTGGCTAATGTAATGTAATCCCATGTTTGGTAAATTCTTTTGTTCACATTATGGTGTATTATAATACACCATAAATACACCATAATGTGAACAGTTCCGCATAAAATAAACCAAGGGGGATTTGGATTTTTGTAAATAAACCACCACGGGGAGGGGGTTGTGTTCACATTAGCTTTTTTTTCCCTTAATTTCTTTAATTAATATATTAATAAATAAATAAAAATATAATATTAAATAAAATATTATTTTATATAATACAATTCATATTACACCACACATAGTATTACATCACAACTTAATACACTATAATGTAATATAGCTTAATATAATACAACTAACTCAATACAATACATTATGCCAAACGCAAATGTGCTACGTGTGCATGCTACTGCATGCTTATGTTATGGATTTAATTGATATTCAATGTTACAGATAGGCTTGCATGCTATTTTATAGCTTGATTGATATTTATTGTTATCAATTCGATGTCAATAAGATTTGAGAATTATATCATATGATCATATATGATTCGACAGGAATAAATGGTGGCATGGATTTGAGGGAAGGTCTTGATGCATCCGGCAGGAGGGCTAAGGTTTGTGTTTAGTAATTTTGCCATTGTATTTATCTATTCTTTACATAAATTCTTCTAGCTGCTTGTCTCCCGAGTCCATTTCTTCAATTTCTCTAAATTTATTGTTTTGCTAAAAAATTTATAATTTTTTCATATGTTCCCTTACTTGAGTATTAATTTCTTGATTTGTCTTCAAAACTCATGAAAATTCATATATTTTCATTGTTGTATAAATTCCTTAATTATCAATCTTTGAATTCAGGCAAATTGTATATATTTTTGGCAATTAACTGTTTCTTTGTGAACTATATTCAATATCAACTGTTTTGCACCTTCATGCAAATCAAGCACCCATCAATGAATTAATAATATTTCATCATTGAACCAAAAGCGTAAGAAATCTTCCATTACAGTCAAAAGGTGCATTACAAAAATAATGAGAAAAATGTGCCAAACGCACCTTAAATGTATTTGTTTACATGAAAATGATAATGTATTTCAACATTTGTTTATATCTTTTCTTTGTTGTGTTTTTGTATAATCTACACTATAACTTCAATATTTCAAATTGAATACAGGGGAAAGGTGTTTACCAATTTGTTGACAAGTATGGTGCCAATGTTGACGGATACAGGTAGAGATCATTGTTTAGTTTTGTAATTCTTCAGCTCATATGGCTTAAGCCATTAAGTTTTATTTTCTAATTTCTTTTAGAAGGCAAAACAATTTGAGAAAGTGAAGTCTGTGTAATATCTGTAGAAGATTTTGCCTCACTTAAAAAGGGGCTGAGGAAGGAGGAATCTGTTATTAAGAAAATTGGCTAGCTGTTGAAATAAGATTAATCCATGAATGTTTACGTATGTGTTAGTACATTTCTGATATACATTTTGATGAGTGGTTTTACAGTCCTATCTACAACGAGAATGACTGGTCTCCCAGTGGTGATGTCTATGTTGGTGGTAAGTTTCTTAATTATCATCTCCCTTCAATTTTCAAGCTGTAATTTGTAACTCAAAAGCTCAGCACAAATGAGATTATTTTTGAGTTCATTCTTGTAACTAACGCATGGAGATAAATTTATCTGTGCAAATGTGGTATTATTCAGGTTCAACTGGCTTGGCAATCTGGGCTGTTACTCTTGCTGGCCTTCTTGCGGGAGGAGCACTTCTCGTCTACAACACAAGTGCTTTGGCACAGTAGATGAATGTCAACCAATGTTACATTATGAACTCTATTGTTAATAGCTTATCAATGTTGTTGTTAAAAGAAAAATACCTTCCACAGCTACTTCATGTATCTACTTTGTGTAATGTTTTGGACAGATTTAAATTGAGACATAGCTATCTATAATTTGGAACTCCATTGTCATTGAAGATGGTTGATCTGATTTGTAAACCTAGTCTAATGAGCTATCATAAGAGCCATTGAACTGAATTTGAGTCTTGTTTTGATACATGGAGCAGCACATTGAAACTTCAGTGTACAGACATTAAGTATGCTTCCCACGAAAATGCAACTTAAAACAAGTAATAAAGAAAATTGGATGTGTAAAGAACCTGCTTTACTTCATAAAAAATTGAAATATCAGTGTCATTCCCCTGAGCTACTTTAGGTCGCCAAAATACAACAGAAGCTTGCTCGCACCAGCATCAACATGATGCAAATATTTTCTGTTGTTTTGATCTTTGGAGAGCTGGATGGATGGATGGATCGATTATCGCAGCTAGCTTCACTTGATTCATAATTTACGCACCTTAGAAAAAGATCCACTCAATTGTTTTTGCCAGTTCCATTTGTCCCTTATGTGGTGCATTGATGAAAGCTTCATAGTGAATTTGCTTTGTTAGATCTCTTCAAGAATATTTTCATCTTGATGAGGCAGAGATACATTCCTCAAAAAAGAGCCCTGATGTACACTTCCGTCTGACATCGTAGACCGCACTACCTGAATATACACAAACCATTTCTTACTTTAACATAGTTTTCTTGCAATAAAATTCATTTATGTATCCCCATTTTGAGGGAAAACAAAACTCTCAAGTTCTTTATTATTGTAAAAGAGGATAGTAAATCTTCTTTTCTGTTAATAAAAATCAAACAACGCAAATATGTAAGAGAAGCAAAAGCACACTACCTTTTCTATTTCCTCTTGAAGAAGTGGGTAGTCTCTTAAGTACTGCAATGCTTTATCCCTCCCCTGTCCCAATCTATTAACCAAACACAAAAAAGGGAGAATGACAATAAGCCTCAATTGATTTCTAGAAAGCAGCAACATTATAGTCACTTCTTAAGAAAATAAAAGCTGTTTGAAAGTACAAAATAAATTACTCAGTGCATTCAGTTACACCCCCAGTCAATGATTTCAGTCCAAACTTTTTCTAAAAATAGCTTTTAGATCCAAAAGCAAGCAAAACCCAAAGATCCTATCTTTTTATGAATTATGATCATAAATCTCATTCTACTTCCTCCACTTGCCAAATTCTCAAAACCTTACAAAGCTTCTATCATTGCACTAGCAAATTCTCAAAGTTCTCAATCTGGTACGAATTGAGAACGTCATTGGGTTCACGCTTGTCTTACAA
Source organism: Murraya koenigii (assembly GCA_025617385.1). NCBI lineage: Eukaryota > Viridiplantae > Streptophyta > Magnoliopsida > Sapindales > Rutaceae > Murraya > Murraya koenigii. Next base: position 17,332,249 of record CM046811.1, read on the forward strand.
GCAATTACCCCATCTTAAACCTGCTCTACAGCTATTCTGACCAGTCAATACAAATATATACAAACAAGTGGGTCTTACCAGCAACTATCCCAGGCTTACCTGATACCTGTGTTAGACAGGGTATGCATGAATACACATTAGCCTCAAGACCCTGTGTCTCCATCATTCGGGTTTCCCTCAAGACCTTTGTATCTCCTTCATTTGGGATTCCCTCAAAACACCAATATATATATAGAGCTATTTGAATCACATTTGCAGGAATTGACCGCTCAACAATGTTCAAGAAAACCATAAATTTCTTACAGGACCAAATATATGGGGTGTCCCTATTGTACATATTTCTAGTCCCATATATACCAAAGGTCAAAAGATTATTCAAAGGTCCAAGTCTTATGCAAGTTTATAACAATATAGAGTGGCCCATAATGTAAACCGATCTGAAAGCATATATGTAATTTAACCATTGTTGATTTGGCTGTAAAGAAACAAAACTAATGCAAATTATCATTAAGTGCATTATGAAATATGTTTATATTTGTGGCATTCGAACATAGGTTTCAATGAGAAACAAAAGGGCAAACAAATTTGATTTTCATGAAAATGATCTTAAAGAATTGTAAGCCATATAAACATAACTAGGATGCAACTACGAGTATGCAATAGAAGTCCATAGGCAAACCTTTGGTCTCCATAACTATACCAAGCTCCTTTCCTCACCACAATATCCATCATTTCAGCACAATCCAACATGCATCCCTGCAAGCTATTGAAATTCAAAACAAAAAGCACAAATTTATAGCCTTTGGAGAAATAGTTTTTTATTGCAATACTAACCAGTTTACTCACTCCCTCCCCAAATATGATTTCGAACTCTGCTTGTTTGTATGGCCTAGATACCTATGAATTATGAAAGCAAGTGATTAAGATCAGGAATTTCTCAACCCTTGACAGCATCAATTAGAAACAAAAAATTTGGTGGGAGAGGCACAAAATAGCAAGGTTTTTATCTACCTTACTCTTTTGCACTCTGACACGAACTCGAACCCCGACATCCTCATCTCCTTTAACCTGTAACAAAGTAAAACAAATTTAATGAGAATTATGAGGAGACCAAACATGGTTAAATAAAGAAAGAGGAAGAAATATTGAACTCTCAAGTGGTTATTGTACTTACGGACTTTATCTTCCCTGTGGGACGAATTTCAAGACGAACCGAGGCAAAAAACTTTAATGCAATCCCTCCACTAGTTACTTCAGGATTCCCATAATATACACCAATCTTACAAAATGCAGCATAGGCAATATAATCAGTTGCTATAAAATGAAATTTTCCAATGGGACTTAAAGCAGACTGATACAGAAAAACTGGATAAAACAAAAGGTACTATTTATAATTCAATATTAAAAACAATCCTTTCTAGAAGTTCAAGGATTATCCAACTAAGGGAAGAAATATGCAGTTTTTTGCCTGTGATTTATCTAAAATGATCCTTTTCTGTTAACCTAACAAGTCCTCCACCGAAGAAAAACCATAACCATCTAAAATTCCCATAAGCTTGAGGTCAGTGCTGTAAAGATCTCACATCAGTTACAAAAAATACTCTAGCAGCTGTATTACATTATCTAAGAAAATTAAACTCAAAAATACCTTATATCTGATCTGATTGAGAAATATGAGAGTACAACCAGCTTTGGAGGCATTTCCTGACATTTTACGCAAAGCTTGGCTCATAAGGCGAGCTTGCAAACCAATTTGCTGCATTCCTATCTCACCCTATGCAACAAGAAACGGGAAGGCATTCAAACATGGGCCAGTTCCCACTATTTATAGGGAAACATTGGTTAGTTTGCATGGGGAAAATTATAGCGTACTTCAATCTCTGCACGTGGAGTAAGAGCTGATACAGAATCAACACAAATAAGATCTATGGCACCAGATCTGCACATACGATCGGCAACTGCAAAGTCAAAATTGAATTAGTTCGCAAACATTGTGCTTATAAGAAACCAATCCCATAAGCATAATCCTTGAGCTCAATACTAGTGTACTACTCAGACCATCCCATCAGTTCTCAGTTTCTCACACTTAAAAAAAAAAAAAAAAAAAAAAAAAGACATGGACAAGCAGGATAAATTACTTTCTAGTGCCATCTCGCCATTATCAGGCTGGCAAACAATCAAATTCTCTACATCCACGCCCAATGCTTTTGAATATGCTGGATCAAAAGCATGCTCTGCATCCACAAGCATTGCATTGCCTCCAAGTTTCTATAAATAAACAGTATAAAAACTGCAAGTCAGCTGCATGACATATAAAACAGTGTCCCAGAACTTTCTACAACTGTACAAAAATTAAGAACACAGAAGGTAAGTGCAGGCTGATTGGGTACCTGCACTTCTGCGATTGCATGCAGCGCAAGGGTAGTCTTTCCACTACTTTCTGGCCCGAATATCTGCACAGAAAGTTGCAATTTGTTACAAGGGTTTTTGCACCAAAGCATAATCCAGAAAACAAAATTTACATTCTTCAGAGTACAGAAAGTCAATACAGGTATTATCTAATGACAGAAATTGACCAAAGCAAGAAGGGGGAAAACAGAGTGCCAAGTAATGACAGATTTTCGTTTCTGCTTTTGATAACAAACAAAAATAAGCTGAAAACAAAGGAAAAATATGATTTAATTAACGATCAATAGTCCATCATATGATTACAGAATTATCTTAAAAGAAAACAGAACAGCAAATCAGAGAAAAAGAAAATAAGTTTTAAACAACACTTCCAATTCTCAGATAGAGTTTCCAGAACATCAATAAGAGACAATCGAAAGCAAATCCCATAATAAAGTGAGAAACATTATTCTAGCCCAAGGAGTTTTGAACATCCCTTCTTTTCTTAAAAAATTCAGCTCTCTCTTACTCCATACAACCCATAGCAGTGCTCACTGCAAATCTCCGTAAAATTTTTTCCCTATTGACATTCCCAAATCCTCCAACAGCTTTGTTACACTATGATAAGCCATAACCCAAACAAACCGCTATCATGCATAACAATCTACACATAACCCACAAACAGATCACAAATCAATAACTAATGATGTATGTAGTGTCCTTTCTTTCTACAAAGTATGCATTATATAGAAGAAACAGGAAGGTTTGGTTGCCTCCTTTGAAGCAAATCACTTGCATTTAAGCTGAAGACAAACTAAGAATTAACTTTTTAAGAAGCAAGAATTTCCAAAATGAAAGCTTTATGATGAAAAACAGATATTGAATGAACATCAATTAACAATAACATTACTAGGGAATGTATTGAAAGAACTAGGTGATCGAGTTTGTTTGTCCTTTTCCAAGTAAGATAAAACAACATTAACAATTAACCAATGAAATCAAAGAAGAAGAAAGCTCATCCACTTTCGTCTCTAACGTTTTGGATAAAATCAGAACCTAGTCACTGGAACTTCCTGATCAAGACACAATAAAAACACATATAGAAAGACTTGTAGTAGTAGACAAACAATGGTATCTTAGAAATCAAAAGATGAAAGGAACATTGTTCCATTATGGATCTTCCAAAAATCTTCTCCTTTCACAATTACATCAAGTCATGCAGCAAGCAACGTAACATCAAGCAAATGATTCCTTATTGAAATATTTTCTCTTAAAAACAATATTCAAAAGGTTCACCATACAGGCCAATGAACTATAATATAAGCATCTCAAGACCCACATGGAGAGGAAAAAAAAAAAAAAAAGAAGAAGAAGAAGATAATACCTCCACAATTCTCCCTTTAGGAAGCCCACCACCTAAGGCCAAATCCAGCGTCAAGCAACCACTGGGAAAGGTTTCACTGCCATTGATAAAAATAAAATAAAATAAAAATTAAGCCTACACCTCTAGTATATAAGTCATCCAGAGGAAGTGGCATAGAGCAATGATAACCAATGACAAAATAAAACATTTAATGATTAAACACATTGAAGGGAGACAAAAAAGAAAAAAGGGTATCTTAAAAACAGCAATAACAAACATGAAATGAAAGAAATAAATAAAAAACATTTACATATTATATTGAGATTTGAGAAAAGAAGAAGACATACACAAGGGCTCCACCAGCACTGCCCAATCTTGTAACACTCCCTTTTCCAAATGAACTGTTTATATCGTTCATTGCTGCATCCAATGCTTTTTGCTGTAACAAGTTTAAATGTTCATTCATTCAACAAGAAGTAAAGCATAAAGAATTGGAACAGTTTTTATTTTTTTTCACCCACCCGGTCGAGGAAGCGGGAGTCTCCGGAGTCGGAAGAAAAGCCGTTAACTTTGCCGTCGAATTCGCAGCTGATTTTCTTGTGACGTTTTCTGCCAGCTGACAGCTTTGACGAGGCTGTGAAGAACCGAGAGCGAGAAGATTGGCAATGAAGGGGACTTGAAGAAATTGATAACAGACAAAAGTGTGTCTTCGTGTTGAATGGGGAGAAACATAGCTGCCAAGACACACCCAGTTTTGCTTTCAGAGGCAGAGCTGCTGCTGCGATAGACTCCATTATTTTTAAGAAAACAATAGAAGAAGCTCAAGAGGAGACACACGAGTCACAAAAGCAGAAGAAGGTGAAGGAATTTCTCGCAGAAGAAGGTATGCTGTTGTTAAATGGACCAGCCCGGAATCTTTGGCCCAGTTAAAATGATAACAACTAAAAATGGGGTGTAATTAGAAAATAGCCTTTTTAAATAAATTAAATTCTTATTGAAACTTTTTAACAATGCCCTATTCTACCTGTGTGTCGTGGTATAGTCCATTTAGGATTGAACTACAGTAAACTTTAAGTCATGATTAGTAAAAAAAAATTATAATTATGAAATAAATGTTAATATTATGTATTAAATATAATTTTTTAATAATAATTTTGATAAAATTATTAAAAATATAATAGATTTCTCAACATATAAATAAAAATTCATAACAACACAGCTTTCAAGGTATAAACTAGTGTTTGTCAAATATTTTAGTACTATAACTTTTAAACTACAGCTGCTCAACCTCAATTTCAAACACATTCGTGATATCACAAGTGAAAGTCCTACACAATTAAAAGGGTCATTCTATGATCAATACTATTTTAAAACATGAATTATATAAATAAACATAAAGCATGTAGATTAACATAAAACTTGTAAATCAATATTAAGTGTAAAATAAAACATAAATTATGTAAATAGAATATAAAACTTATAAATAGAAGATAAAATAAATAAACTAATATAGAAGCGATAAATTGGTGTATTAATGATAAACAAAACAAATCTTACAAATGTAACAAAAAATTATAAATCAACAATAATTGTCAAATAAAACAAAAATTAAGTAAACGAAACATAAGATTTATAAATGAAAGTTAAAATAAGTAAATTAACATTGAAATAGTTAATTAGTATATTATTAGTAAACAAAATAAAAACTTATAAATATAACATAAAACTTGTTAATGAATATTCAGTGTAAAATAAAATAAAAATTATGCAAAGGAAACATAATACTTGTAAATAGAGGATAAAACAAGTAAATTAACATAAGAGTGATAAATTAGTGTATTTTTAATAAACAAAACAAAAAATTATGAATATAATATAAAACTTGTAAATCAACAATAAGTGCAAAATAAAACATTAATTATTTAAATCAGATATAAGACTTGTAAATTGAAGATCAAACAAATAAATTAACATAAGAGTGGTAAATTAGATTATTTTTTATAAACAAAATAAAAACTTACAAATATAACATAAAACTTATAAATCAACATGATGTATAAAATAAAAATAAGTTATAAAACAAAAATAAGTTATGTAAATAAACCATAAGACTTATAAATATAATGTAACAAGTAAATTAATATAATGATTATTGAAAAATAAATAAAACTTACAAATGTAAAATAAGAATTTATTCTAATAATGATTATATTATATATTTGCTGATTTTTTTTTCAATTTAATAATAATAGTTTTGGGTTTATGTAGTATATGTCCTACACAATTTATTCTTAAAATCAGATTTTGAAAAACTATATATTTTTTATATTTTTCAAAGCTATTTGTAAAATAAAGTGATATTTCATTATTCATGAAGTATGTATAAAACAAAAAATTAGATCAAATTTGATTAATGTATCATATATGTCTAGTAATATAATAATATTTTTTTTATTTTGTTTTAACATGATCCACATCAACCAAAATAAGTTTGCTTAATTAACCTGTGTAGTAAATAATATTATTTTAGAAAATGAAAAAAAATTATGAATGTCACATAATGAATGTATAATTTATTGTTAAAATAGTTCAACAAAAAAATTCTAATTATTTTCAATACAATTATTATTTTTAATTGACGAGTGACTTTTTTATTTGTTTAATTAAATTAAATGAATAAACTATTTTTTATTTAATAAAAATTTAATATTAATTTACAAATTTTATGTTACTTTTACATGTGTTTTTTTTTTATAATTTTGAAAAACTGATTTACTATTCTTATATTAAGTTACTTCTTTTATCTTAAATTTACTAGTTTTATGTATAATTTATAAAATTGATATTTATCAAAATATTGATGCCGTAATTTTAATCACAGACATCATAAAATTTTCTCAGTTAAAATTATTTGAAGGTAGGACTATTTGAAAAAACCATTTGATGGTGGGCCTATTTGCACTCGCATGCTAAATTTTAAAAAATGTAAGTTTTACATTCTACAGTTTTGTAAATATAAAAAAAAAAATCTTATGTAAATTAGCTAAATTAGTTTATTCAAAAACACTAATCAAACTATTTAGCACATCTATACTAAATATATATATATATATATATATATGAGAGAGAGAGAGTACATCCAAAATGAATTAATAAAAATTTATTATATGCAACAATGAAATCAAATTTTTGAACAAATGCTTTAACATAAGTTTTAGTTATCAATTTTTGTCTATTTAAGAATATGTTCAATATTGATTATTACAACCCAATTTTTTAATGTAACAACTGACAAAAAAAAAAGACCATATGGCCAAAAGAAAAAAGGTATAAAAATTGAAGAAGAAGATGAAGCAAATGAATAAAGAGAGTAAAACTAAAAAAATGAAGAAAGAGAAGTCTACAAAAAATACATTTTTTTTAAGTATTTATTTGTTTCTTGTTTAACTAAGGGGTTGTTTGTTTTTATGTCTAAAGTCTTAATTTGGGTTAATTTAAGATGTTTTGATATTTTAGTTTATTTGTTTTTGCATTTGAAGTTTTATTGTAAATCATTTTTATATGAATTAAAAAAATAAAATTTCTTGACTTTTATCTGAATGATAAAATGTCTAAATAAAAAATTATTATTTTTCTCACAAATAACCTCATTAAATGTATTTATTTCCTATGTAGCTATTAGATGCTATATTATATTTTCATTCGATTTTAAATTGTACTTAGTATTAAACACTTAATGCACATTCAAGTTGAATTTTAAACAAATTCTTTTGTTATTGAATAAAAAGTTTATATATATAAATATTATGTTAAAGTTTTAAAAAATAATATTATCAAAATTATTTTTCATAAATTATATAGCAAATGCTTACCTTATAGATATTTGTAATATATAAAAACTATTGTATTAGAAAATATTGTAAATATGAACTTATTTAAAATTCAAGTATATATAATATTTTTGAGGTCATAAGTGTAAAAATATTATAATTAAGATGTTTTGAACTTATAAAAACAAAAAACTTATCACTTATATTAAATGTCAAAGAATAAAAAACAAATATATTTTTCAGATATATGCATTTAGACTTATTCAGACTTCAGTAACATTCAGACCCATTCAGATTTCAGATAAAAAAAATACTACGTAAATATTGTTTAAGAGTGTTTAAAATAATTTATTAAAATATAATAAGAATCTTTGTAATAAAATAATTTATTAAAATAAGAGTGTTTAGAGTAATTTTTAGAGTACAAATAACCTCATTTATTATTTGATTAGCACGAGTAAATGTCATAAAACAGTTCAATTGGATGCAACAATGGCGGACGTATACAGTTCTTACTTCATAAAGTAAATTATTACTAAGAGTAAAATCTATTATAATAAAAAATTAATTTCATTACTCTAAACACTCATTTAACATACTCAACATACTCATTCAACATTATCAATTCTTTTACTTTAAACCTTAAATTTTTTTTTTTGGTATTATCATAAATATTTTTTTATTTATTCAATTTTTATGATGGTACAAAGCAAGTTTACATTAGCTCATTGAAATTGTCAGGTGTTGATTTTTTTTTTAAATCATAAAAGAATAATAAGCATAGTTTATGGAAAAAAAAAATTCAATTAACTCTCCTGCAAAGAGTAGAACATTTCTTCATAAAGGGATTGATTTCGTAGAATCGTTGTGACATTGCAAATTAAAATATTAAATAAGGTTTCTTTGATTATGGAATCGTAGCCAAGCGATGAACGTGAACGAGAAGATAAAACAAATGGTTGGTGAAATAAACATTTCATATAAAAATAACAACAATGATAAAGTCATAAATTGTTTTGTATAGACTAGTGTGTATAAACTGATGTAACATGAATAAATTAGTTAAAAAGTAATAATAATTATTTTTTAAAATTTTTTTGGTCCATGATAATTTTATATAAATAAATTTTCTCATGTCACATCAGTATGTATACACTTGTTTGTACAAAGTGGTTGTGGCTCTATCATTACTCAAAAAATAAAATGAATTTGTTGTTTTTCATAAATGATTTCTGATAATAAATTTTAATGGTAAACTCATAATACTTTTTATTAAATAACATTAAGATTTATATAATAAAGCTTATTTAAAATTACAACTTAAAAATTAATAACATTAAGCATCTTTTCACATAATGCTCCACTACTTACATATAGTTCTACAAAGTAAGTGCAACTACTTTGACTAATTCAAAATTAACCAACACCATAAATTTAAGTAAATAAAATAAATAATTTTAATTAGTTTAAGAGTGCATCATTCTGTCTCCCCTTGAAAATTCCAATGTCTTTTCTCTTCCGTTTCCAATTCATAATTAGATATAACGATGTATTGAAAATCTTTTGAAGATTCTCCATTGATCTAACCATATTCTTTATCTTCATTTTTAGCACTTTATTGATGAATGATTTCTCATCATAGTGCCTAACCATTTCAGCTTTACACTTGAATGAGACCCCTTGCACCTTTGGCTGGCTAGATAGACCTCTAAGCTTTAGAATGCATACTTGTTGAATATGTTGAGTTTGCAATGAACTCATAAGATTGTTGCATTATTCAATAACTTCATCTTCCTTTGAGATTGCCACATGGCCACCTTGTTGGGAACTTCTAAATTAAATTGAACATATATAATTTTCTTCTATATTTTTGTTATTATGGACAATTGAAGATGAATTAAACTTTGCATCCAATTTGATTGACATTTAACACATCATGCACAATAGTTTTTTCTGAAAATTTTGTTTGTTCAAGGATCATAACCTCCATTAATTTATGTATCCTATCTAATCTTTGCTACATTATAAGGATTTGATCTCCTTGTTTGTTGCCTCGCTCTAATACCAAATGATAAGAACACTAAAGTTTATAAGAAGAAATAAAATAAAACAGAGTAATTAGATGATAAATAAAGTTAAATTGAGGAAATTCAGACCCCCAAATAAGTATTGATCATTTGAGAAACCAATAAACTCCCAAATACAATTTTTATATAACCAAAATAATAAATTTACGATAATTGTTATTGAATAACATCATGTTTTATATAACAAGGCTTGTTTACAATTACAACCTAAAAATTAGTAACACTAAGCATGTTTTCGCATAATGCTCCACTACTTACATGTAGTTCCAAAAAATAAGTGCAACTACTTTAGAATAATTCAAAATTAACCAATATCATAAAATTAAGTAACTAAAATAAATAATTTAAATTATTTTAAGTAACTAAAAATTAACTTTTAAATTTAAAAAGTAATAAAGTATTCAAAGTATTTTTTAGAGTATAAACAACTTCATTCTTAAAAAATTTATTGATCTTGAAAAAGAATATCAATTTTTAAATACGCATTTTGTGTCTAGACAAAAAAAAAAAAAAGAATCAGATTTGAACATTTGGCTTTTCATAGTTGGTCACTTGAATTCTAATTCTTAGGAAAGTACAAGCTAAAAATTTGATTAGATATTTATTAAAAGAAGAAAAAGAAAAAAAGAAAAAAGAAAAGAAGGCTTTTGTTGACCTATATGGTCATGCGATATTTTGATTTTGATGATAACAAACTACGTGTCATGGATAAAATAGAAAATGCATATATTTTACAATCTCACTAGCTTAAATGATCTTTAATGTTATATTTATTGTGAGGCTAGTATGATTAAATGTATGTATGTTTAAACATTTAAAAGTTCAAGTTACTTTTCATGGCACTTTAAAATAAATAATTATTTTCATAATATAAAGGTTTTATATTTAAAGAAAATAATGATTTTATTAAGTTACTTGTTTTCAAGTTTATGGATTAAATTAAAAAAGTTTTGAAAACTATGAAATCCTGAAAATAGATTTTTTTAGAATGATTTCATAAAATTTTGGGCTATATTATTGTTTCTGAAAGTTTGGGTCAAAACTGTATTTTAAAGAACGTTGTAATGTAGCGAAACTATTTAGTATTGTAGCATAACGGCTAACTAACAACAAATTAATGACAATCTGATAGTGTCCAGATAGCAACATATTTTTTTGAAAATTAATGGCGATCAGACAACAAGAAAATGGCTAGCCAATAAGTTAACGACGAACTGACTATTTGAATTACAGTCCAACGGTAATTTATTCAAGTCAAAACATCGATCTGATAACAAGTTAACAGCGAACCATTAAGACTTAAAAAGTCTATAACGACTAGTTTTCAGCTCCTACTATAAAATGGCTCAATTAGATTCAAACTACATCAATCTCAAGAGTTATATTTGAGCTTGTTACTGAGTATATAATTATTCTTGAGCTTTAAACTTGTAATCATTTTATTGAAATACATTTTTGGCTTTTATTTATAATCACATATTGTGTGTGTGTGTGATAAATAATTTGTAAATCATATTGCAAAATCCTGTTAAGTGATTGTAAGTGTTGTAATATACTTAAGTTAAGAGATTGAGGATAATCTTTTAGTATAAAGGTTATTGACACATTGGAAGTCAATTGTAAGAGCTTAAAGCCTTAGGAGGCTTGGATAATAAAATCCTTAAGCCCGGTACTTGGAGGCATGGATGTAGGCGGGTATTGTCGAATCACGTAAAAATCCTTGTGTTTGTTCTCTCTTCCCTTACTCTTTTATTTTGAGCATTGTTAAATTTATTGTTCTTGATTCCATCAAGGCATTAGAATTAATTATTGTGTGGTTTACTTAGCTTAAGTTTTAAAACCTCAATTCACCCTACCTTTAAGGTTGCTTAGCTTGTATTTCAATTGGTATCAGAGCGAAGTGCTCTTATCTTTGACTTAACCGTATAGAGTTAAAGATCTATGGCAACTCAATATGATTCTATATTTAGGGAAGGACAATCAATCACTAGACCTCTATTTTTTTTTATCGTAACAATTACCCTTATTGAAAAACTTGGATAAAAATCTTTTTACAAAGCTTATATTATGAAAGTATGTAAGCGTTCACTTGTTCATCCTTGTTTATTATAATCGAAAGTATGTATAGTGATCTAAGGCCAATTTAGAATTGCAGTGGATGATGAAATAAGTTATTTTTACCGTGTGAATGAAATAAGCTGTTAATTAAAAAATTAGTTTAGTTTTTAATAAATTGTGTTGTTATGGTTACTGTGAATTTGAAAAACAGAGTATACGTATTTGGTAAATATTATTACAAAAGTGTTGCTTTAATAAATAATGACCAAAATAAACATAAGTTTAATTTTTTTTTATTTGTATATTAAAGTTTATGGAAAGTAAGACAGAATTGCTTTTTGATAAAATATTATTGTTATAATATGAATTTTAAAAAAGTGTGATAATTGATTTAATAAGTTGCTTATAAAAAATAATCCTTATTAGCTTTTAATATAAAGAAACTTATTAAATAAATTATTTTAAAAAATTTTATCAAACACTATTTTTGTCAAACTTATTAAATAAGCTACTTATAGCATTTTAATTGATCTCAAATGGGGTACTAGTTTGTAACAGGCTTTTATGTAATCTTATCTTTATGACTAGATATATGCTTAGCAGAAATCTTAGGTGTATTCCATTATTGAATAAATGGATTATTATTTTCCTATTAAAAAAAAAGATTTTGAAGAGCTTCAAAGTTTAACTAATTGATATCCGAACTAAACAAAAGAATACATATTGTATCAAATAGCATGTCCACAAAGACTTTTGAATTTAAAGAAACTCTCTTCAGAGCATTTGCTATTTTAGTCATTATACATAATTAATATGGCTCGCTATTTTGTCCCATTGAAGCATTCATCAAATTTCAACTTAAATTTTGATTTCAATAATTCTTTGGATGAAGTTAATTAAAAGACTTTCAATTAGTAAATTAAATAATTAAGTCAGTGAGTGAATCTGTTTGGTGAGCTCATATGGATTTTAATCTCCTCTTTCTTAATCCTTCCCAATTGTTGTTTAGACTTCATAGAAAATTAATGTAATTTTCATTTTCATCCCCTGAGCTTTGGGGTCCCTTCACTTAGATAGAATGTATAAGAGTATCTCTACTTTGTACCCCTGCTGTTAGTATAAAGTTTAGTATATATTTAATATATGTAAGTAATTGCATGTTAAATTGTTTAAATATTAAAATTATTTTGAATTTTTGCACATTAGAAACTGAACATGCCTAAAACATTATAATACCCACTGTGTAATAACAGAAGCAAAATGATGTACAACAGTTTTTGCACCAAATAAAAAACAATGATTTGTGAAATTTGCTTGTTCACAACTCGAAAACGGAAAGTAAAATCACCGTTACAATTCTTACTGAATGCATGGAGAAAATTCATTGCTCTGACCAACAAGATGTCAGGAAAGTAACTAGAATCGATCACGGCGAGATCTGATGTAAGAGTTCAAACTAATTCGCTGGTCATCAACGAATATCGATGACGACCAAGAACCCATCCATTGACAATGAAGCCACTTCCCAAGTAATTGAAAATTCCCTCGTATCTTATTGTAATTTTTCCTTTTAATGATATTGAAATGAGCTAAAAGTGAATTTGACTTCGTATTTTATTACTGATACGGGTCTATAGATTTGATGCATGTAAATTATTTCTTTAAATCTTCAACATGGACGACAATATTTCCTGTTCTAGTTGGTTATTGTTTTGTTGGATGATGATTTTGGAGACTAATTGCTACTAGAATTAAGAAGCTGGCATGATTATGTTGAAATGGGTTACATGAATTGTTATGTAAAATTTTGAATATTCATGATATAAACAATTGTTTGGTTGGTTAACATCTTACTGAAAATGGATATTTGATGAAGTTACATGATCTAACAATATACAAGCAACACTCGAGGAGCATTGTACTCATTTAATTTTCCAATCAAAGCTTTCGGAGTTCAAAAGACATTAATTTGTACAAATCAAGAGTCCATTACATATGCATCTACCCAAAAGTCTGCAAATATTGAAAATAGATGCATAGATATATTATATAGTTAAAAAGTAGGACATATATATGTATTACAAATATTTCTTTACAACAATTGTATTTATGGGGAAGCATATATAAGAGACACTCCCAATTATATATATATAGAGAGAGAGAGAGATTGAAGCCTGCTAAAAATCATCAATAATGATGATTCCACATGTTTGTTGGCATGCCTACTTCAGATAAGTAGCTGTCTGGACTTGGTTCTCCTAAGCTCGGTGATGATCCTTTCATATTAGGAATATTGCTTTCAATCTTGGTAAGCTGATGCAAGACAGCTTCTATCACCTTCTTATCACGAGCAGTAGGATCTAAGCAATCACTTCCCACTGGTATATTTTTTCCAAATGTGGTTGAATTTTTGGTGGAAATAAGATTGTTTGGTTCAAAATGATTGAAATGGGTGAAACTTGGGTTGCTGGTAATAATTTGGTCTTGCTGAGAGGATGAAAAAATGGAGAAGCAGGACACAAGCTCATTATAATTATCTTGAAAATTTGGTTGAGTTTTGTCAAAAGTGATGTAAGAATCCATTAATGGTGGGAGAGATGAAGAGGCTGTGTCATCATAGCTGCAGCTTCCCATGCTCTGTTGGCCAGGAACTTCTCTCTTTTTGTAAAACACTCTGCACAATACCCAATCTTCCTGCACATATTAGAATATTAATTAATTAATTAGTGCATTTTCCATCAAAAATTTAACTTATCCTCTAATTCTTCAACAGGAGATCACTCTTTCCTATCACACAGTAATCTTTCAGTTTTATCACTTACTCCCTACAGATTTTATAGTACCCTAATATTTTCTTAATAGCAAAATTTTAATAAAAACAAATGGTTGTTTTTGTGATCGAGATAATTTTTACAGCGAGAGTTTTGAAATCAAGAAATAACGGTGTCTTAAGAAAATTGTAAGAATAAAAGTAATGAACTAAAATAATAATAATAATAATGGGGAAAGAAAGTGTCATTTTCACTTCTTCAATTGATCCGCAAGTGACAAGCCGGATAGTGATCTAATTAGTTTCTTATTTTACACTTTAATTTTTCTTATGTCGGCACTTAATCATAGAATTATAATACCTCGGTAAGGACAAGGGGATTAGGTATTGCAGAAAAAATCTTTAGCTTGTGCACATTTCAACTAAATATATTTAAGTTATTGTTCTTAGGTCAGCTACAACCGTACGTGGCTATAAGATTCAAAAGACAAGTATGGTCAATAAAAAGATAATTGTAAAGTCAAGTGGCATATTTGAGTAACTTAACACAATTACAAGCCCCATGATTCATACAAAAGTTAAAGTAATTGACAGCAATAATTATCAAAATTGACCAAAATTTTTGCAAAGAAAAAGCATTTACCTTGAGAGAAGAAACTTTAGGAGAATTAGCAAAGGGACCTTCAAGCCGAAATTCATGCATAACCCATTCAGTTTTTTTCCCTTTTGGTGCCCTACCTTCATAAAACACCAAGGTTTTTCTCATACCGACAAGGCTGCCCTTTCGAAGGATCGCTCGATCTTTTCCGGTGGCCTTCCAGTATCCGGATGCCGTGGCGCGGTTTGTTCTTAGTCCCGTTGCGTATTTTCGATCACGCTGACTGTAAAAATACCATTCTTTGCCTCCAACACATGCAGTTTCTACAAAATATTATCATGAACACAAAGATAAATTAATATATATATAGTTATTTTTTAATATATATATATATAATCAGACTTTAGAAGAACTAACATTAATTTATTTCTTGGATGAGGGGTATTGATATTGAATAATGTAAAGACTAAATCAAACTTGATTTAATTTTCTTAAATTGGTTTAAAGTTTTAATTAGTCAATGTATTGATATATTTTCGAGAAGCATATGGATATTGAAGATGTCCAAAACTCAAAGGAATCTGGTGATGTCAGTATGAAAATCAGGGTGACGAAATTGAACGAAAGGCATTGTGTAGACGTATCGATCGTGAACACGTGGAGCTAGCACATGTAAATTAAGAGTCAATAATTTGTCATTAAAGGAGAATTATTGAAGGTAATTTTCAATTTTCGAAGTGACATAAGGTATAGGTCCAATTACACGTGTGGCAGGTATGAAATAATAATATATAATATATTTTGTCAAACAGCCAAAATATAGTTAAATTATTAATAAGAAGAGAAAATAATTTGCTAAAAAATTTAAAAAAGAAAAAAGAAAAAGATTTTAGTTGGATGAAGGGACAAGGTTTATTGGATTTGGTAGAAACCAATTATAGATGATAATATTAAATCAAAATCGTTTTCAAACTGACTGTAAGTGATAATAATACAGGCATTTGGTGGAGGCTAGAAGATATTATGACTTTGAATTTTGCAATATTAATTAGTCTCTATCGCAGTCTCAACTACTGGAATCAAGGCATTGCCAAGACTGTCAATTCTTTAAAAGCTGTATGAATGTGAAATATTATTTGTCATATTTATAATCTTTACAACTAATTTACAGCAGTGAAATTATAAGATAATGAGTTTACTAAATTTAAATGTGAAAACCATAACTAGGCTTATTTATTTATTTATGTTATGGGTTATATAGATAACATGTATAAATATTATGCTGATAAACATATATATAATATTATAAATAGGAGATTATGAGAATGGAAACTTTGAAAATGAAGCTTTGTTTCCTTGGTTCTTAGTTTTCAAATGAATTCTTTCGTTCAACGGATAAACAAACCAGCTCAGCAGAATCTCACTCAAGACTAATTTAATACCAAACTAGAGAATATGAAAGATAAGATATCAAACAATTTTCAAGAAATGAAAAAGTCCATGAAGCCCCACTGCCTTCTCAAAAAGAAAATAGAGGAAATTTTTTTTTTTCTCTAAAATAAGGGTAACTAGCGAGCCAGGGCATGCCCAAGATAACTCATACTACATAGAAAAATAAATAAATCTAACTGAAAAATAAAAATAATAGTAAGGTAAATGTTATATATAGAATAGCATTTTAAAATCATGATAAAAAAATTAAAGCATGAAAATTAAAATTGTGGAAACAACAGCTAGGTAATTAACATTTAAGTTTGATATTCCGCAGATAATAATGAGATGATATTTTTCAATTGTGTACACAAAATTAACTCTAGCATATTATTAGATGAAGGGTTCATCATGTTCAGAAATCAAAATACCTAAAAAATATCTACCGTATGTTAACGTAATACTAATCAGACAGAAGATTAATCAACTTCAAAATTTTTGTTAACCACAAAAATAATCACTTAACTATTATCTATTTATAGCCAATCCGGTTGCTATCATTATCATGCACCCAAGTCAAGTTAAAAGTTAAAATTAAAAAAAAAATTGAAATTACATGCCCATCAGCCAGCCTATGTAACCCTATATATGGTTCATGCACAGAAGGAAAAAAAAAAAAAAATATATATATATATATATATATATGAAGAAAAATTGAAAAAGAACAGAAAAATGTGTTACCAGGAATGTCCCAAGGCTCACACTTATTGAGATCAACCGCTATCAAAAGAATGGATTCATTGCTGTGAGTGACCTTCTTCATCAAATAGTCACAAACAAGTTCATCATCTCTTGGATGAAACCTAAACCCTGGTGGCAACTGAGCCTCCACCATTCTTATGTTATTATTAGTGTTGTTGCTGCTCATTTTTTGTTTTGGGAGAACGAAGAGAAACAAAGTGAGGGAAAATATCAACACTACTTTTTTGTTTTTCGTTTTCTTTTTATAACAATAAAATTAAGTAAGAAGCTGAAGGCCAAGTGGGAGTCTCTCGCTCTATGTATTTATATAGATAAAGAAGAAGAAGAAGAAGCTCTACAGAAAGATAAATTAAAGTCAAATGGTCTGTGGATTTTTTATTTTATTGGCGTACGTACCTCGTGGATGATGAGGTGGCATCACCGAGTTACTACTGCCCAACTTATTATTACTGCGGCGTGAACAGTTGGTCCATTGCCTTTTTTTCGCACTCTCGGAGACTTTCTTTGCGTGCAGTCGTATAATGTCAGCAGCCACAAATAAACAAAATGGGATGAAAGTGGTGGGCTAATTTATGACGTATTACCATTTGTCCTTTCTAACTTCGTTTTTATTACATATTACACAAATTATTTGTCGTATTAGGGTACCGTATTTCACAATTAGTGCACCATCGTATCGTCGAATACTCAATAAAAGTTAATAAAATTTGATTATTTTATGATATACCTAGGCTTCAAGTTGCACTACCCATCAAATTTTGATAAATTTCTTTATTTCATTTGTTTGTGATTACCATAAATAAGAGTTTTTTTCACAAACATTGTTGCGACTAAATTTGATTAAGTATGCGACCAAAAATATTGTGAGATTTTATTGACGAAGTTGTTTTATGAGCTCTATAAATCTACCTATAGAACTCCTCAAACATTTTGTGCCCACAGATCTTATCTCTCTTTACTACAAAATTTGAATATAAAAAATAATTAAATATAGCCATTAAAAATAAACCATCCACTTGGTACTATGGAGCTAAACCGATGAGCAGAATTAAATCCTACCAAATTGTGTAGAATTATTCGGTTTGAGAATTGAGATCCAAACCAAACATAGCCAAAGAAGTTTGGTCGAAACAAGCTTGATTATGTCCGATATGTTTTGTAGTTTGCGAATAATTACTTAACCAAATTCAATTCGCTGTTGTCCTAAACAAATTCATTTTGCTTGTTATCCCATAATTTAAACTTTGAGTGCGATTGGTACATTAGATTGTATTATGTTGTATTATATTATTTTATGTAAATATATTATATTATACTATATTGTATTAATATTGTATTATAATAATGTTGTACAATATTTAATACTACACTATAATGTATTAATAATATTTTTTATTTTAATATATTATTTAAGTATTTATTTTTAGTTATATTAAATTATTAAATAATAATCAATTTTTATATATTAATTATTATAATATAATTAAATAATGTAATATTATGTTATATTTTTATTTTAATATATTATTTAATTATTTATTATTTATATTAAATTATTAAATAATAATCAATTTTATATATTAATTATTATAATATAATTAAAAAATCCATTATTTAATACAATAAATTATATATTTATTAATTTGTGTTAATAATTATATTCATTTAATTAAAAAAAGAAAATAAAAATTAAATTTAAATTATATTAAAAAATTTTGTTTATTTATTTATTAAATAAATTTATTTTAAAAAAATAGGAAGAAGAAACTTATATAATACATCATAATGCAGTCAAGTCCTGCACCAAACATGAGGTAAACAAACACGCCACTAGTAAGAAATTGAGGGTGCGTGCGTTTGGCGTTGTTTCTCAAATGTTGTTTCTAAATTTATTTTATAGAATAAAAATGATTTATTTTCTTTAAATTTAAAAGTGTGTTAGGCGGCTAATCTCATAATTAAAATATGAGGATAAAATATTAAAATATGTTTGATATTTCAATTTCTGTTTGTTTAAAAATAACGTGTTTAGATAATAATACCCAATTTAGATATAAATAAATAAATTGAAATAAAAGTTAATTTAGAGTAATGCTGTAACTTTTAAAATATGATTTAAATAATTTTTTAATCTAATTTTTCTCAATCTTTGTATGAGATTTTGACACGTGATAATTAAATAATTCTATGGATAAGATTAAATTTATTGTTATCCTTAATAAACACGAAAATTCACTATTTTTGGCTAACCCAAAAAAAAAAAAAAACTAACAAACAAACCGCCGTTAACTTTTTTTTGGCATTTTCTTTAATTATTCTTTTTCTTTCCTTTTCTTGAGACGTTGTCGCTGTTTTGATTTTGTTCTAAAAGAATCTAGCAGCCGCAGGGTACAAGACTTCTCTAGACATCTTATTTTATTTAACAGTTAGTATACTAATAAGAAGTTTTTATCATTTGATTAGCAAGTTTTCAATTTTTGGAGTAGAATGGTTTTTGTCTATTACAATCTTAATCTTTTAAAATAAAAAAATGTTATTTTTTGAGATTTTTTTTGAAAGTTTGGCAGCCTTTCTTAAAGAGTTTAGACGAGAATCCAAAAGAAAATAAAAAACAACGAAGGAAAAGGAAAAAAAGAAAAGAGCGATTAAAGAAAACAAAAATAAAAATAACTATCGTTTATTTGTTAGTTAATTTTAGAATTTTAATTACATGAAAACGGTGAGTTTAGAATTTTAATTACTCCAAAACCGTGAGTTTTTATATTTATTAAAGAAAGTTAAGAATAGATCTAATCATGTCCATGCAATTATTTAATTACCACATGTCAAAATCTCATGTAAAGATTAGGAAAGATTAGATTAGGAGATGATTTAAATCAAAAAAGAATAATAATTGTGGTATAAAAATAATCAGCTGTGAAAAGAATTAAATAAACATTTGGTACAGATAAAAATTTAGTAAAATTTATTGTTAAAAGTACTATGAATTTTAAAAATCATCATATATATTTGATAAATCTTACAATTATACTGTTGTAAGGATATAAATGACTGAATTGAACATAATATTAAATAAATTTATTTAAAAATTTATAAACAAGTGTATAAAATTTTATTATTATGTAATATAATAATTGATAATTAAAATAAATATTTTATATTATTAATTTTATTTTTTATTTTATTATCTCAATACAATTGATAATAATAATAATCTCTTTAAAGTTAGTGATTTTATTTCTTAATAAATAAGGATAATTTTGAATTTTTATAATATGTATAAAGATATATATGAAATTATATTAAATTTAAAAGTAATTCTCAAAATCAAATTATGAAAAATGACTCTTTCTTTACATTTCAAAATTTACTATAGAATGAGCTGATTTCACTAAAATTTTTTTTAAAATAATTTACTAAACATTAAAATTAATTTTTTATTTTTTAAAATTACTTTTAAATTTCTCAAAAATAATACTAAAAGGACTTTAATCATATCATGTGATCCCCACGTAATTAAACTACCAACGGTCCCCGCATGTTATCACTTTGCAGAAAACTAACATGGGAATGTAAATTCAGTGTTTTCCCTCATCCTTCACAAAAGTTTGAAACCAAATATAATTTATCTGGACAAGGTTTTACCTGCTATGAAAATTACTCTTAGGTGGCGTTTGGTTGGAGGAGAAACTAATTTGAATTCTTTTTTCATTTTCGTTGTTTGGTTAAATATAATATATAAGAATTTAATTTTTATTATAATTTAATATTCATCATAATTCAGATTCCCCTTGTATTGGAAACCAAATCTTCTAAAATTATGCCTTCAACTTTTTAATTGTTTAATGTTATCAAATAAATATTACTTATAATTTATTTTATTAATTTAATATTATAAATAATTTTAAATTGATTTAATTTAAGTAATAATTTAAACAACTTGACAAAATTTATTTATTTATTTAATATGAAAATATAGAAACACAAATTTAATAGTAGCTGGACTGCAACTACCGTTGTCGCCGCTGCCACTAACATGTGCAATCTCATCACCGGTACCGTTGGACTCGCAAGCCAACGAACAAGATGATTATGTTGTCATTGAGGTAAAAAAATCGATGTATGTTATTCAAATCCAGTTAAAAATGTGTAGAAACTTTTTAGCTTCTATAGATCCGAAAAAACATCAAAATTTTCGGCTTAATGAGTTGATTCATTATATGATCATTTTTACATCATTAATGAGTTTATACGAGATGGTGCGGCAGCCGACAGCTCCATTTGCTTTTTTTGGTTCTTTAAATAAAAATTTAAATTATAATACATTGATTAAGAAATTATTTATATTTATAATTTATTTTAAAAAATTATGTTAATTACAATTACCTAAATGTTATTAAAAATTTCTGGACTCAATTTTTTTTTTTTTTATGTATTCATTGGAAATAACAAAACAAACAAGTTTTCTTTATTTTATTTCGAGAAAAGGATATTTATTCCCCAAGGTTTGAAGAAATGATCATACAAACCTTCAAGTTTAAAAAAAAAAAAAAACACTAAATTCTATTTTTAACCGTAATATCATTTGAATAAAGTAATTAAAAAAATTGATTTTGAAGTTTTTTGATTAATATAAATAATATAATAAGTCTAGTAGACTAATAATATTAAATTATTTTTAACATTTAAAATAATATTAAAATTATAAATTATTATATTTATTTAATAACATATTTGTATTTATTATCAAGATTTTAAATAAATCATTGAGTTAAGCAGATTTTACAATTAACAAAATATCTTCCTCTTAATAATATTAAAATTATTTTTTACATAATATTCAAAATAATTTTAATTTGAATTTATTTATTTTAAAATTATGTTTCTATACATTATTAAAAATTAATTTAATATAATAAAATAAGTCAATAGATTGTAAAATATTAAAATATTTTTTAAAATATTAAAATTATTTTAACATGTATATATTATTATATTTATTTTAATGCTATATTTTTATTTATTATAAAATCTTAGGGCCAAATTTTTTAGGATTTATAAAGTATATTATATTCACAAGAAAGTATCTTGATATCTTTTATTAAAAATTTAAGAGATTTTTATGACTATTTCTCCATAGGTATCCTTTATCCTTTTATTTCTCATAAAACAAAATAAAACAAAGAATGACTAGCTAAAAATGATACCAGATACAGATAGGGTCTTACCAATCGATTTTGAGACCTGCTTTATGATAACCAGTCTTTAGGCTTTCCTAATGATTGACACATTCTCACCTCATCTTAAAGTTGATCATTTGAATAGAATTTCTCTTGATTTGGGACACATCTCTCCATCTTTCTTTGGCATTAAATTCCGACATGTCTCGACAAACTTCTTGCCTTAGTATAAATTTGGAATACAACGGGATTGAATCAATAATTTCTTATAAAATGATAATGCAATTCATAGTTTGCATTCGATTGATGACGTGTTAACACACATTTTCTTATCTATAGAAGAAATTATGGTTTTGTTTTGACAAACAAGTTTCTAGTTTTATTTTTGAAATTGTAAGGCAGAAAATCACGAAGCACAGGTCCTTAAGAATGCATCCAACAAAATATGGAATCAGTTTCAGTTTTCAATCCACGCCACCAAGTGGAAAAAACAAATTTGATGTTTTCTAGCATTCTCGAAAACAAAAATGCATTTTCTAAAAGCTGTTTTACATTTACTAATCATTACCATCTACGTAATTATTATACTCACTTTTAAAAACAACGCAGGTATATTTTCGTTTGTTTGGAAAAGCATACCAGACATGTCAACAATGGATGTTCTCCCTAAATAGAAAGGAACAAAACAATAAATTAATACTAAAAATTGTAATAAAGTAATAATAACGCTGTAAGAAAACTACTGGGCATCAAGGAAAAATCCCATTGCAAAATTGAAACAAACCTATCAGCAACTCAGTCAAAATTAAACAACACTCAGCAATAATTCTGCTCACGATTTATCCATTTCAAATGAAAAAGAAAGCACAGAGACATTTTTTATTTTCACTCTCTTATCTCCTAAGTGGTCAACTATTCAGAAACAAGTTTCAATCCGAACATGATCAACTCTCAGATATACAATAACATAAATAGGTGATGACAGCGAAAGATACATATCTAAACACCAGAATTTTAGGTGCTTTTGTTATCATGTACTTGAAAAGTTTAAATCAACCATCTTTTCTTGAAAGCAATATTCTATGAACCAATGAATAAAACAAAGCTCATTATCTGTATATTCCATGAGCATCAAACACCCAGTAGAAAGACCAAGAAGATAAAAAGATACAAAGACGACAAAAATTGTTCAACTACACAGACGTGTCATCACTTGTATTAGTTCCAGTTCATGGCTGCTTACCTCATATGATACCCATCCGTGTGAACTTCTTGTGAATGCTATCACTGTTTCCACAATTCTCTAAATCTGACTAGCCTAAAGAACGCACTAACCAAAGATATTTTTACAGAATCTTTCTGTTATACAACATTAAAGAAATTTTAGCTATGTCAACCAACATGGTTGTTAATCATTCTTATTTGCTACATAAAATAGCATCTCAAGGTGGCAAATCAGCTGCCACCACCAGGAATTTTATTCAATAATTAGTTTATTGTTTTTAGAAGAGAAAGAAGAATTCTAAGACTGGGTCAAAGATAGATGGTTACAAAATGAATGGAAACGAATCTGTCTTTCTCATTCCAGCGTGCCAACCGGGACTTCTTGCAGTGACTGCTAGGTGAGGCATCACCTTGCAGAAAGACAAATAGTCAACAGTCAACAGTCAACAGTCAATGGTCACTCCGGGAACCTTTGGAGCTGTCACATAATTCCTACCACTTATTTTAGCAAATACAAAACTAAACACTGATCGAAAATGTTTGGTCATCTGGTCTATTGTCAACATGTTAACCATTAAAAAAAAAAAACAAATAGAAGTGCAGCTTATTAGAGGATATATTAGCCAGCAAAGCAAATCTTAGTCCCCACACAAGAAAAAGGGGTGAAAAAAAAAAAAAAGGGAAACATAGACATGATGAAACAAAGCCGAACCATACAATACATCTACTGTCACAGTCAAAACTAACATCAAACGGCGGCCAACACATGACCATGTACTGAACAGTGTGTGCCTTGAATAGAGTTGAGTGTATTTTTGTGTAAATGGATTGGCCCATAGTTGTAAATTGACAAAATAACAATCATATCAGCCTCTTTATCATTAACTAATATTTGCCCTATATTCTATATTTCTATACTCTAGATTAAAACAAGGAAATACATTTATTTTAGCTAAATAACTAAAACAACACTAGAGCAAAGCCACATTAGTTTTTCGTCGGCACGAGAATGCAAATAAAACATAAGACAGTCTGAATGCTGCAAATTAATTCCAAAATTTAAGATTAAATCTACTACACAGCCATACAAGGTCAGAGCTAACACATTTTATGCATCCTGTACGCATGATGAAAATGCATTCTATGAAGCAGTTATACTAACACTCCTCATTGCCTGTGATTACTACAACTGGAATCAATCTGGAAGATATATTCATCAGAATTTCAAAGATAAATAACCACTGGGATATGCGTCCATGGGGAAATTAAATGACGGCTTACCTGCATAATGCCGAAACACATGAATATTGATGGTGATTAATGCCTAGCATATCAAGGATTTCCCTTCACTATGTTCATTTGCAAATAGCATTTAAAATTTACACATTCGAGTGTAAGTTTCACCTCAGAATGTTGAGGACTGAAACTAGGTTAACAGGGAAAAAGAAAAAAAAAAGGGAAGAAACACAAAACAAAAAAGAACAAAGTCAACAGTGAGTGCCGCTTTTAGTACTACTGCAGGTCTTTTAATCTGCCAAAGTATAACAAAACCACTACTAGGACAACACATTTATCACAGCTTTAACATCATCTGTCATCTACCATCCTTTCGCAAAGAAAGAAATCAGTTCCAATTAAAGTATGAAAAATAATTCAAAAATTTACATCTTTCATTATGACAATTAGCTTAATAGTACTGATTTTTCTATTTAGGTATGATTTCTGACGAGACTACTCTCACTAAAAATATCTGACATTTGTACATAAATACTTCAATTTGAAAAAGAAAAAACACATAATACTTCATATATCATCTTGAAGATATATTGCAGATGCTCTATGAATGAAAGAACAAAAAGTCCTTCTTGTGTTTTAAGGAATATATACAAGCAGCCTCTTGCAAATGCTCTATGACCAAAAGAACAAAAAGGCCTTATAGAGTTTTGCAAATGCTCTACAAACAAAAGAACAAAAAGGCCTTACAGAGTTTTAAGTAATATATATAAACAGCCTCTGATAAATTTTTACATCCTTTGAATGAGAATGATGCTTTCTCTCAAAATATTCCGGTCATCTAAGCTAATATAATATGAATCCATGACAATTTAACTATAAATTATAATATTTACAGCATATCAGTCAAGAACAAGAAACATAAAATTTCCTATTACACAATTCAAAAATCTTTGACAAGATTGTCAGTTCACTAAGCCGATTACTAGATTTCACATTATTGACAAAGACAAACTGCAGCGACTGAGTTTCAGCTTCATTAGAAATTTGGAGCTAACCAATCAAAGCTATGCTAGAAAACAAACATATTAACATACAAAAAATTATGAGTTTCTGAATCAGAGGGCTACGATAATTGATTGATTTGATATTTAACAAACATTGAAGACATTATGAACGAACTAAGCTCAATGACTGGATGGAGAAAAAAAAAAAAAATTCAAAAAGTTGTTGTTGACCATGGTGTATTGCATAATAAATTCTAGTCAATAACAGCAGATATTAAGTTCAATGGTGTTAGATTTCTCATGTTCAATAAAGTAGTGCTTATTGTAGATTGGATTTATAGTCAATGGCCACAATGGATGCCTAACGGCAGGCTACTTTTTATAACAACCAAAGGTTTCAAAGCCTCGTGATGAGATTGTAAAAAGGACAAGCAATAAAGAGTGGGTTTCTCATCTACTTATGTGAGATTCGATAATGTCCTCAAATCTAAAGATAATGTCCTGAAATATTAGATTGGATGCTCTTGTTCATTAGCAAAATCATCTAGAAGAGAAAGAAAAGACAGAATGATTTAATTGAGCAGAGGAAGATGTCTTGATTTTATCATGACTATAAGTTTTAGTGCAAAAGAAACAAATGTAAAATGAACAACACTTCTTTCATTGAGTCAAGAGAACCTAAATAAATTTGTACAACAAAGCAGGTCTATTTCAGGTTTTGCCTAACCCAGAAGGCATAACATCAGCACAAGTATGTTACAAGTTAAACATGTTGCCTCACACACATGTGCAGGCATGCACACATGAGAACGAGAAGAAGGAATGATCCTTACCATTTATCAGGCTAAGTTGCGTTATTGTGTCAACATTTTGGCTTCTTAGCAATTATGGCCACATTCCTTGGGGATAATACAGCATCAAAAACAGGTAACATGACTGCTTCCAGAGAACTGCCTTGCTCCTGGAGGAACAGTAATCTATCCAGCAGAATATAAGTTTCCAAAAGAGGCCCCAATGCAGCTCGAAGAGACCAATAAGGTCCAATGATGTCCTGTAAGTTATATTTAATCAGTCAGTACATTGTCAGCCTATATGCACATTCACTTAATGTCCATGTCCCTGCTGCCAATAGAAAGAACAGCTATAACATAAGAAGTCAACATGGAAATGAACCCATGCCCATGTTGCATATTTAGCAATAAATGCATCCTAGAAAATGCTAGTATTTCTAATTATATTTCTCTTTGAATACATTGTTCAGGTTAAACAATTATGAAATTTCAGGCTATGGTAAGCTAGTAACATAATTTTCAAGCAAACATGTTTTCATAAGAAAGTGAAAGTAGCAGTATTACTTCAGGGAGCAGCTATGATACAAACGCAAATTAGATAAATACACTAGGGATGCCAAAATATATTATGCGGCTGGGTTCAATCCGTACCGGATGCATATATTATGCGGAATCTAGCATTGTTTTCCTAAACCCAAACTTATCTGGTTCCAGGCTCACTTGAGCCCTGGACCGATTATTTTATTTTTAAATATTATTAAATTAATTATAAGTATAAAAGCAAAAAAAAAAAAAAACTGCATTTTAGCTTTCACAGCTGCTCCTATTCATTCCCCCAAATTCATCAAATCAATTCATCATCATCATTGCCGCCAAACTCATCATCAATCATCAGCAGCACAAAATTGCTACTGTAGCCGCACTTCTATGCGAGTTTCAATTTATAGCTTCTGCGTTAAAATTGAATTTACACTGAGATTTGGGTTCATGGAATCATGGGCTTTATTTCTAGTTTATTTGATTTCCCATCTTCCTCATCCTCCATTATTGATTCAGTATTTCAAGAGATCCCATGTCTTTGCTCTTATCATTTTTTGCTTCTGCAACTTCCAAAAAGCCAAAAGTGGCATGCTTGAAGTTTTAGCTTTTCAAATTTTATATGCCAGCTTGTATAATTTCAGACCTTCAATACATCTATCCAGGTTTAAAACCCACAATCCTGAAACCCAGATTTTTCCAGTTTGCCCAGAGTTAAAAAATCCAATTTAACTCCAGGCTTATATCCGTGTCCACTATATCAAATTGTCATGCCTTCCGAACCGAGACCCGGATTTTGCCATCTCTATAATAAACAATGTTCTAGAAAAGAATGAAAAATATATTCAGTAGCCCACTTAAATATGGGCACTTCTTAGATTATTAACTTATTTGCCAGTAAATTAGTTATAATTTTCTTTCAATATTATTCTTAAAAGAAACGGAGAAAACAAAATCATCTGTAATGATTATAAAGGAAAAAAGTGGAGAAGAATATTCTAAATACAAAAGTGGTATGTGAATAACGTACTGCAAAAGGCTCAGCTTCATCCCATAATCTATGAAGATTTTGGTTGTCCAGAGGTTTGAGATCAAGGCGGCATAATCCAGACAGACAATATTTCTCAAAAAGAAAATATTTGCCATCAGAAACAGTGTGTTCACATCTTAAACTCCTATTGAATGAACCTCCATGAGATAAGGCTGCTGTGTCCAACTTTGAGATTGACTTGTTATCTGCAGGATGTATTTTACAAGTAATTCAAATAGACCACCAATAAAATTTCAAAATGGTACAGCTGATGGGACTATTTTGATCAGAAACTCATTTAAATCCAGCCCTTTGAATGTGCACTGACCGAATAACTTTGCTGCTGGGAGGTGTTTTCCTAATAGATGCAAGGCTTTCTTTTTCTCAAATGAATTAAAAGGAAATCTTTTCTTTTGTCATATGCTGTTTTTCTTTTCAATTTTTAGGATTTTCTTGCTCATGAGAAGCAAAGAATGATTCAACTGCAATCTAGCATGCTTCAAAAATTAAACATCATAATTTACCCGTCTTGGATTCTTTGGGATTCAAGAATGAGTAAGCAATGTCACAGTTCTTCTGATCGAAAGATGGACATGTGTGATCTTCAATATGCAACTGAGACTCTAGGATCCTTCTTTGCTGTTGGCGACGCATAGCCTTCCCTTGACGTCCAACTGACGGACTTGTAAAAATTACTTCTGGATAATATTTGCAAAGGACCTTGAAAAGAAAAATTTAATGTATGCAATTCAATGATTTTTCATTAGAAAACAGAACCTTTAAAATGAATGACAATAACACCATCTCCATGAAAATGTGGAAGGCATAAAGACATGCCAACTACTCAGGTAAAGGGTACAATGTAACAAACCATATGTGTTTCAAAACTTATAAAACTGGGCTACAAATGAACAGGATAGTAGACATTACATACCATTTGAAAAGCAGCACGGAAAGCATGCAACTCAAAATTATGAACACCAGCATCCCTTTCTAGACTTCTCCATCTTTCTGCACTCTTAAGAAAAGATAAAGCAAGTCACAAAGTTTGTCCTTACTACATCATTGCACATTTCAGAAAAGAAACTTGAAACTAAGATCCCTGGACTTTTTTAAACTATAAACATTCAGAATGCATTGACGTAGAAAAGAGAAGGGAAAGAAGGAAACAAAGAGAGTGGGGTAAGGTAGAGGAAAAGTGAGAAATATAGGAAGAATAGGGGAGAAAGCCAATATTCATTATTTTGTGAATCCATCAATTTATATATATAACGCACAGCAATTTTGATTGAAAAGGACTCCACACCTTTCTATACTCCCATGAATCTTTTGTAAAATAAAATAAAATTGAATGGTAAAAACAAGATATGTATGTACCTGACAAGCAAGATCACATGAACTTTTTCCAAAGGGAAAGCCAAGAGATTTAACACCATGACTCATTGGAAAACCACTTGGAGACCCAGCAAAGTCAATGCCTTCTTCAGATAATAAGTTGTAACAGCAGCCAATGCTAACAACAGCTTTAACTTCCCTGCACTCCACGAAGGTCCTGATCCAATAAAGATGTACTTATGTTGATCACCCAATAGAAATTTATTTGTTAAATTCGATTAAATATTGGTAAGCCAATACAGATGACGTGAAATTTTTGTATCAGTTCAAATCCAGTAACAGGAATTCAGGAACTAAAGATTGGTAGAATGACATAAATTACGTAAACCCTAACCACTAAAAGTGCAAGAATAACATTGACATGAGAATTGAAGAATGGAATAGCTTAAATATGACTATCAACATGCATCCCAGCAAACAGGAAGTGTTTGGCCATCAGAAGATAGATTTATCTAATCAATATCTTCTACCACATATCTCTCTTCTGTTATAAGATATACTCAATTTCCTTTGTTAGCACACATTTACCTGTCCTTTCCAAATGCATAAACAAAATTAACTTAGGCATTCCAAGATTGGTGTGAGGACAATTTATACAAGGCTGCTACCTGTACGTCAGAAATAACCAACTTGGAGAAATCAAATAATGTTAGTTTTCCCTTCATCATTTTCTCCTCACTCAGCTGTAATATAATGACAAAGCATATACAGACATAGCAACAGTTAAATTATCAATTCTAACAGGGATATGAGAATTTCACAAGAATAGAATACTTACGAGTTCTCTCATTCCACTTTTTACATCACAATTTGCAAATCATGTTACTCTAAAAAGAGTACTAAAGTTGAGAAGTCACTCAGGCTAGACGAAGTTTTGCTAAAATGTCAAGCCAATGGGGTCCCAATCTGATGCCAGAAAAGCCTTGTCAAAGGGCAATCATAGCTGACTTGAGTCCCTCAAAACTGATTCGATTGTCGTGATGGATAAATAAATAAGAGGTTTAGGTCGGTGGGTGGGTAGTCTGACTTTTTGGCATTTTTTTTTCTACTTAAAAACAATAATAAGGCTTCATAATTTGATGGTTTATATATTTAAATTTGTTAAAATTCAAACTACAGTGTAGATTGATTGCAATACTCGTATAGTTGTATTCATTGTTTAGATCAGGCAGCTCCAAACTTATCTACTCAGACTTACAAAATACACAGACTCAACATAACATTTCCATTAGTGAGTATCAGATATGGAATAAAAAAGACATTCATTTAATTCAACTGGATAGAAGAGATAAGGTTCAAAGCATATTTAAGACTCACTTGAGCATTGTTACCGAAAGATCTCCACAGGCATGAAGCCCAGCAAGAACCAAAGAATTTTTGTTGTCTGCATTGCACAAAGAGTGTAGTTTTCTTCCCTTGCATTCTTGATGATTTTGCCCAACCAGCTTTGACTGCTTAACATCATCACTGTGTAGTGACATGCTGCTCAAGGCTTTCAACGTGTCAATGGACATTACCCGGCATGTGATTGTCTTGGGCACATTAGGATTCTTGTTTCCTGATCTAAACAAAATTAGATTACAAATTTATCTATGTCCAAGACAAAAAACGAAAAGTTTAGAGGAAGCAAAATAAAAAATAAAAAGGTTTCATATATCAATTAGGATAATGGAAATCAATAGAACAAACCAGTTAACTTCTAACAAGAACTAACAGGTCTGCAAAGTACAAGACAATCATGCAAGAAACATCAAACACTTGATGAACATAATCTTGTCAGCCTAACGCACTATTTCCACACCATCTGGAATATCTACCTTGATGTTTCAAAAACCTGTAATGACATAGGACATCCTAAGATAGTCCATAAAACTTCAAAAACAAAATGGTCGTTCCACTCAACCAACAATGCATCCCAATTGGCATGAATGAAGGAAAATCACACATCTCATAACAGAAGGGAGCTGTAAAACTTCAAAAACTAAAACAGTAGTTCCACTCAAACTAATAATGCCTCTTACCTGTAAAGGAAAATGTCATATCTCATAAAAAGGAGGAAAAAGGCAGAAAGTAGTCCTAGATCTAACTTTGCCCTGTAATCGAACAGGTTATCTCAATGCATACATCTCTGTACAAAACCCATCAAATGAAACTAAAACTGCTTAAGAGAATCATGCAACAATGTCATTTGGAAAACTCAAGGCATCATGGTTTCCTTATGCATACGAAAATCACCAAAGAGGCAAAAATTGAATCTATCTAATACCCAAATTTCCGCATCTGAGCTGCATAATACTTTTTGATTCGTTCTGCACGTGCATTTGTAACCTTTCCATGATGAGAAGAAGCATCGATTGCCACTACAGAATGCTGGTACTGGAAGGAAAGAACTTGAGCAAGATAACCCTAAAAGACCAATTTGATCAAGTTAACAACTGTACGAGTACACATAGAGATTATCTTGTTGAGACAAATGCTAAGGAAATAGATAGACGGTTTAAAGAGAAGCAGAAACCATTATCTAACTCAACATTCCTTTAACAAGATAAACAAACTGCTTTATGCATCAAACACCTAAAAGGATAGCCTTTACTTCCATAAACTGGAATTTTCTTGTTGAGCCAATGTGGCATATGAAATTTTATGAAACTTCAAGGTTGGTTTTTGACCAATTTTAGGGAGGTTCTCAATATTTTCAAAATCCCTGAGGCTCCTGACAAATCTAAAAACTAAAGGGGTGCATATATTTTAACCAAACTTCCCTGAGGTTCTTGACAAATCTAAAAACTAAAGGAGTGCAAATATTTGCCTTAAATTCACTCAGGTTCATGGTTCCACAGTCCTAAAATCCACTCATGACATGATTTTTGACAAAAGGCTCATGACTTATGAAATGCGATTTTAGGCTACAAGCCCGTGGTCATTCAGGTCTGCAGACCATACAAGTATTAAACAAAATAACAATAAATCTCTCTTAATTTTCCTCCTCCAGCAAAAGAGATAGGATTTTTTTCTTCCTTTTCCAATAAGAGACGCGAGGAGAGAAAAATTAAAATTTGATCAAGAAGACTCAACCTCAGACAACAAGGCCTCATTAAACCAATATTCATCATTCAAACTGAAAACCAACAGCCAACATCATCCATCTTCAAGGTTAAATTTCTTATTAGAACCAATATCTACCAATAATCCACTATATCCAACTAAACCATGATATTGGCACACTTGAGACCAAACGAATTCAATTTGTGGCCATTTAGATAAGAGAATCCAAACCTGGCTTGAAAATATATATTGTACATATATAAATGAAAACTAGCATCTTTCCATAAATATGATTTTGGACATTTGAAAATCAAATACACTCTGCATTTTTAATCTCTGTCTAAGCATGAATCATTTTAAAATTTGGGACTTTTAGATTCTTGATCATTTAATGGTGAAACCTCTCTTTTGAATGGGAAACCTGGCTTACCAAACTCAACAGGAATGCAATTCACCATTTCTGAGTGCCCTGGCACTAACCTTATATTCATAGCTTCACAAAAAATGGCTATGGCATAAGCTGTCAAAGCTATTAATAAGAGGAGGTTGGGGGAGGTGATGGAGATTAAGTTTCAGTATTCCGAAATGCCTAGGGTCATCTACTCTAAGTTCAGACTGCAGCAAGCTGCTTTTCCCATTGTAAGGTATTTTCAGTTCAAGAACCCAGTATGGCTAGAAAATCCAAACTGGAAGCTACCCTAGCACATATGTTTCCACCTAATCAGTAATGCTGCAGCAAAAAATTGTATCATTAAACCAAATTGTTTGCAATCAAAATAAATGAGGTAGCAATATAAGAACTAATCAAGCAACACAAATTCCATTTACTTTGCATAAAAATATAAACAGAAGAGGAAAAAAAAAAGCACACCTGGCCAGCACCAACATCAACTATGGCATGAGCTTTTACAGTATTTGCTATTGAATTAACAACTGCAGAAAGGACTTCTACCTGATCATGCCACCCACAAGCTATACTTAGAGATTAACAAGAGAGAACAATAAGAGATCAAAAAATCCAAGACCACATATAACCATCTTATGAACAGTGGAATAATTATCAGATAACAAAAAATCTTGACAGATTGAATTTCAATGACCTACTTCATGTTTTTTCTTCAGATTCATGCCTTGGGCAAGAACAGTATTGAGTGACGTCACTTGAAAGTCGGGCAATACCTGCAACAACCCCAAATTGTTTGTAAGGTCGTGACTCCAACCAACTCACACACAAAAAAATGGCTCTATAGACAAGCACACATGAATAACTCTTGATGCTGTTTATAGCCTTGTATAAAATATTAGAAGTATGTTAGAAGAGAAACTTCAAATTGAAAAAAATCAATTCAGAAAAAATTATCTATGAGCACCAAATTGAAGGTTTTCCAGCAGGATAATTCTGGAAAATCCTTCTCTAAAAAATCATTTCCAGAACTCTAGAAGAAGATAAATTGATAGTAAGTGTGCTAACTCAACAGCAAGATACCCAATGAGGGAAGCAAAGAGAACTAAGTGAAGAAAATGGAAAGGATTGCTTTGATCACAGAAGTTAACTGGTCTTCTTCTCTTCCTTTTTTTCCTTTTTATTTTTTTACCTTGTGTGTATTTTCTGTTTCATTTGATTTGCTAGCCAAAATAAGGGGACAGAGCTGGGATGCCTAGCTTAGAAAGGCTAATGCTAAATCATGCTTTTATGCCACAAGCATCAATTTCATTAAGCAACTACTTTCTTCACAAACCATTAGGTCCATTAATTGTTTTAATGGTGTCCATTAATCATCGCAAAATGTCAAAGAAACCAACGGCAATGGAAAATACTGCTTGAGCTGCCTTCTTTGCTAGCTAATGATTCCCCACACAACTTGCTCACCCAGGAGTTGAAAGGATGGTACAATCTATGACATGCTACAGATTAGTCACTTTCTTTTAACAAAAAGACATTGCAAATATTACATTTTTTTCTCTTACTAAGAAACTGAAGAATAAAGTGTGAATATAGGAGTGGTTCTAGCAACTCCCATATTACATTTCACACTAACTAAGTTAAGCAGCCATTAGTGTAACTCTGCACCAATACGAGAAGTCAAAACAGCAAAGATATAAAGTAGGAATATTGGAGTGGTTTTGGCAACATCAAAAGTGCTTTCCAACAGTCAAAACCATCTCTTACAGGTTAAAAAACATTTGAAGATAATTTTGATTTTTGATTCAAAAAACACGTTTAACTGCTTCTGTAAAAGCACTTTTCATTGGAAGTGCTTTCTAGTTAAGTCACAAGGAAACTAGGAACCAAGAGAAAGCAACTAAGTTCACCATTTCACATTTTAGAATTAATCAACAAAGAGCCACAAATCAAAATACTAAAATATTTACCATTTGTAAATCAGCTTGCTCTCTAGGAAACTCTAGAGACTGCAAAGTAAGAACAAATTGCTTAAGCGAATCAGGCCAGTGATCCTGTCAAACAAAAAACTAATTATTAATTAAACACAAAGCCATTGCAATTAAATGAGTTAAATAAAAAATTAATTTTGTATACGACGTCGTACCTGGACGACTCCAGATGGAATCAGGAGAAGATTTTCGATGGATTCATTGCGAAGGCAATCGATCCAGTCCTTATCAACAGCTTCCCAAAGTCTGTCGTTGAAGAAATTGACCACGCGGGCGTTTATTAAGAAAGTAAAAGGCTTGATGAAATCGGCAATGGCTTGGATCCATTCTAGTGTTTCGCTTGCAGTCGCGCAAGAGTAATTGCATTGCCGTGTCATTTGCCTAACACGGTCAGTGCGGATTTCGAAGGAGTTCATCAATCGTTTATGTGGGTAAAATGGGTAATTTCACCGAAAAGGTAAAAGCTATGCTTTTATGAGAAATAAGTTTAAAACATGATAATTTTAGGGCGTGAATTGAAAATTATGTTTGAAAGAATGACAAATGAGAACCCCAAGGTTTTCTTAAATGCATTTATACAGCCCATTAAGTTTATAAATAGATAAACAGATCCCTCGCCCTTTTATTCCATTAACATGACTGTTTATTCCTTTTTCATGACCTGCTAATCGAATTTTCGCGAATTCCACGTTGAATTATAAGACTATACACCATTAACATGACAATAATACATAATTTAAAAAAAATAATATATGATTAAGTATGAGAATATTGAGCATTACCTACGTTTTTTAATGTGTGTTTGTTGTTGATGAGTCACTACTAGAAATTTAAGCTACTATAACAAAAAATATTTATCATCCAATCTCTCTTCTAATAGAGTTTCAATCTGTCATTATAATCCCTATCATAAATTTATGATAATCTTTTATCTGTCCCACGTTCCGATGATAGTATACGTCTCTCGCACGTCACAAACCAAGTGACGTCGAATTACAAAACTTTCGGTAATTAATTGAAAATTTTAGCGGGCAATTTAAATTGTTTTGAATTCGGTGGTTTTTTTTCAAAATCTATCATATATTAATGTTCACATTCTTTGTCCTAAGGTTTAAGATTTTAAAAAATAAAATTATTATTTTTAATTTTGAAATTATAATACTATTTACTATTTTTAAATTCAAGAATTTTGAAATAGAAATTACAAAAACCACATTTTAAAACTTGAATTAATCGAAATAAAAATTACATTCAAATTCATAAAAATAATTAAATAGCATCAAACAGTAAAAATGTCAATCACTTGAAACTTCCGACAAATAGCATCATCAAAATACACGGTGAATCAAATCCGTAACAAAATCTCATAAATCCTTTACAATATCCAATCAGCAACCCATCACTAGAAAAAACAATTAATCCATAAAAAGGATAACACTAAAAGTAAATTCCCTAAAGTCACCAATATCACCTGAAACCCATATTACATTAAGAGAGTACCAAAAAAATACAAATTATAATAAACATTGTATGCATCCAAAGGTTGTAGCCAGCACATGTTAGAGAACAGAGATAGGAATTTTGAATTAATAGCTATAACTGAAGCAAACTGCATTCTACTGCTTACCATTACTATTCATTAAGAAAATTTCCGTTCCCCCAAAATTGTTCTTCTCTGAAGCCAAATAGAACATAAGATAACATCAAATACCCAACTTGATTATGAAGGCAGAGTGCTGCACATGTTGCAGTCAATGCCTTGTGAAGTTGTTGATTTCCAATCGTACATAGTTTTACATCAATGGACTGCATGGGAAAAATAATAATGGAAGTTGATTCAAATGCATAATTGAAGATATGAATATAACTTTTCAGAAAGCAGATTTTTTAGGGCATACGAGCTTAGAGTCTCTCTCAGCTTGTACCATTATATCACAAGATTGACAGGGTCTATCATTGAACATACTCAGTCCGTTTATGGTAGCTCTAATTCCAGTATCATGTGTTGATACCACTTGAGAATGCATCAATGATGCTTATCGAGAAGAATACGCTCAATATATGGAAGAAATGATCCCCCTAAACCAACTGGAAAAAAATTCAACCAACAACATTTAGATTTCGTTACAAATAAGAAAGTAGAAAATAATTCAATACGTTGTGAAATTATTACAACAAAAATATTTTGTAAAATAATTAGGCAGAATAGTTCCTAGGCATAATCAATAATGAGAAAAAATTAGCTACTCTTTCACCATTTTAAAGTACTTCCACCTCATCATCGAGTATACGAATATTGTTTCATTCATGTGGCAGTTTGATGATTACTACTGAGCTATAGCACTAGTTTCCAAAGAACCACCTAATGCCGTCATATGTTCCTCACTTATAGTTGTTATAACTTTTTTCCCCTGATGAAGCAAGTCTAGAACTAGAAATGATATTTGTTGCATCCAGGCACCACTCAACCCAACCTGTTACATCGGAAGCAAGCAAACTTATCATTAGCATGCTCTCATTTTTAATTGGATAAGAAAATGATTTGGATGCAAATTTTATCGGAGGATAAAGAAGCACGAGAGTGTACCCTTGTGTGTATGAAACAGTACCCAACAAAATGCTGAAACAAAAAAATAAACTGAAAATTAGATATCATTTTGGTAACTATAATATCAACATGCTTCCGAGCAAATAGAGCAAATCTCATAGCAGTGAGAACCTAAAGTTTCTCCATTAATTAATTAAGGAAAAGAAATGAGTGTAAAAGATGATAGCACATGTACAAAATAATTACATACTAAGACTGAAAGCTTGAAATTTTTCAATTAAAAAAAACACATACATGTTGCACATTCTGCACAATCTCTGCTTGAAATTATTGTGAATAGTTCTAGAAAAGATACCTCAAACTGTGGTTAAGTCTAGCTATCATTCAGACCACAAAACTACAATAAATAGTATCTAATGCTTCCATAAGAAAATGAAAAAGAAATACCTAAAAATGCTGCCATATATTCTGAATCAAAGTTTGCTTCTATTTCTCTATATTTGCTACTGAAAATCTTAATCACAATGCTTGTACCATCATCATCTTCATAATAAAAAACAATAAAGATGTAAAAACAAAGAACCCATCACTTCTTAAACTCAAGAATTTTCCCCCACTTTCTCGCTAACCAAACACTCTTTTTCCTATCTCAAAAACCTCTTATTCCCACTAGAAAATGAAGCATCTAATTTGCCATTCTTCATCTTTTGCGCATGCTTCCATGCTTTATCCACTTTTTGTTTGGTACCTGACATGATCGAGACAAAGTTCAACATAATGTGCTAATGG
Organism: Murraya koenigii; assembly: GCA_025617385.1. Taxonomy (NCBI): domain Eukaryota; kingdom Viridiplantae; phylum Streptophyta; class Magnoliopsida; order Sapindales; family Rutaceae; genus Murraya; species Murraya koenigii. The sequence continues at coordinate 17,370,709 of CM046811.1, forward strand.
GCAAATGTTCAAATGGGCAGCAATGAAAAATGATTTCCCCATTGTCATCATGTGCAATGAATATAGCTTCACCCACATGCTATCATGACATTTACTAAAAAGTATATATATATATATATAAACTAACAATTAAGCGTTGGACCACAGTTTGGAATTCATCCCAATAAACAACATTTAGTTAATGAAAAGTGTTAAGCAAAATTAGTTCCATAAAGAACCCATCACTTGTAGCATTAGGCTTGGTTTATTTATATATAATATAACCCATCAAAATGATTAACATGCAATGATGTATCATATCCTTGATTTGAATGTATAATCCAATCTAATTAATTAATTACCCATGCAAAAAAAAAAATTAATTAATTACAATTCATTAGCTTATTAGAAAATTAGGAACCTATTTACCTAAATTGATCATATAAATGATTGAAGTCAAACATATACTTTTAACTTAGTCTATATAAAAATAAAATACACACATGAATCTCAATTAGTCAAAATCCTACTTCTACTATATATCATACCCTTGATTTGAATGTATAAACCAATTATAATATGAAATAATCCAATCTAATTAATTAATTACAATCCACTAGCTTATAAAAAAAACTAAGAACCCAATTACTTAAATTGATCATATAAATGATTGAAGTCAAGGATATACTTTTAACTTAGTCTATATAAAAATAAAAATTATGTCCTTGTAAGCTTTAAAAATTCAAAAAACTATAATCAATATAATATACTTTCATTGTGTTTAACAATTCAAAATTAACTAATTCTGTTGTCCAAAATTGACGACGGTAGCTGCAGCAACTTGAAGGCAGTGGCAGCAGCTTGAAGATCGGCAGCAACAGATAGAATTTGAAGAAGATCGGCAGCAGCAATTCGAAGTTGAAGAAGAACGGTAGCAGCAGTAGTGGAAAATTGGCAACAACGGCTTGAATTTGAAGAAGATCAGCAGCTACAACGGCTCAAAGATCGGTAGTAGCAGCAACTCATAGATCGGCAGCAACAGCTCGAATAGCTCAAAGAAGATAGACGGTGGCAGCCGCAACTCGTCGACAATCAACAACAGCAATAGCAACAAGAAAGCAGCAACTCTCGGCAGCAACAAACTTAAAGACTTTAGCAGCAGTAGCCCTAAATTAAAGAAGATATAAGTGGTAGCTCGAAATTGAAGAAGGTAGCGGGTAAACAGGCAACCATTAAGTTGAGAAACAAATGAAAATGGGAAAGCTAGCAAGTTGTGAGTGGGGACGATGATGAAGATTGAAGACGAAGAGGAGATGACCTAAATTTTTGTCAGCACAGGGTTATTTTATTTGTGTGTGTGTGGTTAAGTTGAGGTTTATGGAAAGAAGTCCAACACTCAAATTTTTTTTTTTCGGTAGTTTCAAGATACGGTGCTGTTTTATATATAAAATTATATATTTCAAACCTACCATTTCATTAAATTTTAATATATTATTGTGTGTGTTTCATAAATAAATAAATTATTATATATCTATTATATTTTTATAATATATAAAAATTATGTCATATTTTTATCATATTCTTATGTTATAATTACGAATGTGTTACAATAAATTGTATTAAAATATAATTGTTTAATATTTATTATGTAAGAATCTCTCGGTTCGAGAAATCAAAATTAGAGGAGCGAACCATTTCTTCTGACTCTTTTTTAAATTCGATAAACGTTGGTTGATCGTATATTTTTTTATAGTTTTATAAGGCCTCGTTTGGAGTTAGAGATTGAAATATTACTGTTAAAATATATAGTGACGATGATACAGAGCATGATAAGCTTGGTGGTTATGTCAGTAGCTTAGCAAATCAGTTATGCTGCCATGGCAAGTTAGTTGCAACAAGATTCAGAAACTGCTAGCTGTGTGTATGCGTATGTGAAGTTTCTAGATAGATCCAGTGGCTTATTCATATATGTAATCGTATGTATAAATACCATTAGCTAGAATCTTTTTTTAAGTTTTAAGCTAATGAATATATAAAATCTAAATTCGTTTTCCTTCATTTTCTTATTCATTTTCTCAGTAAGCAAAAATATTTTTACTTCATTTCAAATATGATATCAGAGCTAGCTAATGCTTATAATCAGAACAATACCACTTATAATTTTTGTAACACCAATAAAACTCAATCAAAACAACTTCATTGTTTGGAGTACTCAGGTCCTTACTTCGATCAAAGACAATGGCTTAGAGGGATTTATTACTGGTGCAAATAAGTGTCTGGATCAGTATCTTATTCAAAATATAGATGCTAGCATGCTGCTAGCTCCTCAAATGATGGATCTGGATCAAGAATTGATAATCATGCTATCTCTACTTGGATTAGAACCGCTCAGCGTCTTCTCAATTGGATAATGTCTTCCATTCAAGGGAACTTGCTCTTTTGTGATTAATTATGCTTCATCAAGAGGTGTAGGATTGTTTGACGATTATGTTTGTTTTTCAAACTCAAGCTTGTATAATGCCTATTAAAAAAGAATCAATGACTATGAGTGCCTATTTTGCTAAGATGAAGAGATTGGCAAATATACTTGCTATTGCTGGTAATCTTGTTACTTATATCTTAACTAGATTAGAATCTCAAGAATGTGAATCACTTGTTACAAGTTGACTAGTTAGAGGAGAAAGTATGGATCTGGATGATTTGTATGCTTTATTATTAAGTCATAAAATGAAGCTTGAGCAGAAGAAAGGCAAACTTAGTACTGAAATTGTGGACAATTTAATTTCTAATTTTGTTCAGAAAAATCAAGGTTTATCTAAGTTAGGTTTTGGAAATCAGAAAGGTAATAGAAACATAGATTCATTTAATAGAGACGTGTCTAATTTAGGACCAATTAATAGCAATGGTTAATTTTGACTTAATCATTTGTCCAATTTGCTTTATTCCTAGACATGGAGGACATAAGTGCGAGAATAGGTTTAATCTTGCGTTTGTATCTTAGAGACCATTTGTACCTCAGAGACGGTATAGTAAATGACGTAGATGAAGCTTTAGGCCTACTTATGGTTATGAGAGGGGATTTGTTCTTAGGTCTTTCACTGGTCTTAGCAAAGGCTTTTTTGGACAGCATAATCTTAGAGGATATGGCTATCAAGGCAATATGGTTTATCCATATTTCAACCCTATCTCAACTCCTGGTTTTTACCATCTTGGTGCTAATTCTTCAACTGTTAATCCAGCTATCTTCAATTGCTACAATGATGCATTTGATAATGCGGCTAGGCTTGCCACCCCTTCTCCTCGTGTAATTCATTCACTTGAGGTAGTAGAAGATCATTCTTGGTATATTAATAGTAGAGCTTCTACTTATGTTACTAATAACTTAGGTATTTTACTCAATTTGAAACTTTACATTAGTACATAACAATTGCTTCTTGGTGATGGTAGTGGATTACAAATTACACATACTTAATCTGCTATGCTTACTACTTTAACTTATGATCTTATTATGCTGCATAATGTTCTGCTTATCTCTTTTATTACCAAAAATATATTGAGTGTTTCCAAGTTACTCACTTATAAAAATGTTTTTGTTGAATTTGTTGCAAATTTTTTGTTGATGCTGAAAATCTGGTCGTTGTTATCTCGAACAGATCTCCCTACTTCAGCATCATCATTAAATTTGTTTCTGGGGAAGCGGCTTGCCAATCACCATGGACTCCTGGTAATACTTGCAGATTCAGAGGCGCCGGAACTTTTTTCGGCGTGAACCCTCCGACGTTCAAGTCAATAATCGGGTTTGAAAAAAAATTTATGTCACTTCTCATGCAGCTTCATTCAAACTACCTTCTCAGCTGAGGGTCTTTTCTAGTCGAATGAACCAGAAGAATCACTTGTTTTCTTAGAGAAGAAGAGACCCCCTAAAATCAATATTCCATCCAAATAAATAATCACTATTATTATACCCTCATGATCATAATTGTTGTAACCCTCATAATTATAATCATTAATATACTAACGAGTCCCATAATGAACATAATAATGACCACTTTAACAATAACCATAATAACATTTATCATAATAATTATCATTATAATGACCATAATAATTATTATTTATTGTACATATCTGGCCTAATTACCCCCTGATCGAAGTGTTCTGCTCAAAGTTACCAGGCAATCATCTGCTCCAGATGATCTGTTCACCTGGTCAAGGTAATCTGCCCCAGATGATCTACTCATCTAATCGAGGTGATCTGCACCAGATAATCTGTTCACCTGGTCGAGGTGATCTACTCCAGATGATCTGCTCACCTGGTCGAGGTGATCTGCACCAGATGACATGTTCACCTAGTCGAGATAATCTCTTCAAGCTTTCCAAATAACAATCTGGTTGAATTCACAGTTAAACTCTTGTGCGAAATGATATGTTCGAACTAGTCAGATAACCACTTGATCAAGGTTCTCTGTTTGAGCTCATCAAATGACTATCTGGACATAATAGTCTGCTCGAGGTCACTCTGATTTCTTCCCCAAACATCTTTATTACATTAAGGCTAGAAAAACATGAATTATCTTGCTTAAAGGGATTGCTCAGAATGGCTTGTATAAAGTTCAAGCAGCACTTATCTCAACACAACATTCGTCCTCAACTCTCTTTTCTTACTCAACTTTCCATAAACTAGTGTCCCTATTGCTCATCTGTTTAGTTCTTGTGAGCTAACTTTTCCTGAATTTTTGTCATTTAAGTTCTTTGAATAATGAATTTTATACTTCAGCTGCGATGATAGTGTCTTCTCATCTAGTTAAGGTAGATTTGCTTAATAAAAGACTTTGTTATCCAACCATTCATGTGCTTAAATATGTTTTAAAGTTATGTAATTCGTTTACTGATATTAATAAAGTTCATAAACTTAGTTTTTGCAATGCTTGTCAATTTGCCAAAAGTCATCTTCAACATTTTTATTCTATTAAAACTAAAACCATAGAACCTCTACAGTTTGTATGTACTAATCTTGGAACCATTTTCTACCATTCTATTTAGGGTTACATATATTATCTGTCTATTTTTTTAGTACTGCGGAATGTATATTTATAAAGGATAAAAATCATCATTTTGTATTTCAAGTCTAATTAATATCATTAATTTTACACATCTAAGTTCTTACACTTTAAGTGTGTGTATTTTATTATAATTTGAGTATTTTATATATTTCAGGAGTATTGTGATCATTTCATGATAAATGAGAAATCAGATAGTAAAACAGACGACATTTTTTTTTTTACTTAAAATGATTAAAAATCTTAAGAATAATATAAAAGGTAAAATCATCATTTTAATCACATTCGATATCCCAAGTGGTGACACAGATGTCATGAATAGATTCAGAAGCCCTAAAAGCTTAAGAGATGATAGAAACCAGGATCAAAACACACTTTGATTGCATTTACAGATGGTCGAATAAAGTGTAGCATGATGTATGCTAATTTAGTGAGACCTAACTGATGTGGCATTGAAAGCTGACGTTGCGATGACTGCTGATGTAGATGATGTGGCAGCATCTTATTAGACTAAAAATTCTAACATAGCGCTAATTGATGACATGATATTGACCAATGATGTGGAAGCATTTTATTGGACTGAAAATGTTGATGTAGCATTGACTAATAATATAACGTTGACTAATGATTTGACACTGACTAATGATATGTTCTAGTCAATCAGAGCTTGCCACGTGGCACAATCTTGAACTTCTGAATTATTTTCATCCAACGGTCATGATTTACTTGTTGTATCTATAAATAGAGGGCTTCCCCTCTAATTTGACAGCCTTAAATCTAAATTTGAGCTCCATTTTGTCTAATTCGCTCTTTACCTTATATTTTCTATGTATTTTAATAAAATTATCATTTTACCCATAGTTCAATTACGAGTGGTTAATTTAATTTTAATCTTGGGTTAAAATTAAAGTTTCAACATGTTTCATGGGTTTAATTTAATAAGTTTTTTTTCTCTCTCTCTCTGATTTATGTGGTTGTTCTGACTTATTGTCGAGAGACAGTGTGTCTCGTCTTGGCATGCACTGGCTATGCCAGCTCCTAGTGAAAGATCATCACTGTCTAGCACAATGAGCACTTATCACTATATTTATTAGAAAGAGACCCTTTAGTATTTGTGAGTCGTCTTGACTCACTGTCAACACAAAGTGAATCGAAGTTATTTAATAGACGATCTTGTCACATTATCGACATAAGGATTGTTATCGTCTAACACAATATGTTATTGACACCACATTTAACGGAGGATCGTTACCCTCTGGCATAATAAGCGCTTGGCATTATATTTATTAGAGTCATAAGGAGAGAAAATCCTCCTTCATGATTTAATTGGACTATAAAGGAATATTAAGCTCAATGTATAGTGTTAAATGTAGTTCTAGGACTCAAGTACTTCATTCACATAGTTTTATCGCTACTTTATTGCCGTAATTTTATTTTAAATTTTAGGATGAAATATATCAAAACCTTCACCAAAATTCTAATTATTTAATTATGAAATTAACTCTACACAATTAAAATCTGCCTCCTTATAGGATCGACACTCATCAGCATTAATCTATATTATAATATATACGTACTATTGCAAGTTCAATAAAATTTACACAATACAATTCTAGATGTTATTTACTTGGATATTTCCCTTATCTGATAAATTAGATATTCTTCGTGTTTTTATTGTTTTTAAGAACTTTATAGAGTGACATCTACACAAGAAAATAAAAACAATTTAAATTTATTAAAAGGAGAATTCAAGTCTTTTTCTTCTTTAATCCTATCTTCGGGGATACACATTAGCATCTTTATCCTCATATTCATTACCAAAATAGCAAAATTGAAAGGAAACATAGGTATATAATTGATATTATTAGTCTTACATTACTAAATTAAAACTAAATTTCCTTTAACATTTTAGTGGAATGATTTTCATATATCAGTATATCTTATCAATAGGTTACTTACTCTTGTTTTAAATAATCAACCACTTTGTTTTAGATTTTGTTATTAGCATTTTGACTATAGCCTTCTAAGAGTTTTTGGTTGCTCTTGCTTGCCTTATCTCAGACCTTACAATAGACATGAGCTTGAGTACATAACATAAATATGTGTTTTTCATGGCTATAATACTCATCATAAATGTTATTAACGTCTTTATTATTTAGAGATAGTACATGTATCTAATCATTTTGTCTTTCATAAGGATTCTTTTCCCTATAAGTATGGTGTAGATTTCTCCTCTATTCATCATTATTATTTTATTTCATTATCTTAGTCAAATATTATTACTTTATAGTCATCGATATAAGTTCTTATAACACCTTCTTCAGTAAGTAAATCTCAAGTTCCTTCCATTTCTTAAGTACTTATTTCTTTTCCTTATATTGATTTATCATCCATTTATTCTATACCATCATCTCCACATACTGAACCAATAGAACCTACTTCCCCAACACATAATCTTCTTTAACCTCAACCACCTAGTAATTCAATGGTAATTAGGTCTTAGGCTTGTATATTCAAACCTAAAACTTATATTGTAGGATTACTCACTACCTTAGCAACCTACTTTTGTAGTTCAAACTTTAATAGATCCAAAATGATTTCAAGCTATGCAAAAAGAATTTAATCCTTTATAAGCCAATAAATCCTGGATTATGGTTCAACCATCTGTACCTGTCAAAGTTCTAGGTAACATATCAATTTTTAAGATAAATTACAACTCAGATGGGTCTATATTTAGATATAAGGCTAGAATTGTAGTTAAGGATTTCTCTTAAACTCAGGAAATGGATTATAATGAGAAATTCAACTTTATTGTTAAATCTTCAACTGTCAAGATTGTACTTAGCATAGTTATAATGCAAACAAGTTACTGTTAGTAATGCATTTCTTAATGGTTTTCTTGAGGAAGATGTATGTGTATGGCTTAACCTGATGGTTTTATTAACTCTTCAAAACCTTATCATGTTTGCAAGCTTACAAAGGCTCTTTATGGCTTAAAACAAGCTCTGGAGCTTAGTTTGATAGATTCAAATTTATTATGATTCAGTAATGGCATTTCATTAACTGCAAATCAAATTCATCTCTCTTTTACAAGTGGAGTAATGGTCACATTTTGTTGGTTTTGGTTTATGTTGATGATATCACCATTACTAGTTCAAAATCCTCTATGGTGCTTTAAGTCATCCCAGATAGACAACGTACATTTGCTCTTAAAGACAGAGATAAGCCTAATTACTTTTTGGGAATTTAAATAAACAAAATAGAACAAGGCATTTATCAAGCTAAGTACATAGCAAACTTATAATTGCTTCTCATTATCTTATAAGACATTCAGGACTTGTTCTTAATAATGCTTCATAATATAGGAGCATTATTGGAGCCTTACAGTATGTCACTCTTAAAAGGCCAGAGATTGTCTTTCTTGTCAACAAATTAAGCCAATTTCTTTCTAATCCTTCTAATGAGCATTGGCAGGCTTCCAAGAGGTTTCCAAGATATCTTAAAGGCCCCATTCATTTTTGTTTATAATTCTATCAACGTGGTGATATGGAGATTAATTATTTCATAGATGCTCACTGGGCTTATGATAGAGATGACAGAAAATCAGTTTCTAGTGATGATATACTTTTATGTCCAAACATGGTGTCCAGGTCTTTTAAAAAGCAACATGTTGTTTCCAAGTCAAGTATTGAGTTAGAGTATGGGATATAAGTTTTTGCTGCAGTAAAAGTCATATAGATACAAGCTTTACTATCAGAATTACATCTTAAGATTTTAATAATGTCGGTCATATGGTGTAATAATCAATATGCAATTGCCTTAGCCAATAATCTAATATATTATGCAAAGACTAAGCATATTGAGCTTGATATTCACTTATAAGGGAAAAGATTTTAACTAAATAGCTCAGCATTCATTTTGTTCCTATGATGATCAACTAGCAAGCATTCTAAAAAAATCTTGCACTTATGGTCAATTTTATTACCTAGGGTGCAAACTAAATATTCTTCTAGGATAATTTTGCTTGAAAAGGGATGTTGGAATATATAATTATACAAAGCATGATTCCATTGACCTATATGGTTATATTGTATTTTTATTTTAATGATAACAAATCAAGTATCGTAGATAATAAGAAAATACATATATTTCATAATCTTACTAGCTCTTGAAGGACAAGATTTGTTCATGTGAGACATAGCTCAAGATACTCAAAGACAAAGGCATAAAGCTCACGATGTCAAGAACAAATGTTAAAGGTACTAACTTAAGTGATTTCTTTTGTTATATTTCTTGTAAAGCTAGTATAATTAAGTGTATACATAATTAAGCATTTAAAAGTTTAAGTTATTTTTCATGACATTTCAAATAAATTATTATTTTATAATATAAAGGTTTTATATTTAAAAGAAAAATGATTTTATGAAATTAGTTGTTTTCAAGTTTGTAGACTAAATTGAAAAATATTTGAGAACTTTGAAATTTTGAAAATAAACTTATTTGAAAAGTTTTATAAAGTTTTTAGGTCATAATATAATTTTTAAAAGTATTGGGACATTAAAATTTTAGAAAATTTTCACTGTAACAGCATTGTTTCATTATAGCAAATAGGCTTGGCAAAAGTTTGGGTCCGAGCTGAGTTTGTGCCTACCCGGGCTTGTCCCGGACCGATAAAACTATAGCCCAAACTCAGACTGAAGCCTAGATTTTACACATGCGGGCCGGGTCAAACCTAACACCACTTAAGCCCGGGTTTTCAATTCGGGCTTTTCAGCCTGCATGTGTCTCTAAGATTCTAAAAATAAATGTAACAATTTTCCCCTCTAAGCCTCCACTCCTCTAAAATAAACAACTCCAGTCAAGTGCTTACCAAAAAATTAACATATATTTATTTTATTTTTGATTAATAACAATTTTAACTTGAATATGATTATCATATATACAACTTGAAAATTTTTAATTAAAATGAAAAAAATCCCTATGAAATTA